>OY735214.1:16616908-16774408 GCA_963457665.1 Thysanoteuthis rhombus | reverse complement strand
AGGAAAAAATCTATACAAATTTGCAAGATTCTTGAAAATTTCCTGGGTTTTCTGTTCCGTATGAGTTTCTAAGTGGATAATGTGTACTCTCCACATGTTATTATATTTGATATTTTTGCTTCTTGCAATTTGTGTTGAGGAATTTGGCCTGCATTGATCTGAGTCTTCCATCTTTTTTGGTTTATGTATGTTTATGCCTTTTGCTACTTGAAACATTGGTAGCTTTTGTTTGGTTTCACATTTTCATTATGCTGATATCTGATCTTAGACCACTTTTAATAATTTATTGTGCACACAAGATGCACTGTTTTGAGCATCTTTTTTACTTTACATTTGGGTAATTTTCTATTTCCAGAGAGATTTATGGCTTCACTAATATTCATAATATCACCTTATATTTATGAATGCCCTTCCTATTCTTTATTTGGGCATGTTGTTCTGAGACTTTTCTCTATAAAAAGGCTCTTTGCAAACCTTTGTGGTTTGAAATCTTGTTGACAATTTTTTTTATTCTGTGCTCCTGTTCAATTTTTGTTTTTGCCCTCATGTATTTGCATACATTATAAGTGGCCTCTTTTTTCAGTTTTCTGTTTCCATTTTTTTCAAGCTCAAAGTCTGCCGATCAATAATTATTTTTGCCTAGTTTTCTAACTTTTCTCTGTAACACACTTTGAATTTAAAAAAAATACCTTTTCATTATAATTGTCACTATTTGTCACTATGAGTTCTTGCTTCACTCCTCCAGCTACTCTGCTGTAGGTTGATCTCAAAGATGAGGTAATGTTTTCTTTTTTTTTAATAGTGTCAATGTAAGGAAAAATAAAACCACAAGTAATACATATCATGAATAACTATTCAAACATATAAAGTTCAAATTTCATATCTTACATTGTAGCTGAGCTTTTTTCTATGATTTCAATTCGAAAGTTTGAAAATATCTTTTTGTAATATCTTATTTTTTAAAAAACAAAAAAAACACAGTGTTATGTGGATCATATGAAATTTTGCTGAAAACGATGTATGCAGAAATTACACATTGATTCTTTGAAATTGCAAGTAAATATTTCAACCAGTCACTTAGGCTGCTGACATCATTCCATGACTTTTTATGTGTGCTTAACTAATCTTTTAAAGTAGTGTTACTTGAACAATCTGATCTTGTGAAACAGCAAGGTTTTTATCCAATGTGTCTGGAGCTTACAACATTCATGTCATAAGATTTTGAAAGTTAAACACTGAGGTTATATCATATTGATAATTTTTATTGAAGTAACATTTGATAGTCGCTTTTTTTTCATTATGTGTATGTTATGATCTATAGAAATTGTTAGAAGTAAACAGATATTGCATGTAGGAAGATAGCTTTGTTCATATCATTATGATTTAGGCATTATTGTGTTCTCTGACCATCCTCACATGTATAATTCATCTGGCAAGGTTTTTTTTTTTTTTTTCTTATTGAAACAATTCGAGGTCTGGATATCAAATATTTTAAAATCTGACCAAATGTTCTGTGCAGATCAGCAGTGATCATATTAGTCTATTTAGACCCCATGAACTTCACACTGAACAGTGGACCCAGAGGTGGAAATAGTAGGAAGATCAAATTTTCCTCATGCATTATGTGATTGGTCTTCATCAAATCTGCTTAGAATTTCTGAAAACATGCCTCCCAAAAAGTTCTTAGCAGGTTTAGATCTGAGGTTTGAAGTTCGAAAATCTCAAATTCCAACACAGACATTATCAGATCATTAAGGAGAGTTTGATTTCATTCAAAAATGTAGGTATTAAATTTTTGGTGCTGTGAATTGGCAATTAAACCAATTTTATGTGCTTCTGATATGAAATCAACTTAGATTCTATAAAAGATACATCAATTCCAACAAAATTTGATGACCTTGGTCAGAATTTTTTTTAAGATAAAATGTATTGAAAGGTGCATTGAGTATCATGAAAATCATATGTTCTGAAAAATACTGAAAAAGATGGACCAGAAACTACTTATTTCAGAGTGGTACTCTTTGCACTTTTCATTTGAGTTTAATTTGAATTTTGAGACTTGATTATCTTAGATTGAGTTAAATTATTCTTTACACAGTATAATACATCACTTAGTTCAATTGATTGCTTTGAATGATTGCCATGGTCTGGTAAATTTATCAGAAAAGTGCTAGAGGCCAACAATAAGAACATCAAAAAATATCTTCAATTTCTGGGCTGAAAATCTGATTTTATGTTTAGACTACAGGAGCATTCAGACCCTGGCCTTCAGAATCAAATCACACTAACAAAACCTCAAAATTTTGTAGAGAATGCTGAGCTAATGATTACGCTATTGGCTCACCTGTCACTTATTCAATCATCCCAGGAAATATTATGATACATTTATTGAAGTTTTTGTAGATTGAAGCAAGGTTATTGTATTATATATTGTTGGAATTTGAAAAAAAATCATGGTTTCCTTATTCATTTCATGCATTCGCTTCCAACGAGGCCTCAACCACTATTATGACTTACCAATCTATCAATGTGAAGCGATTTCTCAAACTTAGCATTCTTGGCCCATTGTGTGATGAACACAATGCTGCCTTCAAATTCAGTTCTGTAAAGGCACGAATCCATGTCTTCTCCTGGCAGTAGTTAGAATTGTTGAGCCGGCTGGGCTCCTTTAATCTTGAGATGGCAACCAGTCTAGGAGAAGGACAAGATTTCAAACCAGGGAGTGGAGCACCCTTAAGGCAATTAGATGCCAACTTTTTTTCTGGCAACTTCTGCAGCCAAGCTGAAGTCAAAAGTATTGTACCCTATTTTCCTTGGGGCTACATTGGTGGTGCTAAGAGAAGGATTCTATCCCAGGATCTCCATATACTTTGCACTGGAGAGGTCACTTAAGTGTCGTTCTTTTGTCTATTGAGATAGAAGGAGGTCTTCTTATATAGGGTCGATCAGGGCTAAATGGAAGGAAAGAATTGAGCAGTTGAAACATCAAAAACAAAATGTGATTTGAAAGCTCTTTTCCTGTAGATTTTTCAAATTACAATTAGATTAGAATAACTAATCTGAAGTATGCTAATTCCTAGAATTTATGGGAAAACATGAAAATTTTGACTTGTGAAATTTTTTCTCTAAAAACTTCTGTACAACTAAAAAAAGCTATTACCTTTTAACAAAATTTATTACATTATTTTATAGCTAATGTTTTTGGCTATCTGTGCTGCAATGGACATTGAGTTGGATTTACAACTATTTGAGATTTGGTGAAAAAACTTATCCGGGATGGAATGGTTTACTTTTTAAATTTGTATCTTTTTCATGTTGGATCTACGGGGGACTTTTTATAAAAAGCTAAAGGTGTAAATAAGAACATCTGGAACTTGTAATCTATTAATTCTATTGTAATAATCTTTGGTTTAAAAATAATACTAATGGGCCTATTTTCAATAGAATTCTTGCTATGTATCACAAGCAATTCAAAATAAAGAGTAGCTACTTTGTTACGTGAAAGTTGGAAGCTTATGATTAGACATCAAAGATGATCTCCAGCTATGTTTTCTGGTTGAACGATGACATATAAACGAATATATTTTCTCCACTTTATTCAAAGAAAAAAGAGAGGGGGAGCAAACTGTGTTAATCTATGTGGAGTTGCTTTCCCTTGAATTAAAAGAATTGATTCAAGGCAAATGAAACTCTTCTTACTGTTGACCTGTTTGATTTTCATCAGATTTTTATTGACTGTTTCTTATTATAAAATTCTTCTCTCTCTCACCTTTGAAAAGGAAAAGGTTTTGTTCTGAAAAAAAGCAAAAAAAAACTCGGACTCTCTCCAGAAGCTTGTTTTACTGAAATTTTATTTATTTATTTTATTCAGAATTTTATTTTAACTCTGGGTGAATCTGTGCCAGAAACAATTTCTCAATCATGAACTTTGCCAGTTTGTTATATTTGATTTTCTCATATGAGCTTTTTAATTGAGCTCATCTTGTATTTTTGTTCATTGTTGCCTACTAAATTTTGTATGTCCTAACTTGATGGAAATCGTACAAATTCTAATTTCTGTTTAATTTGGATACTGTAAAACAATTGTTTTTGACTGTTACAAGTGTGCTTGAATTTCAAAATTGTTCAAGATACCCAGAATGTGGAAGAGAACAAAAGTTACGAATTATATCCCAGTAATACTTCCTGAAATAGTGAAAGGGAGAAGTATGAGCAGTGTTTTCAAGGAGTATGGCATTCTCAAAGAAACACTACATGGACGGATTGTTAGTATACCTTATAGAACTGGTTCTGGTGGTAAACCAATTTTAAACCTAGATGAGGAGAGAATTATAGTCTGTATCCTCCAATTCCTATCAAACTATGGCTACCCTCAGGGTCAAATTGATGTTACGAACATGGTACAACATGCATCAAATCAATTGGGCTTCACATCCCATTTACTGATGGTAAGCCAGAAACTGACTGAATGATACTTTTAAAAAGAATTTTTAATGTTTGCCCATGCCATAAGACTAACGAGAGAGGTTGTAAGCAAGTTTTTTTTTGACTGATACAAATGTTATTACAAGCCCACAACCTGTCCAATAAGCTTTGTTGCATTTTTAATTTGGTTGAAACTGGTCTCAATACTGACTGAAGAGGTGATTTAGTTATTGTCAGCAGATCAAGCACTTATATCAAATCACCAAGTACAGGCAAGTCAGTGTTTTCCTTGCTAATTTGAATCTCTGCTACTGGAAGGTATCTCTCACCATACACCTGGACAAGAGGCGGGCTAGATGGAGTTGTATACTCTTGCAGTGACTCAGTGTGGATGATGATTGTAAATTTTGAAAGCTATTTTTTGAAAGTGTTTTTGAAGCATGTTGAAACGTTTTAGCCATTTCTTCTCATATTTGATGGACATCAGCTACCTAACTTATAATATTATCAAGGCTGCCATGGAGAACAATGTAATCTTACTTTGTGTTCCATTAAATGCAACAAGCTCTTCAACCTCTTGATGTAGGGGTAGACCAGTTTTAGTGGTTTCGAGAAAAATCTCAAGTATATGGTTTGGAGAGTGTTGACTATGGCAGCAGCTACATCCAACACACACAATCAATTCTCTCAGTGTCTCTGGCTTATATCCTCCAAACAGAAATGATGTGATGCAAAAAATTGTAAATTCTCCTCAGACCCCATCTACTTCTGTATCAAATAAGAAGGCAAGAAATTTGCTGGAGTACAATCAAAGATAGAAGTCCTTACAGAGGAAGAAGTGTTAAATAAAATGAAGAATAAGTGTCAAAACCATACATGCTAAGAAAAAAAGAGTGAAGATAAGTAAATATTAAAGATGTAAACATTGATTAATATATGAAGGAAGCTCTAACATTTTGTGAAAATATTCCCAATGTTAATTCTACTGAAAGTATAGTGGATGATGAAGGCCTACATAAAGACTGTTGAATCTGGAGGACTATATGAAGGTGTTATATTTATCATAGTGAAGTATGAGGGGTCATATTTCCCAGGTAAAGTTCTACAGATGAATAAAACACACATTACTGGGACCTGCTTGTCAAGAACTTCAATGAAAACATGGAAATGGCCAGAGCATGAAGATGTTCAATCATTGGGTAATCACGTAACACATTGTTAGTGTGATTGAACCTCTTGCAACATGTGGCAGTCATGGCCAGTGCTCTGTGCTAGAGAAGTACTGGTAAAAGACTCTCTAAAGTTATAAGTGATTTTCAATGTATAATCGTTTCAAAGTTGAGTAAAAACATGAAAATAAAACTTCAGCAATCAGAGGGAAAAAAGTGAATGATTATTTTCAATTTGTGCAGCTCTATTCAAGAGACTATTCAAGATATATTTTTTAAATATTATGCATGTAGAAAAGTTGCTGAACGACTTTGAATGAGGTGAGAAAAATATTGAATTTTATTTATGATTTCTCAAAAAAAAAAAAAAAAAAAAAAATTCAAACCAAGGGGCATAATCGGTTATTGGGAGTTGAAGTTTTTAAGGCCTACTTTTTCCAACTTTGAAAATTGCTACTTTTTTTGTAATATGACTCTTAGTTACAAAATGGTATAATATGTTCTAATCTTCACATAGAAAGTTATAAAATGTAAAAAGGAAATTTCATTACAATCGAAAAACCAAAAAATCAACCCATTCCACCTTGGTCAATCTTAATTCTGCAAATGCTGCTATGTGCCTATTTATATGAATTTTAAAATTTTTTTCTCATTACAATGGATATTGAAATCTGGAAGTGCTATTACTATTTGTATATTGGTTGTCTGTATTCAAACATTCAGCGTATAAACTCGACTGAGATCCAATAGTGATACTAAGGGTCATCTGTCCAACTCTACTTGTCTTCTAAACTGGTGACTTTGATATCAAACTGTTCATGTTGACTTATGTGTTTAACTGAACAGATTGATTCATAGAGTATTAAAGATTCACTCATTGTCTGTATTACCTTTCAGGTTAAAATGCAGTTGAAGAATAAGAGACTTTGATGAGGACTGTGACAACTGAATTATTCATGTTTGTATCTGAAGTGGAAGATTTTTCATCGGACATTTTTGCAATATCTATTTTTATACTGTCCGTTGATAGGATTTGTAGCCTGAACATTTATGATTATAGTTTAACATTGAGTATCAGTCTGAAAAATTGATGATGCATCCTTTTATAAATAATATGAATTTCCTGATACCGAATGCTTTGCTGTGGATTTGGTCATCATGTCTGTAGAACTTGACTACCATATATGCTGAACTGTAATATCAGATGAATGGTTTACAAGGATGTTTGGAGGACTACTGCTCACCGCAATTCATCCAAACTCTTTAACTGCCTATATTGAGGTTCAACAGATTGGCCCCCTAGTCATGGATGCAATGTAATTTACATAACTAGAAAAAAAAAAAAAATGTCCATCTTATATACCAATATATAGAGAATTCTAAATCTTTTTTGGTCTTTTTAGTACCTGATAATGCTTATTACTACTTCTCTCCATCTTATACAATGAAAATAAACCCAGTTACATTGTATACTTTGAACTTGGGCTGACCCCCATTTCTTGGATTTTACTAAATCAAGCTAGAGTTTCTGATAACATTTGTAATAGTTTAGGATTTCAATAAATGAGCAAAAGATTGCTAATGAATTTTTAAACAGCAATTATTTAAAACAATATTTTTATTTGATGAAGTATTGTAAATCGTTGATTTATAGACTACTATTTACATTCATCTTAATTTTTTTAATTGCAATAAAAAGTTACTAAAAATTTAGATGGATGTAAATAGTAGTCTAAGAATGATAATGATTTATAAATTTTCCTATAAAATTGATTCATATATGCCTTATACATTTAGAAATATCACTGAATCACCAATATTTTTTTTTCCAACCTGGTTAGAATAAAGTATGCAGTGTTGCAAGATTTAAAAAACATGGTCCCTGAAATAGTTAAAGGATATGCTCTTGTACCATCAATAAGTAAAACTCAACAGGTGGCCAGTAAATTTGTAAGGAGTAGGAAAATAAGTTTCCATTTGGATGAAATGCAGCTTGGAACTGAACAGAAAGATGTTCTTGGATATGAACTCGGTTAAGAGATAGTAATCATTGATGGCTCACTCTACCCTTTCGGTTCTCTCTCATCCTGCTTCATATGAAAAGTACAAACTTTTTAAAATCAAGATAATCATTTTTCATAATTACTGAATGATTGACTATATAACTTTGTGTGCATGTGTGAAAGAGATATAAATGGTTGAATGAAAGATTAAGAAGTTAGAGAAAAAAAGGATTAACATATCCTAAAGTTTGGCTTAAGCTTTCCCTCTTCAGGATTTGGCTCTTACATTTGTTTCCTGATTAGTGTTATTTGTTGGTTTCTCACCATATATGGTATCATTGATCAAACTCATTAATGTGCTGCAGCAGCTTTCTAATTAACAGTTGACTGTGTGAGAAAAGAACAAAGGAGAAATCGGGAATGTCTTTGTGCTTGTAGATTTTTCCCCTTCATTTCTATTTCTTCGTCTATTCTTTGCTAAACTGTAGCTTATTTGCCTTTCTTTTTTTTTCCCAACTCCTAGTCTTCATTCTCCCATTATAGTCAATTTAACAGAGAATTTTTTGACCAATTGTCATCTCACAACTCCTTAGTCCTGGTTTCTCATATACATTTCAAAAAACTAAACTATTGGACAAATTTTGGTGATCAATATGGAGCTCATTGACTTGCCCCTATACTACCACAGAACTGTAGAGCCGTTCGAGTATCATAAGGTTTTCTTACAAATAGGGGTATATATTCTTACTATATTGGTGTAAAATAGCGTAGAATTCAGTAGAAAAAAACAGAAACAACTTTTGCTGAATTGTATTGGTCTCATTGTTACCAAGAATCTAAGAGTGTTGAATTTTGTAACAAATAAACCAGATTACAGAAAAGGATTATCTTTGTTCATTTCAGAATTGCAGGTTTGTAAAAAATCTAGATTAAGATTCAGTTCTGCAAACCTACTACAAGTTGAGTGAATAAAAGATATTACTCATTTTATTTGAAATACCAGAGGTGTTAAAACGTGCAGATTTTCAAAGTGCTGAAACTGTAGATGAAGATGTGGCTACTTGGCTAACGGTGGAGGCATGTGGGCCTTGCTCCCAGGGTTCAAAATCTGCACATTTTGGTGCCTCTAATTGGTAATAATTAAAATTATTTTTCTACAGCTGATTTTCTTCTCTATTTTGCACCCTAAGATCCATCTTGTGTGTTTAGGATGTGAATTGAGTCCTCCCCACTAGAATTGCAAGACTTTTGACTCCATTAGCAAACTTTTTTTAACTGAAAAATCTTAATGTAAATGAATTACAAGGAATCCAAGAAAATGTAGGTAAATGTTTCCAACTTGAAAAGTTACTCTACTACTCATTTTTCGTTCAATTTTCTCCTCACTATTAATTGAACAATAAATGAGTATAGAACAGAAATGAATAACAAATAAGATGTTGTGCATGTTCCTTTTAGTAAGTAAACAACACAAGTACTGGCTATTATCAAAACATAGTATCATGTAGAGTACCAATAGGAAAGTGTCAAAATCTTTAAAAGCATAGGTAGAAATGATTTCCAACAATTGTCCTGCTTCTGTTCTTCAAGCTAGAAAGAAAATGATACTTATCTAAAACAGAATAGCTGTCTTAAACTAGAATTTGCAACTAAAAAAGATAATATTGAAAATTTCCAAGGGAGACTTACACTAAAATAAATCCAAAGAGAGTGTAAAATGAAACAATTAGTGTAAGGTGTGGTAATTAAGTAGTTCCTTGGGGAAACCAAAGGAATTTAGTTGAAAGATTTTATTAATGCCAATAAAATTTATGTATAAAAGAAGTCTTATAATTTTCTTATATCAAGGTGTAAAGGTATTTTAATTCTGCTTCTAATGTACTATTGGAGTGTAGTTTTCAGTGCCACTCATAGAGGGGCAATAGAAGGATCCTAACATGAGGTCAATGACATTCTCAATGTTACTTAAAACAAATGCAGCTCTTAATTATCTTGCTCATCACTATTTACTAGGTTATCTGTAGGTGCTTGCAAAAGGATGTTCTGTAAAAAAATTATGAAAAATTCTTAATTTTGCAAAGAAATGGAACCTTTTTTGTTACTTTCTTGTTTTAACTCTAGGCAGGAACACCACTAATAAAGTCTCCAGTGATAGGATCCAAAATGTAGTAATCAGTCTTGTCAAATTTGCCTTCTATATTCAATATTTTTATTATCTATTAGTTACTGTTGCACTTTTAATGAAGATATTTACCCTTTATTTGCCTTTTTGTTGCTATTTTTGTAATTAATCACTTCCTTATGATATATGATATTGACATTACTTTTGCGAATACTTGTTTATTTATGATTGTTCAGTTATAATTTCAATTAGTGATTGGATTGAAAAGAATATGAAACTAAGTCCGTATTTTCTATTTTATTTATTTTTTAGATGTATCATTATGGAAAATGACTTGCCCACTACATGTTGACTTTATAGTAAATTACTTCCAAACTTTAGTTTTATCCATTTTTTCTTCATGTAATGCTTATTTTGTACTGATATGATTAAGCTAGTTCATGGATGTTCTGGTTTATTGGCAGCTTCATTTAGTAGATTGTACAAATAGTAAATTTGTAATTATAACAGGTTGTTCATTGGATGCCTTTAATTTGTGTGTGTTAATTCTTATTCTCTGAATGAATACCATAGAAGTGCCGGAAATAGCAAGATGTTTAGTTTGTTGGTGACCATAAAACAGTCACTATAAAAAGATATTTCTTATATTTATATCTATATCACCCACACATACCCGATTTTCATAATGGGATGTTTGTTATATCAAGACAGATGTATAAGTAGACAGAAGAGTTTGTGAAGTACTTTATCTTTGATTTGTTGCCTCTAGTTTCATGAGAAAGATAACTTGTGGTTCATTTAAGCTTTTGGCTAAGCTTATGCTGGATTTCTTTTTACTAAAATACTCAAGCAAACTCTATGAAAATTGTTGCTGCAGATGTCATCAGATTTTGTAATTTCACAATGTTTGTACTTGAACCAGTATTATTCACATAAAAAAGATCAGTTTGCATGTTGTATTGCAACTCCTAATTAATTGATCCCTACTTGATAAATTTCAGAATATTTATTTTATGGCCCCTTGGGGTTTGTCTGCATTTGTGAGAGATCACTTGAACAAAAGCAAATTTGGCCCAACATCTCATTTTTGGAACATTAACAGATGATTAAACTTGCTACTTCTCTTTTGCACAACAAGCAACAGCTTGTTTCTACATAGGTGTGTGCTTTTCATTGTGTTTTGTGCCTGATTATAATACTAGCAGATGTACCTGACCTTACCTGAATCATTATTCATCCATCCAACACAAACAATCAATAATTCTTTGAAAATAAAGTTTTAACCCTTTCGATTCAACATAAGTTCCAGGCTTTGCCCAAAGTTTATGTATTCTGCCCATGTCATTACCTTCTTTTTTAATGACCTTCAATGTCCAATCCAGCGCTTCAAGTTTCTGGGCCATCGTGCAAACACACAAACAATTAGTCATTGAATGGATTTATCTCTGATCTTAGTTAATATTTATTCTTTCAAGTTATGAATTCAGTGTATAAAATAAAAATACTGCTCAGGCTTTTTTGTCTCATTCGACTTATAGACATCTTTTTAAAGCTAAGCTATCATTAGATTTCAAATATATTATCAAAAGTTGGGTGATTATCTTTTCTGAGAGAGGAATTTGCTATCATTAGTTTCTTTGCATAATTTGATAATATAGCCAATAATGAATTTGTACCCATGAAGAGAATTTACAAATTTTTATTTGCAGTATAATGGAATCCTTATATGGAATAGACCATTTAACTGAATAAAAGAAAGGATTTCCGATGAAATTTTATTATAGCCCCTTATTTCTTGATTCTGTCTTGAGTAAATTCTTTCTTGGTAGTTTGATGAAGCTAAAAAATATAAACTTTTCATTTCAAAGACTATTAATGCCATTTTTGACAAACTTTCTACAAATTTCTCGATCAGTGCTAACATTATAAAAATGAAAAGCAAAATATAGATCCTGAGTAATAGAAGGACAAATTTTCATCAACAAATTTAAAAATAAAGAAGTAAAATTTTTGATTTTTGTATTAAATTATCTTTTCGCATAACTATATCACCTGGAGTGATAATTTGGAAATATTTGGAATGATTTGATGTCTCAAAATTCAGTTAGATTTCAATGGTAGCTTAGCTTCAAAAGATGGCTAAGACTTGAATGGTATATACAAATTCTACTTAATTATTTGAAATTAACACCTGACTACAGGAAATGATGCCTTGATGACCATTTGAATGTTATAGATTTACCTAAAATTAAGTATAGGTTGACTGTAGGTATTGATTGGAAAGAATAATCTTTCCATCATTCCTTAATTATTGAATTCATATGCCCCAATTGAAATATATAATGGTAGGGCAACTAATCTTTCTTCTATTCTATATTTAGTTTAGACCAGTGGTTTCAGGGGGCACAAGTCTGCTAGAAAATAGTATGGATTTTTCTGAATTACTTCAAGCATTCTCTTGAGAGGTGTTTGCATGATATTATGATGAACATAATATATAGAAATTCATTTTTCTCCAGATTTGCTTTACCCATTTCAAACTAATCATTTAGTAGAAAAAGGTGAAGGAAGTTTGAAGGTTAGGTCCAATTACTAAGGGTATGGTGGTAAAAAGGTTAAGAACCAATGGTTTAGTCCATATATACATTTTGTTTTCTTGCGGAAAAATGTTTTCTCATTTGGTCTTCAACTGATTTCTCGAAGGAAAACCCACTTAATCGAGTTTTCAAGGTGAATATTGACACTTTATATGCCTTTCTTGCGACTCACTTGCTGAATGTAAGCTACTATGTCAATATACTGAAAGTTGTCCCCCCCCCCCTTTTTTTTCCATGCTTGAAATATATAAGAACAATGTGACAAACAGGGCAGGTGATGATAGAATACAGAGCTTCCATTGTTGGTTTTTAGGGACTGGGATTTTTTCATTGAATACTTATCTCCCTCTTGATCTCTTTTTATTTAGCATATTATCAGTGGTTGATGTAGAATTACATGCAATGATCTTATTAAAGATATAACTAAAAGTAAACTAATATGAATTGAGTGGTCATGTTGTGTAGCATAAGAGGATACTTAGAATATTTGCATTTCTTCTGAGTGAGATGAAAAAATTTGCCTCCATGCTTCAATGTGGATGGACACAAATTACTTTTCATGATTCTTGAAAGTGATATTACTGTCAAATGAAATTTTGTCTAAAATTCAGGGATCAAACATTGTATTTTCGGAAAGAATGTTTTGTCAGCAATCTATGGTAGCAGTCCTGTGCATATGTTTCTCTGTATGTCTTGTTAGCCTGTTTCAGTTTTCTTATTTCTGTATGGTTTCAAAATGTATTAAACTTGACCATCTTTTCAGATCAAGTAATTTGTGAGAAACCTTTAACTTCTATACTTGAATGTCTTTTTTTTTCTTTTTTTTTCTAAGCTTCGTTACAGAGTAAAGAAACTAAAAAATATTCCGTCTTCAGAAACTTGGATCTGATAATTTTTTTTATATAAGACTTTGTATATGTATAATCCTTACCTCTGAATTAGATTTTTGTATAACCGAGGTCTTATCAAGATAGCTATGTGAACAGTTTCGTAAAGGTTTGGTAAGAAAGCCCTTTACAGATAAGGCAAATTTGGCATCAGCAAAATGAGAAAACTGAAATCTTCTAAATCTTTTAAATTTTATGGTTCATATCTTACCTAAAATCATTTTTTTTCAAATGTGCATTGTATCTTTTGAAGATGCTATGATTTCAAAGACTTATATTGTACATAGTTTTGTTGAATTCAATCCAGACATTTTAAATATGTGCAAACACTGATATCTATTCATTTGTTCCTGTATTGTTTATATTGTACTTGATGACAAGTACAAATGGTTAATAAATTCAGGTAAAAACAAGGATTTTGTTTCAAGTTAGGCAGCTTTTGCCCTTATAAGATTGGTGCAACATAGTCTTATATTCCCCTTGATGAAGCCTTACGGAAGACTAAATATAGTTAATGTCTATTATTTGGAGACCTTATCTTCCAGCCTAATGCAAAATTTCTCTCAGTACAATCTTCATTGGATGTTATAAATAAGTCTTGATTCCATTTCTATTTTTCATGTTTCCCAATTTTATATTTTCATATTTTCTTTTTTTTAACATTTTTTTTCTCTCTCTGGAATTAATACAATACAATATAATGTTATGTATATCATTAAAGATATATACAAACATCATCAACTATTGGATCTCTCCTTGTATTAGAAAGAAATGAGCACATGTTGGCACCATGTGTGTGTCTATTCAATCATTATGTAAGGACTTGAAAGGCTACTTATTATAAATTGTGTAAGTCTTTTTGGCTAGATGAAGTTTGATATGTTAGGTGGATAATAATTAAATGTATGAAAGTGAAAAAAGATGTTGTCATTGACCTTTTTGTGATGAATTTCTGGAGAGAGAAAAACTATTTTGTTGGGATACATTTCGAAGTGCATTCAATGTGTAATGTTTTTTTCTGAACTTGATAGTCTATATATACCCCTGTGAATTAGCTAATTAGTAGGGATACATTATTCAATGAAACAAGAAATGAATCATTGATTCTATTGAAAGGAGAAAGACTTGATTTATTGATACCTTCATGAAGTAATCCTATTAGTTATATTTTTAAAAATTAACAGATGGAAATATTATAGGAAAGGTTTGAGAAAGAGGACAGAAAATGTTATCTTCAGGATTACAGACTGCCTGAATACAGAAAGAAACATACAGTACAAGACCAAGCACACAATGACTTTATGAGATTTAATGAGAAAAAAAAAAAATTTAGATTCTTGGATTCCTATTTTTGGTCCCAAATTATAAAAAAAGATATTTAGGAAAGCAGGTATTTGTGTTATGTTGACATCTATGCCTAATCTTGAAAACTTTGTAATAACAAGGATAGATTATGGCCCAACAGTGAAGTGGGAGTTAAACTAGACTGTATATGTAGAAAATCTTATGTAGCTGAGACGGGAAAGAATAATAATGAGCTGTGTAGAACATCAGCAACAAGCCACGAAAGGCAATTGGTCAGCTTTGGGTGCTACTTAGCATTCAAAAGAATGTCATAGGAGATTCAATTGACTAACAATTGGATATTTCAAGTGTTGAAAGAGAATTTAACAGCCTTTTGAGTTTTGGGAAAATCAGTTCATGCAAGTTGGAGGCTGAAGGAGTGAAACAAGATTACAGTATTTTTGTTGAAACAGGCTTATACAGAGCAATTTTTCTCGATTGGAGAGGAAAAAAGAAGTAAGAAATAAAAGATGACAACAAAATTGAACTGTGTGAAGATTGCCAAACACATGGGGGGGGATTATGTTGAGGAAAAAAATAAAAAATGAGATAAACTCCCATTCCTCATAAAAGTCAGCAAGATATTAGAAAAAATAAATAAAAGATAATTGAGCAATTTTGATGTCAATATCTATTTGTTATTTAGTCAACTACCAAGAAAGGTGTCTTTAGAAATTACTCCATGGTATAAGATTAACATATTTAAACTAAATTCGTGAAATAATTTGCTGCTTGTACTTATCTTGAAGCTATGCAAAGGTACATTTCTTCTGAATTGTTCTGCTATATAACAATATAATTTCCATTCACAGGCACTACTCATATGTTATAGCTATGCTGTTTGATGTCTATTTCTGTCTCCTTGCTCGATGGCTCATGATATACCAAGAAACCCATCATTAGTTTGTAGTTATTGGATTTTTACATTCAAATAAACCAACCTCTGTGTTTAACATGTCTTTGTTGGCCCATCTGTGAGTCAACAGACATTTAACAGTTGGATCACACCCCTGCTCATACACATATTCACTGAGGCCAACAATGCATGTTCTTGCTAAATCTTTCTTTTTTTGATTTAGAGTTGGCTGGTACATTATGTGTACTCGTATGTATGTATATACATGTAGTTGTACAGACATTATTGTAGAAGTTCATGTTGATTTCTACATCCTTTAGCCTATTTCCATCCCTAATATGTTGTTGCTTCCCATTCCTCAACCCTGCCTCACTGTTCCCCCATGAAAATCTGAAGATAATTCATCCTTTTCTTTGTTATTGTTTTCCATAGGGGTTATGCCTTCCAAATGAAAGAAACATTACTTTGACTACTGGTGATATGCCCAGGACACAGAATCCCCATCCCTGCCATTCTCCAACTCTCTACTGACCTAATTGCCAACCTCCATCTCTGAGATACTTGCATTGAATCTGATTAGATATCTGCTGTTACCCAACAGGTTTACTTAGCAGGTTCTGACCCGCTTCGGTCTAGCGCAGGTAGCCACACCAATGAACTCCGGCAGAAAGCTTTGACACTGCTTTCACTCCCCTTTATTTCTGATTTTTCTCTCTATCTGTAACTCCTTCACTCCCTCTTTTCTTTGTCTGTCATCTTTTTTTTTTGAGTTACATTTTCTTCATCAGTTCCTCCCTCTTTTCCTATTTACTACTAACTGTAGTTGAAAAAAAAAAAAGATATCCCTCACCTAGTTTCCTTTTCAACTTAATTTCTTATACATATTCTTTTCTTATTGATACAATCCTAATTTTCCTCCCTCAAAATAAGCTCTGTTGTTCAATCTTTTCTTTTGAAAAGAATTTATTTATTCATTCTTTTCTATCACCCTGCTTTAAAAAGATATTTCTTGGCATTATTTCTGTGTATTTTTTAAGGTAAAGAAACACATTGATGGACAAATATTACTAATGAAAGTGAAAAATAATCTTTTAGAAATCATCTCCAATATTGCTATTTGTCTTCATCTTGCTAGCTCATGCCTCTGCTCATAGCTCTTTAATAATGATTCTTGGTAAGGATTTAAAAAAAAAAGATAATTTTTAGTCTTTGATTATAAAAATTTATTCATGTTGTTCTCTACAATTTTTCAGAATTCTTTCAATTGACAGATATTTCCATAGCTTTCTCTACTAGAATGATAATTTACACTTGCCAACTCATACATCCTAGAGCATATAAATATTTTACAGTTATTTAATCTTCTTGATACCAATAAATGGAGGGATGCCTGAGAATATTATGTTCATTATAAGTGTCTTTATATATAAGTAACTGTTGCTTAGACATTTTGAGTTTCCTTTTATGAGTAGTTAAAAAAAAATTTAATTTTCATTTTGAGAACCACAATTTCATGTAATGTATAAATAATGAAATATTTTTTGTAATTTCTCCTAGTTACCAAATTTAAACTGATGTAAATTGATTGAAAATGATTTAAGATTGAATAATTGATTAAATCAGCATTTATTGATTGAACCTTGAAAAAACCTGCAAAGGAAATTACAAAACTTTATTTCTTTGGGTTTTCAGTTGTTTTATAAACTCAAATAGGAGTGCCAACTAAGTTGGATTGGGGTTATAATTCTGTATAAAATGCATTCACATAGATTGAAGTGAATATTTGTGTGTTATTCAAATTTTCCTCTGAGTTTGGATCCTGTTCAAATATATAAATAGTTGTTTTTAACAATTTAAAAAAAAAATGTTTTTTTTATGTTTCCCAAATATTAGACAAGTGTGGCATCTGAGTAACAGTTGGAAAATTGGCCAGCTGATTGTATCCTGATAAGTTGCATCCAGAAGTTGAGATTCATCTGTCAATATACCATGGTTCAAAGAGTGTTATGATCATGATCTTGTCTTTGTTCTCTATTTTTGATACAGATTCAGGTTAGAAGATGGGTGTGTAGTTATGGGAGTGCTACTTATACTTTGTAGCTTATGGATTAGCAAAAACTATGATTGAAACTTGGTAGTATTCTTAGTAACATTCGAATTAACTAGAGTAGCAGATATCACTAAATCAAGGATGTATTGGTTGTAGTATCTTGGTGATTATGTTCCAAGGAGTGTAGCAAAGGTGAACAGGAGATAGTCTTTGATCAGAGACTGACAAGCAAACTCTTTAGTCTCCACAAATTGGTCTAAATGTATTGACTTTCAACAACAGGCACTGTTATGTACAACTCTTGTGGATAAGTATTATTTATCAACATTGATTAGGCGTATTCATTTATAAAGGTATGATGTAAAATTTGTAATTTTTCTGTGAAACCTAACAAATTTAATTAGTGAAGCATGTGTTGTTTCCTCTAGTAATCAATGCAGTTATTTCCTGAGGTCGGTTTATGTGTATTTATTTCATGTATCTTTCAGTGAAAGTAGATGAACTTCAAAACTGTCAACTCGAGTTGCCAAGATCACGTTATTAAAAGTTGAAAATAGATAAAAACACTTCCACTGTGCAGTGTTGATAAGCTGAATATCTATAGCAAATATCTTTTTAGTATTGGCTGCTTGGAGCCTTTAAAATATAATATGAATATCTTATTCCAAAAGATTCATTTTTGACTTCTTACAATAATAAATTGCTGTGTACCTAAAAGAGACCAGATGATAAGCCCTGCAGTGTTAAGATAACCAAGTAAGAGTATTCAATTGTCTTAAATCACAACTAGGCTGTTTCTATGGCTTATAAACTGATTTTTCTATCCATTTAATGTTTGACATCATCTTTCCACACTGGATCATATGCTGAATTATTCTCAAATGTATCACAACTATAGTTTGCTGTTTGCTATATTATACCAAACTAGAAAAACTTGCGTGCCAAAGTTTGAACTAAAGATTTTCAGATTTTATAGCAATCATTCACGTGATGACTTTGCTGTGATGAGTATATGAAATCTTAGTAAGTTGACTTATCTTGGTGTTTCAGTCGAATACTAATACCACCAAGTTAATGGGGTCATGTGTAATACATTACCTGAAATATATCTATATGATTGAATATTTTTAGTTTAGACCTCCATTCTATTGCTTTAACCACTGAGCAACCAATTCATTAAAAAATGCATCAATTATCACAGGTGGTATCTTGAATCCACTCTTAGTATCTTAGAGTATATTTCAAAGTACCTTTGCTGTTTTGTGTTACAATGGATTTTTATTTCCTTAATCATAAAAATATTATTCCAATTGCAAATCAATGAAAATAATACTCATTTTTCAAAGCATAAACTAGCAAATTTTTGATTTTTCAATATTTCTTGTGCAGATGTTAAGCTGTTGTTTAAAAGTGCCATCATACTTGAAACATTTAAATCTTAATGATTGTTAAATAATGGCATTTGATGAGTGTCTCTCTTTGATTGGCCTGTTGACCAAATAATTTCCTCCAAAATTCATCTTATAAGAACTAAATTTAGTATATATCATATCAAAATGACTAGATCTCATCTGTTTTGTTCTTATCACATTAATATTTCTAATGAGTGAGAAAATGTTGTTCATCAGGCTTATAAACTGTATACAAAAAGAATTTATTTTAGTCCCTAGAATCTGGTTCATTGTATATTTTTCAGTGTAAAATGAATAAATTGATGTGTCTATTACAATTAAAAATTGTTCATAATATCTATTGGGCACAGCTTTCTAAATCTTGAATAAGTATTTTACTCTCATTATTGATTATATTTGTACAGCTTTGTCTTTGTTTCAACCAAGCCTTGCAGATTTGTAAATCAGTATTGTAATTTTCTTGATATAAGTGCTGCCTCTTGCATAAGGAGACCAAATAATTGTGGAAAAGAGTAATATTGACCTTTTTGTGCTTTTGATACTTATATACATAAACAAAATAATTATGATGTATCAGTTGACCAAATTTATGTAATGTTTATTATTTTCAAATTCTGGTTGAGTCATAGTGGTGGAGTTGCATTTGCTATCTAGAATATAATTTTACTACCATAACTTAGTGTTTTAATGAAGTTTGAAACTTTTTCCCATTGTTTCTGTAAACTGTTATAAATAACTTCTTGACTGAAAACTCAATTTTGAAATAGTAATCAGTTTTAGTATTGTTATTTATAAGATAAACCAGCATATGCTTGGTGTTTATTATTAAACGTCTTGAATATCAGCTGGATACCTTTTCATCATGTATAATGGCTTTGACACACAATACTATACTGTTTAAAAAGATAGACAATTTTCATGACCCTAGCAAGTATGAAAAATTCAAAACTAGTGCACTTGAAAGTAGAATTCAGAACAGGTAATTTTTCATGCCCAAATCCCCACAAGAATTGGATGTGACTCAAGATTGATTTAACATGGGGAACTTTGCGCGAATGTATAAGGCAGGAACTTCCTCTAATATTCCATTTTGTCTTCAACTATTGCTGTAAGGACATTGAAGCACTCAACTTGGTCATAAGGCAAACACTGATCCCACTAAGCCAGACTACTCTGAGAAATGCCAGAGGCATTGTATCTGCATCTGTCTGGTAAAAAATGACCTTCCAAATATAGATTTGGGTGATCAGCAAGCCATGTGTAATGCTAGACAAATGTTCGCCTTTGATGTTACTTGCATTTCAAATGTATAGATATAGATACTTAGCTGCTAGTTTCATTGTTTTTTGTAGGGGTATTTCAAGTGATCTGTTCACACTCAATAAAATTGAAAGGATTTATTTCATTTTTTCTATTGTTGAACTTCTCACTCACTATTTGCTTAGTTGTATGACATAAATACGGAAAATCTTTTCATAAAAATATAACTTTATACTTTTATCTCTTACATAATGTTTCTCGATGGGAAAAAACTACATTCCTATGACAAAATATTCAAATAATTTGAAAACTTTTATCAAAATCAATAAACTATCTCCTCCATGATTCACATTTTTGTAAATTCTGATCTGGCAATGTGTGTGTCTATGGCCATCATTCTGTTATCATTTTTCAACATTTCTTGAAAAAAAAATGAAATAAATTCTCTCCCCCTTTTTTTGTCATTTATATTTATCCTTTTTATTTCCTGTTGTATATATCAAGAGTCAAAATTCATGTTTATTATTATTCATTCTTTTCTCACCACTGCTTCTGAAATTCAGTCATCTGAGCCTTTTCATTGTAAAATTATGAACTAAAATTGAAGAAGCTGCCTAATCCGATAAGTCAGTTGAATTTGCCCTTGTTAACTTTATATTGCTGGTTAACATGTTAAATAATTAAATGCATGAAGATCTAACTGGTAACTTTCTCTGTATATCACCTTCTAACATGTCGTGCTGAGAATACATTTTCAACAAACCATATTTAAATCATGGGTAATAGTTTTTGTGGAGGTGTTATTGAATGTAGAAGTATTTGATAGATCACTTGGCAGAAAGACATTTTCCCCAATAGTTTGAAATCAGTAGACATGTTGTCTAATTTTGATTGCTTGGTAAAATCTTTTTGATATTAAAAAAAATGTAGTCCAGTTGGATAACTTTAAAAAAGGGTGGAAGATTATTCTGTGGGTTTTTTGAGTCCATCAAAAGTTTCATATATTTAGCATCAGAGGTGGAAAAAGATGTTGCCTTTTATTTATATAGATATATCTTTTTTTTTTCCTGAATTCCAAATACAAAACCAAAAAGACTGTTGCAGCTAAGTCATCGAAGAAAGAAATTGTAAGGAGCAGTTGAGAATAGTGTGAGCTCATTAGTTAGAACATTGGCTGAGCCTATGAAAATCAGAAGAATTAATGATGAAAGCTGGAAAGATGGCAATGAGTCAGAAGAATTAAGAAAAGAAGGAAAAAAACCTTCATCCCATGACTGAGAGTCACCTGAAAGTGTAGATTAGCTCAACCAGATGATCCATGAAATTAGACACTAGTTTTTAGTGAAATATAGGTGGCTAAAGTCAGTGAGTTCACATTACTTTCGCAAAAACATTTCCTCATTCACTGTTATGAGAATTAAAGCAGGCAGTTCACAGCAGGCCTCCATCCTACCAGAACTGTCACTTCATTTGAGAGTGACACTAGTGCAAAAGAACTTTTAAAAAAATTTCTATTTTTTTTATTGTTGTGATGTAAGACTGGAGGCTTAACGAACCCACAAATGGAGCAATAAGCTAGCAACTGATTCGTTGGGCGCTAATTAAGGGCTTTGCAGACATTAGGTTTTGAATCAACAGGAAATATTTACTGCAGATTGGATAATGGCTTTTGAATATGAAAGATCAACCTTTAAGGGCTCTCATCTGATTGCTTCCTGCTATTGCAATTTTAGTGAACTGGTCTTCTCCAATGCCTCACTTGGTAATGCTGTCTCTGTTATTGCTGCTGCTGCTGCTGCTATCATGTGGGAGGAAGTATTGACATTGCTTTTTAAACTCTTGTTTTCAACATTACATTCTCTCTTGCCCTTTCTTTTTCATTGCCTTCTTTTTCTCTGCCATGCTCACTATCACTTAAAATGGTTCACTTTCTTCCCAGAATGAAGGTAGGTGGTGTAGATTTTTAGGCCAGCAGTCTAGGCTGTTGACCTAATATTTCATCTAGTCGGCCAGGCTCTTTAAATTTAATTTTTTTTCCACCCAAAGACTCCTAGGTTGGTGCCCACCAACATGTTGGTGTTTGATGGCTTGTTCTTTGCCAATCAAAACTGAGTCTGCATTCTCAGAGGAAACAGTTTAAGTTCCTTGTTTTTTTGTTATAATAAAACAAACTTTACTATGTATGACTGGTCTGGTTAGTCACTCAGTGGAAACTGTCACATTCTGTGTTGGAGTTAATCAATTCAAAAATTGAAAAAAAGGGTGATCAATGGATAAGTTACTTCTGTCTCCTTTTGTTGGGCAGTGATCAGTAAAAAAGTAATAATTTTCAAAAAATTTTTTCTAGACATAATAAAAAGTAAATGTTTGAATTTTCAGCCTCTTAGCTCAATTGGTTCAGCATACCATACATGTAAAGCCAGACCAACTTGAAAATGAAAGGAACCTAATTTTGTTTGATGGTTGCTACTATTACTTTAATCAAAGTGTTTTATACTTGTTGAATCTCACAAATTTTATGAATTCTATAGTTCAACCTCAATGATTCTTGAGCCAAATTGGATTAGCTGTCCGGTCAGAATTTGAGATGTTATAAGTCACTTGTGTTGATCATGAAGTAAAACACTTATGACTGGCTTATTAGATATTTGCTCTGACTTTCAAGTACCATAGACTGATAGAAACATAAGCAAATCGTAAATGAGAACAAAACGTAGTGATCAAATTTTGGTTGAATTAAAGAGTTAGGTTTTGACTCATTTTGCTTTAGGGGTCAGTTTTTTGATCTTTGGTAAGTTTTTGTAAATTTCAGCAAATAGCCTTTCATCATTCTCTGTTTTTAGCTTGCTTGGATCCATTAAATCTAACCCACCACCCATTACGGTCCTATATAACATTTTGCTGGTTGGCAGAGTCGCGTTTTTTTTGTCTGCATAGTTGGTCGATGTATATTTTAGATGGGCAACCAACACTTCTGTGTCCATGGCATGGTATCCAAAGGGATGTTTTGATGATTTGCTCTCGTTTTGCTCTTCAGCAATGTTCAGTGAAACGCAGACACCTCTCCCTGTTGTCTTCTGATATTGCTGGAAGCTTTCTATATAGTCTTTGTATAATGGGTGTTGTTTCCAGGGGGTATTTGGTGCTGCTTGCAGCATGTAGATGAAGGTGCCATGGAGCTTTGATTTGAGATGCTTCGTAAGAGTCAAGGTTGTGGATCCGTATAATACAGTCTGCCGTAGCTCGGAAAAAATCTTCAGATTTTCAGACAACATTCAGGCCATCTAGGATAGTCCATGCTTCTGCTAAAGGTATACTTACACCCTTCTCTGTAGAGTTGATGTTACTACCTAGGTAGATGAATTTATACCGATTCTATTGGGTGACCAGCAAATGTGCTTATTGTAGCTGATGTATTCCGTTTTAGTGGTGTTGACAAATGGACCAATGTGTTCTGCTGCTCTTTCAAGGCTATAAAGAATGCTGGTGACTTATCATATAGTATGTGACAAGAGGGCCAGGTCATCTGCATTTGTGATAGCTGGATAGTGGCTGGAGGTGGATTGGTTTATGCGAAGCCACTTTCTTTAATTAAGTTAACTGATGTGCATGGAATATAATCAAGACAGATAATGAGTACAAATGATGCAAAGGTATCCTCTTGCAGTAGCCCATTAGTTATATCAAGAAGATCGTTGTCACCCCCAAGTGATCTTGCTTTGGCTTGTGTATTTTCATAGAACATTCTGGCTGTATTTACTTCCTTTTTCAGAATACCATGCGCAAGAAGATTTTGCTCTATTTTTTTTTTTTTTCCTCTGAGGATGGAGTCAAAAGCTTTGGAGAATTTTACAAATATCAGGACTGCCTGTAGATTTTTAGACCCGACTCCTTCAATTATTCTTTTTATAACCAAAATCTGGCAGATGGTTTTTGGTTTTGTCTAAGAATTTTCTCCATTTTTTTTATTGAATTAGATTCTTGTAGTTATTGCTGTTAAGATAATGCCTCTGTAGTTCTTAGTTAATCCTAAATCACCTCTTGCTACACCCCTACCAATGTACCAAGTGAGAAAGATAAAATTGCTGATTTCTACTGCAAATTTACATTACATGGTACCAAAAACATCATCTTTCAATCATTTTTGGCGGTGTCAACTCACAAATCTGACATGATAGTATTCACAGATTTTGTGTTCCATGAAGCAATGAATTGCAATGGGGGAACTATTTGTAAGACTTTCTCTCATCTGCACTTCTATTCGTACACCCTATATGACTACATATTTATTTGAGAAAAAAAAAGAAAAATAATGCTATGAACCGAGAAGCCTATAACTCATTTGAAGGCATCATTTCAGATTACCATATTGTGTCTGTCTTAATTAGTTTCAGTCTATGTGCCAACAAACAGAAAGTCTCACAATTTCACTTTTATGACTGGTCACAACTCAAAAATCCTAACATCTACCAGATTTATACCAGTCAGTAACAGATGCAAAGCTTTATAGGTATTGACTCACCAAACTCTGCATATGACAACTTTGTTTCTGCACAGGAGAAAGTTGCCGGAGAATATATATACCAATAAGAACCAAAATGAAATTATATGTACAGCACAAGATTACAGCTACCACTCTGCTCCAAAATATTCCATGAATTATGTGGATTAGTATATTCATCTTTTTGTTCTGAATAAATTTGTAATTTACAAAATTATTTACGTACCAAATTTTCATGAGAAACCTCATATATGCATTTTCAAAAAAGATGTGGTGTATACTTGGACATGGGTATTAAAAACAGTAAGACTATTTGAAACTATTCACCTGATGTCATGCTCACTTGAAGAATAATGGAGACTGAGCCAGGATGTATCAAAATGAAAAGATGAATATATTAGCCTGCATGATTCTTGGAATAAAAACAAATCTCAGAATTTTAGACATTATTCAAGTAATAGAATAAGGGAGAATTTCATTTCAACAATTACTTTTTTCCTGCTGTATAGTTGGTAGGATTTCAATCTAGTTTTTTTAGTTTGACTTGGTATGATGAAGATTCAGATATAATTCACTTAATTATTCAAATTAGACTATTGATCATGATGCTATCCTTTGTTTTGTCTTATATAAATTACTTCAAGATTAAAATACAATCAGGCTCAACCTTTTTATAATAGTTTACAATAGAAGTAATATCATTCTATCAAACTAGCCAAGGAAACTTGCTTATTTCATTATTCATATACTTAATATATGAAACTTTGAGTGATTCATTTGTACTAATTTAGAATAATGTAATCAAGTGAAATTTCAGTGAAAATAGGATATAGAATATGAAATAATTTTGGTGGTACCTCCCATTTTGTTAATTCCTGAATTTTTCTGTTCATTGATCTCTAACCAAGCTGTCCTGTTGAACAACTGTCTACTAGGAAACTTAATGTATCACTTGATGAAGCAATGTTTGCATTTGGTGAGGTTACAGCTTTTATAGATCAAATCCTTTGAACACAGGCTAAAATTACACTTATTTCCAAGATTATTATATTCATATCACAATGGCTGAAACTACCTTTTTTCCCTATTTCTCCTAATATGTTGCTCCTCTTTGATGGAGAGCCTTATCAGAGTGATCTCAATTTTTATACCATATATCTGTTGGCCCCTGAAGAGGCCACTGAACATTATGAAAACTGTCATGGTCAGTTCAATTGTCCATTGGTAACAATGCTAAGGATTGAAAATGACTTTTACATCAGGAAAATATGTGAATCATTAGCAGTTCAATCTATGCAAGTTGGTTCTCTAAAAACTTATGATGTTAGAGATTCTGAAAAATTTCAAAGAATAATTATTGGATATCTTCCTTTCATGCATGGATGAGAAAAAAATCCTAAGAACAAAAGATTGCAGAACCATTATCATGCACAGAATGAGAAAATTGCAGTAAAGAAAGATTTGATATCATTGAATGCAATGGAAATTAGTTACGAAAATAGATTTCACACTGAAAAAATTGTCTTGAAGCACGAAATATGAAGAAAACTAAGATAAAAGGACTTTCATCCATTGTGAAGTGTATATAATTTATAGACAACAAAATCAAAATGGAAGTTACATTTCTACTCCATCCTCGTGTTTTGTAATCGCTGGACTGTGGCATAAAGGCTTTAGTTATACAGATTTTTTCTTCATATCCAGAAAATATAAGCAGATATGAGTCCTTGAAATATTCAATTTAAGCTACTATTGAAAACACACTAAGACATTGAATCAATTTTATTCATTATGACTAGTGGAGTTAGCATTTGTGTGATGAAGAGTCTTTTCCTACAAATTAGTACTTTGTGTGTTTTATAATCTACCATAAGCCCTTCTAATGAAATTGACTTGCTAGTGAAGGAACATTAAAATTATTATTTGATGCCAATCTATAAATTCATTAGCCTTTGATGTATCCCTTTTTTTTCTTTCTATGTGTTTGAGAACAGAGCATATAGGAGAAGAATTATTATTGTGAAACTTTTTGTCTGTACATACAATACAGATAAGCAATTGATAGAACTCAAATATACATTCTGATCGACAGATTTCTTTAGTCTGTCTTGAACAGGAATGGTATTTTGGGCATCTCGGCTGCACTGATTATATATCTAAACCCCTAATTAAAAAAGATAGGAAGTGGAAAGTGACATTTTGAAGAAATTAATGAATATAAGATTTTTAATCGTCAGTCAAGTCGACGTCTGTATTAGTTAATTTCCTCATTTAATAAAACTTCTTCCAAGTGTATCTGTCTGTAGCTCTACAGGATCTGGCTCAAAAGCCAGCCGTCAAGTGAATGCTATTGTCATCTCTGATTGTTTACAATTGTTGCAACCAAGTTGTTGGTGGTTGCTTTTATCAAATGTATTGTCAAGAGAATTGCTCCATATCTCGAAAACCAATAGAGATAGAAGCTTGTGGTTTTCACCATTCGCGTTTGAAGATCCATTTAGATTGAAAAGGATGACCTCGCCCAACCCTACCCAACCCAAGCTATTTGTCACCTTTTGAAGCTCAAAAACTTGGAAAATTATAAGGAAAGAAACATAGGGTTTTCACAAATTGATAGCCTATCGTATTAAGATTAATCACATACTGCAAGTGTAGTGGTTTTTTTGTAGTTATGGAATTATGGTTGTTTTTCTGAAGCAAATCATTTTCTGAATGATTTCACTTAACTATTAGATAAAATGATGATTGATACATAATCGCTATGGTGCAAAGGAATTGAGCTATGATGTCTTGATTAGTTTTTGCCCCAACCTGGCCTGTCCTTCACACTTAATAGTTCTGGAATGGATAAAGCTGTTTTCAGCAAAAGAAAGAGCATCAAAGAATGAATAAAAATGATTTTTGTGATCATTTACTAGGAACTAAAACTCAACTATGTTATAGTAAAAAAAAAAGTCTTGTTCTGCATTCATTGTGTAAGCTAGGGTGTGTTAAATCCTCATTTTTAGTGAAGATACCCTTATCTAGTTTTTATGTATGTATTCTCATCTGTTGTCAGTATTTTGTGTTTTGGCTTGCATGAAGGATATTTTTGTTGCCTGTTCTAATTTTTTCCCCAAAGAGCTCAGTAGCTTCATAGATACACACCTCAAGCTATTGACAGGGTGGCAAGTTAGTGGGTAATTCCTTTTGACTTTGACTTCACTCATGTTTTTTCAAGTTTTTGCTTCCAAAGTATATTAATCATGTGTGTTTGTTTGTTTGTTTGTGTGTGTGTGTGTGTGTGTATATATATATATATATATATATATATATATATATATATATATATATAATTAGCAACGTCTATCTTAATATTGATGGAAATTACTTAGTATATGCTTTCCCCAAAGCACAAAAAGTAAAATGACTTTTAGCAGCTGATGTTGGATTCAAGATTACACTATTAGCTTATTAGTCCAATATCGTACCTGTAGGCTGTTGTGCCCTTTACACTATGGTGTTGTAAATGAGGACTTCATTGCAATACCAAGGGCTACATTGAGAATATGGTTGAATATATTTTCTTAATTCATTTTTTTTACATAATTTCAACTTCATTTCTATTAGAACAATATAATTACATAGTTCTTCTGAGATAACAGTAGCTAATATTTGCTTGCAATACCAACTTATGATAGGAAAAAGATAAGAGTTAGAAATGTTTTTTCACTATATTTAATTTCATTTGTCTCAAGGAGGAAAAATAGAATACACAACTGAAAAAGTATTTTATATTTTTCTCTCTGGAAAGAAAAAAAAAGTTTCATCATAGTTTTATTTAATTATTCTCTGAAAAAAAAAAAAAAGAATTCACATATAGTATCGATTTGTGGTTATTGAGTTCACTAGAAATGCTAGTTATCTCCCTTGCTACGTTTTGCCAAACAGGAGATGATGAATAACCTGTAATATAGATTTATTCTAATAAATGACTTTATTGCTGTCTTTTCTAACAAAACATTAGTTTCAAGTAAAGAAATAGAAAATTCACACCTTCTACATGTTTCAGTGTGACATGCATTTCTAAGTATGTAAAATTAATGATTATATAATCAGTCTAATGACATAACTTTCTCCCATTGGTTACTTATCTAATTTTTTTTTCATGAGAAATTAAATTCACCCCTCTATAGGTAAAGGGCTGTTTTGATTGCAGTAAAATCATTACATGTTAACTCTTTTATTATCTTTGTCCTTTGTCAACCCATCCATTCACTTGAACATTCACCAAAAATTGTCAGTTTAAGAAGAAATGAGATTTGGTATCATTGATGTATCAGGAAATTTCATTCACATTTGTCAAATAATTAAAATTATCATAATTATGTACAATGTAGTTCAGATGATTTATGCAAGTGAGCATAAAAGTGGAAAAATTTTTTTAAAGCTCTATTTCTGAATATCATGCTGAGCCACATAACATTAACTATGTTGGCATAGCTTTCTGGTCAAATAAATAGCTTAAACCATTTAAAAAGCCTACTTCCCCTTATTTTTTACTTAGATGATTCATATTTGATATAGATGTCTTTCAGTTTTTTTTTCTTTATGGAATAAGATAGTTTATTATAGCTGAAGTTGAGAACACCTCTCAAATCCTGGGTCCAGATCAGATACCTGATAGAGTCACTTGTAAAACCTTCTATTGTAAGATGTGATGTGTGAAGTGACTATATTTTTTCATTTGCACATTTCTACTTGTTCTCACCTTGGAAAGCTGCTGTAATGTTTGCCACCAGCTCAGCCACCTCTGAACAATAGTGATATCATGCACCCCCCCTCTCTGAACCTTTTAGGCTTTTCCTCATCCTCTGATTTCTCTATCTTTCTAACACAACCTGCCATCCCCTCATCTCCTGCATGTCCCCATTCTCACTCACTCCCACCAGTAGAAATCAGGTCAATGATATGCACCTGATGTTGCCAGCAGCTTGTTTAAAAACTATACTTCTCACTCTCTGCTTCTCTGTCTGAGGTCTGTGTGACTTGTCAACTCTAGAAAATGGCAAATCTAGCCCCTTGCTCTCTCTGCTCATTTCTGTCTGGAAGTTAGCTGCTCGATGATGAGTTGGCTGTCATTTGATATTTAAGCAAATAAACAAGGCTGCCGGTTGCCTGCTTGTCCGTCTGTCACTCTGTATTGGATTGTGAAAAAAAGATTCTGCCTATCTCCTGCAAGTTTAGGTTAATGAAAGGAGTTAGGCAAAATTTTGCACAGGCTTGAAAATATTACATAATGTTTCTTGTGTGAACATCTGTTCACCTCATTAGCACTGTGTGTGTGTATGTGTGGAGAGAGAGGGAGAGAAAAAAACTATCCTATAACAAATGAGAATCAAAGTTACTTCACATTAGCTTGAGCCATGGGGCTATTTAAGCGTTGTCAAATTTCAAATCTTTTAAAAATGTTAACAAGTAATTTATTGATTTCAAGATACCATAGAAAAAATTTAAATGAAATTAGCACTAACTTTTGTAGATAAGGTCTTAAGAGATGGTTGCTGCAGAAAGTTGTCTCATTTTATAAGAAATATTCATAAAAAAGTAAGTTTTTTTTAATGATGGAATTTTTATCAATGGTGTAACATTAATTAGCCTTTTCTGTGTATAAAAAGCATGCTTTTTTGAGATTGCATAAAGCTGTCATCATTTTACCCTGGGCATAATTGAAAATAAACATGGGTAAGTTTGGTAACTTTTCACTGTCGTTCATGTCTTCAAGTATGTTTGAAAGTTCTACACTGAAGACCAGTGAAATTAGAGTGATTAGTAATAGGAGAATAAGTGGTCTGGGAGTTACCAATGCAGATCATCCTTTGGATGGGGCTGACCTAAAGATTGACCCATTTTTTAAATTTTTATTTTTTATTTTTCAAGGGTACTTTGTCACTGACTTGTTTTCTGAACTGGATTCTATGTGTGCTCTAATGAAAAATCTTCGATTTGATAACAAAATAGGAGATTAAGTTTTTTGCTGTGAGCTGCACTTGGTTATTTCTGCCTGTGTTATTCAAGTTGAAAATGAAAAGTAGTTTTAAAAAGTATTTTGAGAATTCATCAGTAAAATTTGAAAACTTACAAACTCGCAATCTTTTTTATTTATTTGATCTCTCCTGAATGATTGATTGAAAAAAATTGGTATTATGGAAACTGAAAATTGATGCTGTGTATAGTAATCGGAATGTAGCTTTCATTATGTTGAAAATTTTGAATTGCGCAAGCTTTCATGATTCCTAAATTTATTTTCCCCACAATTGGTACTGTAATAATAATAATGTGGTGATGATGATTTTGTTTTGGTTTTGCATTTGGCTGTTATTGATTAGAATATTGTCCATTTTTTTCCAAATGGTCAGTCTTATCTTTCTAAAGATAGTTTTCTTGAATCATTATAGTGATTAAGATATATAATGTCTGGAAAACCAGATGTACATCGTCTTCATGTGTATTGGAAGTTGTCCTCTGGGGATGCATTTCTAATTTTTTGAAATATCCTGCTGTGGTCTATTTGTGTGAGATATTTATTATCAGTCAGCATTCACTCTATGTACTATGATTATTACTGCAGTCAACAAAGTTGAAAGAGTCGTATGTAAGAGTCTGTTTGTTATCCCTAAATCCTCTAAAGTTCTCAATGAATTTCAATAAAATTTTGTTGAAGGTTGGGCCATGAGCTCTGGAAGAATTGGTCAAATTTTGGAATATTTTTTCTCATATTGAGACAATAGTCTAAAGAATAGAAAGTTGAAATATAGTTACCCGCCCCTGCATCGTAGCTATATGTAAACTGATTTTTATTAAATTTTCAGTCTGTGCAATCAGTTATCAGTGACAATAGCCTTGGCAGAGGTATGTGCTCTCTGAGTGCTTACTAGTATTTGATTGTGCACAGTCTTTTATAGAGGCCTACCAAGCTTACTTTCTGGAACACTTTTTTCTGAGTAATGTCATAATCAGATTCATTTTCAATTTATAGAGAATAAACAAGTTAAGAATTAACTGTTACTATAATAGTGTAATTTGAAATCCTCTTTTCAACTTTCTTGTTGAAATTTCTTTTTGACAATGGATCACCATTTTTTATTTAAAAAAAAATTTTTTTCTTCTACTTGGTCAAAGAATAAGTGTTTCTCTTGCTAGCAACTAACCTGTAGCTGACAACTGTCCATACATGTGTACATTCATACATGAATTTATTACATTTAAGCATACTGAACAGTGTTAAATGCAGATAGTTCTCCCCCCCCCCCCATTTTTAAAAAAAAAGATCTGAGTAGAATTTGGTTTGCTTTCATACAAATGTGAGGAAAAGTAGCAATATTTTTGTATAAGAGAATTTGTTCTGTGTACATGGACTGGTTTTCAGGTGAACATGTAACTATCATTCTGTGACTTTTTTTTAACCATACTTGAAAGCTTATTCACTATGAAAATTAAATTTCAATAGTAATATATTTTCTCCATGCCATGGAATATTTTCATGCATAAAGTTTTTTTTAAATTTTCTTTGGGAAAGAACATTTTTTCTTTATATATTATATCATATCTTCCACTCTATATAAATTTGCCTCAATTTAGTGTTTATACATGAAAAATGACAAGCGTTCTTTAAAACTCTAAATAATCTAGCAGACATATGCTTGGGCTTTGAAATGATGAAATCCTCATTCTCCTTTCCAGCTCTTGAATTACTATATGGTCTGTTTGCTTTTATCATGATCTTTGTATACATACTGAAAATTTCATAATTTCAATAAAATTTTAAGCAAAATTTGTTGACTTGTCATTTGCAAGTAATAATTTCTTAAATATTGACTGGTTATGTATTTTTCTCTTAGAGCACTGTACAAAAAATAAGGGTTATCAAGAAAAATGGAATGGGCATTGTCTAATTTAATCAGAATTGATGGAAACTGGTATTTTGCTATTTTGAACTGATCAGTCGTTTAATTTGCTTTGCAATTTTCTGTTATTTGAAGTGGCAAGAAAGGTGCAATGTAATATTTACAAGGAAAGAACTTAAAGTTAGAAACCGTTTTTTGCCTCTTATTTTTAATGAGGCTACATCTATTGTTCTGTTTTCAGTTCGGCACCTGGGTGTAGTTTTTCCTTCAGCCTCAGCTTGCTTGTGGGCAGGGATTCAATCTGTCCTACCTATATTAAACACTTTCAATTGTAACAGATCATGCATTGTTACATGGGAGATAACCCCTGCTGATCTAAAATTGACACTTCTACATTAACACATTCACTGGTGCTTTTTCAGTAAATTGATATTTGATTATGGTCAAGGCATAGTGGAATTTAGCCTAATGCAAACAAACAAAATCAAGATAAGTTTTTTTTTCAGTGACTACTTGTGTGCACTCTCCCTCCCTCCCTCTCTCTCGCAGCTGAAATATCTATACCCAAGTTACTTGGGCAAGCTGACCCTTCATATCTATTTCAAGAGTCTTTTTATTAATAAAAAAAGAAATTGCATGTTTTTATTGTGGGTAGATTCCATGTTATATTTAGAGGCTAAAAATAGGATGGACAATTGTTACAGTTCAAGTATGGGAATGCTTTAGGCTCTTTTCAAGGCAACATCAAGGATCCGAATTGCAAAGGGTTTTATTTTATGCGGTCTTTTGAACAAATGCTTTTGCTTAACTAAAATGCTTTTTATTTGTATATGTTTACAGATTATGATTGAGCAAGCACAGATTTCATAGTTTTTTCTCGGTAGGTTTCATCTCGTTCTTATCGATAAGTAGAGTAAAAAAAAAAATCACTGGTTAATGAGATTTTTTTTTTTTAAAAATCTATTTTATGTTGTATAAATTTCTTATATGCATAAATGTACTTTTTGGAAGTTTGATTTAGTTATCTCGTATGTGTGCCTTGCAATTAATTGCATATGATACTTTACAATGACTTTGTTATTGTTAATCATTAGCATTATTATCTTTGAGGTGAACAACTTGTATGCTGAAAAGTGCTGGTCTGTATAGAATTCCATTATTTGTAATTACTTGTTGCTAGTGTCAAACAATTCTTGTTGTATGATTCTTTTAATGATTATCCTTCCACTGCAGTTAGGCTTTGGGCAGAAATCCATTTGTTTATGACACCTTGTTTTAAGAATCTTCTATTGGAAATCCGTATTTCCTTTACTGCTAACTATTTCAAAATGAGTGATTTGAATAAAGCTTTTTTTTTTTTCTTGCTCTTAACTAAATTTTATACTTTTCATTTTTTTTTTTTTAGAAATAACTAATTGAAATATTTGCCAGGAGTGAATCCCCATATTGAGGTGAATGTGTTTTATGCATGCACTGTGAATCAAAAACAATTGAACATTTCAGATGTTTATCAATGGCTATTACTGATTTAACAAGCTTTAGAGTCTTTGAGATCAGAGTATTAAGATTTGATCTGAAATTACTTTTTCACAAGCCAAATTTTGTATTTATAAGCTTCTAACCAAGCACTGAACATCAGACCTAGTGATAAGTACTCTATTTTCCTCTGATTTATTTATCTTATTCTAAGAGCAGCTTCTAAGATAACATCTATTTGATTGCTTAAAAAGTTGTTTTTTGTCATTAGATGACAAATCTTTTTAAAATTAACTTCATTCAAAAAGATCTTTTGATTAAATTGTCACTATTTGTATATTTTTGTTTGTTTGATTCTATCATTTGAAGATTGATGAAAATAAGCAGTATATTCTTATCATCTAAGATTGGTAAAAATGCAATTGAAGTGCAAAAAAAATTGTGCAGTTAATAAAGGAGGTGCCCAAACATATCAAAAGTGATTTGTGGAATTTCATGCTATTTTCTTTTGGTTGAATATCCTTAATAAAGTTGGTCAGATAGATCAAATGAGGTTGATAGTGATCAAATTGAGATATTGAAAATAATATCATAATGATACCTTGAATGGTGTGGGTTTTGCTGTAGTACGGTCAAGATATTGCTGCACTAATTATACTTGAACAGTGTGGTTTTGAACAGTATAGGAAACTTCTGAATGAATTAACCACTAATCATGTTATGCTTGAATGATTTAGGATATAGACAATTTACTCAAAATATTCAAATGGAGTGTTGAAAGTCATCTGCACCAGTTTAGTTATGTTTGTTGCTTTGATGTGTAGCTTTTTGAAAATAATTGTTTTTGACAAGCATTGAAAAGTGGATATATGATGAGATGGAATGCAGTGATCATGAGGCAAGGAAAATTTGAACAAGTAGTGCTCTCAAATAGATCAATTAAGGGCAGCAATTGAAAAAAAAGTGTCCAGAATTCCTGAAGAGACAGCGTAATATTTCATCAGGATAGTGCTAGACTGTATGTTTCTTTTGTGACCTAGCAAAAAGTGTTACAGCTTGGCTAAAAGTTTTCATTTATCTGCCATATTCAGCTGATATTGCATCTTTAGATTACTATTTATTCCAGTCTTCACTGAATTCTCCTAATGAAGAAAAAAACCCATTCCCTGGATAACTATAAAAAGCTCCTAGAATAGTGCTTTGCTGAGAAAGATGAAAAAAATTTCTCAGAGGATGGCATGATGAAATTGCTTGAAAGATGGCAGAAGGTACTGGAACAAAATAGCAAATATTTTACTCAAAGTTAATGCTGAAAATGAAATGAAAAAAAAATTTCTTTAATTTCTACTTAATAAACCAAACAAACTTTTTTGGCCATCCTAAAGAATACTAAGCAAAGATCAAATTATATTGAAAGTTCTTCAGTATTAAAGTCTCAAGTTTGTTTTTTTTTTGTTAAGGATATTCAATAGAAAGAAAATTGCATATTCTTGAATTTTTAAATGAAGCAATTATCTTTGGGCCAATAGCAGAAAACTAAGAAGAACATGTAAGTGAATGTAATTAAGAAGAAATAATGTAAATTTATTGTTTCCATGAGACTAAGGTTTTGTCATCTAAAATTGTTTTATCAATGAGAACCACTTATAAAGAGTTAGATTTTTATCACAGCTTTGGTAGATTTTCATCATCATCAGTCTTTTAACGTCCGTCATTGGACATAGACCTTCCCCAGGATTTGCCACACTTCTCTATCATGGGCATCGCGGAGCCAGTACTTCCTGAACTTGTCTAGCTTGTCTCTCCATCTAATATTCTGCCAGCCTCGGTTACGCATGTGATCTCGGGGGATCCATGTCGTTTTTGGCTGGTATTAAAATGTCATTCAGCCAACCCAAGGATTGTTTCTATAGGCACTTTTTGATCTAATTTTCCCTTTTCTTCTAATCAGCCCCAAAGTAAAGGGGAGTTAATTCATTTATTGACGTCTGAAGACTGATTTAGAGAAATTTTATGTCACAGTATTTTTAAAAAGAACTGTCAGCATAGATAACTATTCAAGTCGTTCGACTTGTTTAACCTCCCTTACATCTTGCCAGCTGTGTGACCATCAGAGCAGCAGGAGATGCTAGCAAAACAACTATGATTTAAAGGCAAAATTGTTTTCATTGCTTCTTATCATTGTGATCATATCTATCAATACTTAGTGACTACAAAGCATTAATAATAAGTATGAATTACTTATGCATCTGTATACTTGTATATGTTGTTAACAAGTTATCTTTCCTTAGGTTGAATTTTTTCCCAACTACTCACTGACTTGATTTTACTAATTGCAATTGAAAACCAAGGGGGGAAAATAAGGAAAGGCAGAAAAAATAACTGGTAGTGGCTAAATTCAAGTTATATCGCATATTCTTCAACTCGACTAGACTTACAACTTGAAAGCCTGTTTTCATTTACTGAGATACATACTTATACATTTATAGAATCCCATAGCAGGCATTTATGAGTGAAACTTCGACTGGCTTTTGTTTCAGTTTTATAAGCGCAAATCATTGTAGGTAATCTGAGTATTTTGAGATTTCGTCTGTGGATCACTGCAATTTCATGAATAAGGAAAAGAATATGTGATACCTAACCATTTATGTTGAAATAAATTGAGAAAATTTGTAAGCTGATAAACTTGGGTTTCCTGTTATGCTTGTCTTGAAAAGTAGATTAGTTTCTGTTAACTATGTAGGAATCCGGTTTCACTATAATTGATGATTAGGACTAATATATATGCAACATGGTCTTAACTATAGCATTTGCTAACTTGTATGTCATCTCTTAGCAATTTTTCCAACATTTGCTGTACTTCACTCTGTTTCTCTGAATGGTACAAAATTTCAACCTGGCCTTGGTAACTCCTTTCCACACCTACTTTTTTTTTGTATTATTACAGTATTGTTTTGATTACTTGAAAAAAAATATATATATATTATTTGTTAGCCTTTGACACGCACTTAAAAATATATAAATATTTCACTGAATCCAGTGTATTAGTATTAGTATGGGTGAGATGTTGTGTATCAAAGGTTCAAGCTATACTGCTAAGGAGAGAAATGATCTGCAATCAGCTGTCGTAGAAAAATGCCTTTGTAAAATGTCTCCATAGACCAGCAAACACATTTTTATATAGTCATGCAATTTAAAATTTTGTATGGTATACACAAAAACAAAGAAATTAAATATAAGTTGAAATGAAATATATTTGAATATATCTGCTGAATTATAAAATGTAAGTTATCATTAATATTACAAACCCAAGACCCAATTGCATTACTGTCACTAAAGGCTGTTAAAGTACTGTTGATTAATATTGTAATTATTATTGCTGTTGCTGATGACGACGACTTGTTGAGAAGGATGTTATGCATTGCATTGGAATGAAGAAGTCAAAATGTAGGTAACTGATATAGCATCAGGGCTTTTAGTCTCCAATCTTATGCGCTAACTATTCACCTACGTTTGCAGGTGCTGTTATGCAACAGTATAATGCATTCTAGGAAGATAATGCAGTATTTTCAGCTACTGTAGGAATGCCTTGATTTTTACAAATCTTGTTGAATTGCAATTTTGAACATCATCTAATAATGATTTAACTTCAAGAAATGGCACCTGTTTCATATAGAAAGTAAACCTTTAAGAATCTTGTTGTCAAGTCATTTTTGGATAGATTTTTGTTTATTCCCTCCTCCTATGTTCTTTAAATTTGGGAATGATCAATAAAAGTGTGTCCCTGAAAATAATGAAAATAGCAGTCATAAAGTATACATTTTAGATCTAATATAATTTTTTTTTTTTCTTTATAAACTCATTTTAATTGATATCAGATGTCCACATTGAAATAGCTTCTTTAAAGCGTAATCATTGGATAATTTTACCTGTTCTACTATTAGTATATTAGATGAAATTGAACAGAAAATGAAATAAAAGAGGTCAATTTTGTATGAATCTACTTTCACCATGAAATGCTGAATCTTCTCAGTTTTTACTTCGGTTCATCACCCTCCCCACCTTTTATTTTTTTTTTTTTTTTTCAAAAGTATAGATATTTGTATATCTTGAAACAATTGCAAAAGATATTGATTTATAACTATAAAGCGGCTCAGATTTGATGAAAGAAATGGACATTTTTGTGTTAGACATAAAATGGTATGGTTATTTAATTTTACCAATTTTAAATGGGTGCTTTACTTTGAGATCATTAAAAAAAAATGTGTTTGATAATTTTATATATTCAGCACAAATTTTTTTTTCAGTTTCTTATTTTAACAAATAATCCACTTCTGCAAATAAGTATTATTTTAGCTCTATTTTTGATAGTTCAATAATGAAGAATAAATAATGTAGGCACATCAGCATTCATGTTACTGATCTAACATTAAGTACATTTCAAATTGACAAAATGCACATATCTGTACTTTTATTACATATTTATTGACAGTAATATATTGTCCACTTTCCCATGGATTGAAGGTAAAGGAGAGTTTTCTCTAAATACTATTAATTTTGTCTAATTGTAGATTACATAGCTATTTATGATATATAAGTAAAGTTGTGGATATCAAACTTAACTTTGAGAAATGTCCATCAGTTCGATGACTTTTATAGATGAACTAGAATTATGTCTTTTCCCATCTAGAGATTGAGGAGATACAAGTTCAAAACCCATGAAAGGAAAATAATCTTGTGCTTTTGAGTTGAATATGTTTCAAACTTAGCCTCACAGCCTCAAACTGGATTGGAAAGTAATTATAAATTTCCGAGCTATAAAAGGGATTTGTCTTCGTCAAAAAATCATTTATTCAAAAATTTTTTTTTTTTTGTAGACATTGTAGACATACATTTTAGCTCTATTATTCACAATTATCTTTTATTTTCATGTTATTTTGTGCCATCTTTTTCATCTTGACTAACACAAGTGTGATTTTTTTTTACCTCACAAGAATGATACAACAGAAATCTCATTAAGAATTGCCTTGAATTTTCAGAGGTAGCAAACATATGAAAACATTTTAAAATTTTCGTAATAAAATTGATTTACCTCAGTGTTATCTGGAAATTACTTGATAATTACTCAACTTGTTAAGAAGTGGTGTGCTTGGTCATACCTATTTTAAACCATATATACAGAAAAGTCACTTTTCCACTCAATTATTTTCAAACGTTTTTCAATATTCATATCGTATTGTTTCATGTTTTCTATATCATCACCTTCTCCAAAAAAAAACTGCATGATTGTTGTTAAAACGATATATTTGAAAGTAAAGAAATAATTTCGTATAATTTTGAAAGGGGTCATTAACATTCAAAGTGTTTTTTTAGACAATCAAACTCCAAGGGACAAGGTATGGAAATCTTGGCCCAAAGAAGAAAAAAATCAACACCTGAATACAACACTGGATCATGGTTACCATTGGAAAATTGTATTTGCCGCCATCACATTTGGGGAGACCAGACAAAGGCTAAAGAATGGATAGGCCAAAACATCTTGTTGATGATAATGAGTTCAATCGTTCGGAAAAAACTCATTGAAAGAAATTACCACATACGATGAAAAAATAGTTGTTCTGAGTAAAGGTGAACTTTTCTCTGTTAGAGGGGAGATAACTCTGGATAACTCAATGTGTAGTAAATCTATTTGAGGTAGCTAACTATGAATGCAGAAGTTCTAACTAGTTGAAAAAATATCTTGTTGTAGCTAGAAAAAATCCAACATCAAATCAATTGATGCATAGCAATGATCAGGATGAGATCAATTTCCTTGAAATGTAGAGAATGAGAAAATGGTGAAATTTAATAACGAAATGAAACTATGTGGAGAAACAGTGGCAGAGACAACTTACCTTTAAGAATGCTGAATCCCTACAAGTTGTTCAATATCCTGGTCAGCTGGCAATTTTTTCTGCAACATAGAAATAATCACCCCTTAATATATCAGGTACTACTCTGTGTTAGTACTATTTTGTGTCTTCAATACAAGTATTCTAATTTCTGTTGGAGAGGAAAAATGTTAAGGAAAGGAATATTTTTTTAAACTTTCATTTTTTAGCAAGTAATTATTTGAACATTTGAACTGCTTCTGAAGCCCCTAATTGGTCATTGAGATCATTGTTTGCTGTGATAGACGTTTTTCTGTTTCATCTTTGCCTTGGTATAAATCAAACTTGAAAACCTTTTGAACTTCTATTTTTATTTCACTTTCTTGTTTCAAAATTGATGATACAAATCAGGTTATACACTTTTATTAACTATGGGTTGATACTAGAAGGATCCCAAACATGTAATCAGCAGCCAAAATCTACTTTGAGCCTCTGCTATATTTGAGTAGGCTGGCATTTTCCACTGTGTTGTCTTATAGATTTAAACTTTCATCTTTTTCACCCTTCATTACTTTTGGCCTCTTCCCCTGTTAAGTGACTGCTCCTAACTCTCTATTCTTATGCTACTATTTGACTCTTTTTTTCCCTCTTACTTTTAAAATGAATCCCATGTTGTATAGAATTCAAGAATTAGATCAACAGAGTAGATTTTCTTCTGGGGTTCAGTGATTCCTTGTCCCCTTGTATGTACTACAATCTTTGTCTATCACTTCTTTAGAAGTGAAGCAACCATGTTCTTGTTTTTTATTTTAATATCAGTTTGAAGTTATATCCTGTTTCCAGCTCATTGTTCTAAATTAATATTTGTGCGTGCGTAAAAATGTAAATAAAAGAGATATATCAGATGAAATGTTTTTCTTTCTACTTCATAGATAATAATGCCAAAAATGTGAAATGTGAAACATTTACCTACATAATTTAATTTTTTACAGATACAATATGAATAAAGCTATAAGTGATTATTATTGTCTGTTAACAGCTCTTCTGATTCAGATATGCTCAAACTGTTGATAAAGCCATCAAAGCATTTGGAGTGAACACTACTACAGTGCAAACTGTTCAGTGTTGGTTCAAGAGATTTAGGTGTAGAAATTTGGATACCAATAATAAAGCTCTAGGGAGTCCCAAATGTGTTTTTAATGAAGAATTATTGATAATGGTTCAAACACTTTCTTGAGACTTCAGAACATTTACAGTGACCCTATCAAATTTTCTCAAGGCAATACAAAAGGTAGAAAATTTTGAAAAATTATTCAGACATGAACTGAATGAAATGCTGCATGACATTTCCTAGCCCTACACCTCTTCGGTGACTGTCTAAGCTTAGAGAATTGGATGTGATGTCTCGCATCATCCCTTATATTCACCTGACACTTCCCCAACATACTATCATCTTTTCAATTACTTTTCATTTCATATCCATGATTAAAGCTTCAACAAGAAGCTATAATTTGTACTTTTACTGAATTGATGACCACCAAACCTAGAGAATTTTTATCATTAGAGAATCTTTGGGAAAAAGTTATTTCTTCGAATGGCTTATATTTTGATTAGATATTTTGTGTCTCTATTGTTTACATCATCCTTCATTTCACTATTCAAAAAATATTTCATATGGAATTATTATTAAAAGGTTATCATTAGAGGATCATCTGAAAAAGATTATTGCTTCAAATGGGTCATATTTTGATTGAATACTTTGTGTTTTTATTTTTCATATCATTCTTCATCTTATTATCCATAAAATTATATTTCATCTGTAACAACATATACTTCTTTTATTTCCTTATAAAATATCTCCTTACTTCAAATGAGTTGGTTGTTTTAAGGAGCAAATATCCCCTAACCTACTTAATTTCAGTTGCCCATTACTTGACTGCCCATTAGTGGTGGATAGTTACATTTACTTCTATGAATGCAGACATACATACTCTGTGTAACAATTAAAACCTAATGTCTGCAGTTGGATCTATTCTCATTTGATCAGGATACTTCTTTCGATAATTTTTACTGGCTGCCCGGATTTACAGTAGAAATGGTTTCTCTAGAGTGAGCAGCAGAAACTAAATTTTAGTAAATTATGTATAAATTTGGGCAAATTTAAAACCGGCATCATTGTCAATCAGTATAAATCAAATTGGCATGAAATCAGTATATTAAATGTCGCTAGAAAGTAACTGAAGATTTTCATTATAGCAATGTTTCAAATTTAGTGAATTGAATGCCTCTGTGCTGTGGGAAGCTGGCACGACCATCTATTCATTTAGTACAAATGTTTTTGTTATGTGCCTGCATTTATTTTCTGAGATATCTTGGTTGATTTCAGTGAACTTTTTTGTACAATTTATATATTTTCAAGTTTTTGAACTAGTAGTTAAGAAATTTTGGATTCATTTAAAGAATTACCAGAAACTCTCAAACAGAGAAAGAGAAATATAGAATTATTGAGTTGGAAGAAAGAAACTTTTGATTTAATAAGAAATGGAAAGTAAAAAGATTAAGTAAAGCTCAGTGTTCCTACTCAAAGGATGTATGGCATTTGAAAATTTTTTTTCTAGGCATGTTCAGCTTAAAGCTTATGAGAACTCTGAATCAATAGAATCCAAGCTATCTAATCCTGTCAAAATTGGATTTATTATTCTCAAATTATAACATCTCAAAGATATAAATCAATCAAGCACAATCATTTGTAAGTAGAAGCATGCAAAAAAATCCTACTATTTTCAGGCAGTGTAGCTTTTACTTTGACTCCTTGACCAACATCAGTTAGAAACTCCTGGCAAAAATTATTGAATAAACTCACAGCTTTTTTTCACCCGGTTCTTTTTTTTTTTTTTTTCTACTTCACAGCAAATTAATAAATCAGATATGACACAAAACAATTTTTGTTCAATAGCTTGGTATTCTGGCTTCATGAAATTTAACAAAAATTAAATTAAGATATTTGGATTTTCAGCATATTTTCTTTTCCAGATTAAGTAGAAGAAAAAATTATGGAACCATTTAATGCTGTGGAAGAAATTATCAAATTCCTGACAAAAAAAAACAAAAAAAAAAAACAAAAAAAAACGCGATTAGTATTTTCTTGCTAATCCTTAGGCTTCTATAATGACCTGAATTCTCTATAGCTTGGACTTCACTAATGGAGAACAATATTCTCCATCAAACTTTTGAATAGTGGTTGACAGATCAGCTTTGCAGGATGGAACCTCGTCATGGCCCATTTAAAAAAAAATTTCCATCATGAATCAAGATCAGATTGAGATCTGGACTGTTAGCTGGCTATATCGAGTTGATATACCTTTCCTGAAGAAAAGTTTTAGGACTCTTTGCTCTGTGGCAAGATGCATTATTATCCAGGAAAATAACCTCAACAAACCTATTTTCTATTGAATGAAATGAGATAAGTGTCCAAAATTTCAATGTGCACCTGCACATTTACTATTGAGATAATGATTGCCATATCCCCTGGTCATGCAACCCTATAATATGGATGTTTCATTAGAATGGCACCAGACAAAAGTTGCTGCATCATCAACCTTGGCTAATGAAGATTCATGATTCATCACTGAAGATTACTTTCATCCAATCATCCATATTTCATGATTGCTTCTCTTTTGCCCATTGTAACCTTGTTTTCTTCTGTTAAGATGTTTGCACTGTTTTTGTTTTGCTTTTCTGTGCATAAATTCCATTTCATTCAGCTGATTTCTTACAGTTCTCCTGGCCATACTGTTTTGTCTACAGACTTTGAAATTGGCATCAGTACTCTACTAAACCCTTCCCAGAAAATTTTTTTTTCATCAAGAATATTTTTTGACTTCTATTGGATCTTCTTTTGATGGGTATAGTTCATTAATCTCAATTCTACAGAATCTTGATTTTTTTTTTTTCTTTTATTTTTCTTTTAAAAATGCTACTTTAGGTGTTTTCCAGTGGAAATAACATCTAGTTTTTTCAGAATCTAGATGTGTTTTACTCTATTTTAGATGTTTTCCTGTGAAAAATGCCAGTGATGTCATAAATAGAATTTATTCATCGATAGAATTTTTTTTCACATGATTTCAAATTTTGACACTGCAGCTGTTCAATTATTGACTCTGATGGCAAGTTTTTTTATTGTGCATTTCTTATTTTCACTGCATTTGAGTTTTCTATCCCGATGCCTTGACGTCTGCTTTGGTTAACCTGTATGTTTTCCTCTATAACGTTGTCATTTTGTTTATATTTGCACCAAATTTACACACTGCTGACTAGGAACAACCATCTTTTGCCACAATCCTTGTTGGATTTCCTTCTCAAAGGAGTTTTATAATCCTTTCCACTATTCCAATTGAAAGATCTGTTCAAGCCTGGTTTCCTTTCAATTGACCTAGTCCAATAAGAAGTCCAACTGCTTGTTATGGTTTACAAGTGCTCTTCTAAATTATATATATAGACTTATGCTGGTATTTGTTTCAGATATCCAAATTCCTTGTTGATTCTATAATTTTTTCTCCAGCATTGAGTGATTCTAAGAAATTTTCAGCAACTTGAGCTGGAAAAAAATATGCCAATAATTTAAATACCTTGATTTGATTTGTTCGAGTTATATTTCATGAAGCCAGAATATCAAGCTATTAAACAAAAAATATTTTGTGTTATATCTGTGATTTGTTTATTTGCTGCTAAATGAAAATGCTGGGTGACTAGCCAATATAATTGTGCTGACTCCATATTTTGCCAGCGGTAGTAGAATAGGAGTAAGTTTGTCTTATTGTTTTCTTTGAACTAGCTGAACATACTCGGATTCCCTAGTAGATGAGGCTTATGCTCCAAAAATTGAAATTATGATTCTCTTCTCTTAAAACACTCTACCTAAGACATTTATCTAAAGAATATTCTATTCTCAACATAATACAAAACTATAACTTAAGTTAAAATGAATCATGATGTAACAGTCAACTGACATACTATATATCCACTCTAAAAAGGACCTTTCTACTAAAATTTCACTTACTTGAAAGTTTCTTATTACTTTTCGAATAAGAATCCACTTTTCATTATTGAAATCAATGTTCGCTCCTCATCTATTGCTGGAATATCCTACCACAGTCTGTAAGTTTGATCAAAATTTTAACAATCTGCCACTATTTTTGCCTGCCTATGCTTATTTACTAAAAAAGTGAAATTTGTATTTTTTAGAATGAATGTATACTGTACTGCAAGAAAAAAATAAAATTCCCCAAATTGAGTCTCTTGTCGACGAGAAAAAAAAAACACAACTTGATCATTTTTTTAAGGCTATATACTTTTTAATGTAATTTCTTTGCATGATAAAAGTAAACCCACCAAAACTTGTTTCTAGCTTGCAGCCATATTAGCCAATAAAATACCAGTTAGTTATGATTTCTATGACTTTCATACATTAAAATCAACATTTTTGCCCCCCCCCCAAAAAAAAACATTTTTGCTCCCAGATTCATGGAACTCTATTAAAACATAGATTAAAAAGTGTCCAATTGAAATATCTAGAATTGTTTTCTTGGTAAAATGCAATTTTCATGTGGAAAAATTGCTCCAGTCACTCATGGCAATTTTCTATTACTACAATGTTAGCCAAATCATTATGCAGAAGGGTTACATTTTTGTAAATTTAGTTCCACAGAAAGTAGGGAAAAATGATTTGACCCAAACATTGGCAACATTGACCAGTACTCACATTGCTAAAATGAAGACTTTCTGAGCTGTTATAAACGAACTGAAGCCATTTTTGTTATAACCTTGTATTTCGAGAGTGCCAAATCATTTGGTAACCATTGCAAAAGTACTAAAATAAGGGTTGTAAAAGTGATTTATCATAGGTTCAGGAGAATTATATCATCTCACAGCTTCAAAAAAGCAGTACAATCCTTGAAATAACAAAACCGATTGATTTGGACCCTTAAACAATGGAGAAAATGTTGAAGACCCTGGAGCATCACATTGAACATCCAATAAGTCCAGGGTAATAACATGAAGTATCTTGAATTGAGTATCTTTTCAGGTATTCCCCCTTTCCCCTAGCCCTGACCAGTATAACTATAATAGAGGAAGTTGATTGAGGTAACCTGTCCAAATCATCTTGATGCTGTATTTTCCGTTATGTTGCGAAATATAAGTTCTGATACGCAACCACCCTTTGAAGCCCAGATACAAGGTGAAATGTCTGGAATGAGCTAGAGAGTATTTGAAAATTGACTCCAATATTCTTTTTAGTCGAGTGACAGGCTACCCTCAATAGACCAGATGGATGGAGTGTGGGCTGTGTTGCAAAAAAGAGCCATCCTGTGCGACTAAGCATCAGCAAGGTGGGGTGGGGTCGGGTCATGTTTTCGGTTGCTAGTTTGACCTTGGCGTGTATCAGATGCAGTAAAACTAAGTTCCTTGGCTTATATTGAATTTTCAAAAGATAATTTTCAATCTTGGTTTATGAACGAATCTCTCGGTCTATGTATTATCTTCATGCAAGACAACACCCCTTTGTGCAATGCTCACACAACAGTCCCCTGTCTCAGTAAAATAAGTTTCAGAAATGATAGACTAGCTACCATTTTCTCCAGGTATCAACCCAATTGAAACTCTTTGGAGTATTCTTGATAGTAAAGTATATGAGTGTGAGTGTCAATTTGCTATCAAAGAAAACTAATGACAAGCTATTCTGACAAGTGTGGAAGCCAGTACAGCTGAAGAAATTCAAAATTTATTGAAGTCAATGCATGATCAACTAATATTTGTGATTCAGGGGCAAGGAGCTTACATTCCAAAGTGTAGGATTTGGATCAGAGTTTTTATTTCCAAAATTACATGTTAATTTATAGGCTTCAGTTATTCATTTATGAATTTTTATAGTTTTTTCAATCTTTCTTGATTCTGTATGTTATTTAATGATTTAATCAATATATAATTATCATATTATTGTTTTTTACTCCAGCTTTATAATTTGGCATGATAAAAATTGAGGAGTTTTAAAAAAAATGATACCCTGTATACTTCATCACTTGTGCATTTAAGTTCAATATTTGCAGGCATTGCATAATAATGCTATGTGAATATTTGTATTACAAAATCATTGAAATTCTTCCACTGTAGCAGAATTTAAAAGGGAAAAACATAATTGCATATTAATTTGACATATTTTGAGGTATCAGCTTAATGTTTTTTTTCTTTTGTCTGTGTGAGAAATAGATATTTTGTACAATAGTGATTTTTGTAACTAAACATCAAATGTCTTTATTGGCTACACTTAAACAGCCTATCATAGATGACTGCATAAGTTAATCAATAAACTTTTCTGAAATGCCAGAAAATGTATGAAGAAAAGTATCTGATTATTTAGAATACATTATTAAGTGCAGGAACATCATTGTTTAATGGATGATTCTAAGTATGTCCTTTAACGTAATGTTAAAAATTCATGAAAATCACTTCTATTTGAGAAAACTCCTGGAAAAAATGTGATTATGCTCTCATATTGTAGATTTTTCATTTGGAAGTGGTTTCAACTTTTTGTTTTAGGTTTAATGTCCAAACTGGAATGTTACATATCATATAGCAGTGTATTAATGTTGGAAATATACTTCTGGCATTATGGGTAATAACAGGTTTTGCCACTTTTGGTCATCCATGCTTCAACTGTATCTTTTGGATGCTCAAGTGGGGTTTCATCACTTGAAGCAAAGAAAAGTGACTACATCCACTACAACTTCGAATGAAATTGACTGGTTTCAGTCATCCATTGTAAACAAAATTTGTTTTTCACTATGTACTCGGGTAAAAAATAAGTATGACATCATCAGTGTATGGCCTGGTTCTAGATTGTGTTTTTACATAGAAAACGCCATTAGATTTGAAAAGAAGGGTCTACAAAAAAAGAGTCTGAAACATGGAACCTAACCAAAAGATTAGTCCACAAACTGAGAACTATGCAACATGCTCAATACCATGTGGGGGTGTTACAAGACCACAGTATATTAAAAGATAAACTGGGGTCAGGGAAATCATAAATCATTAAAAAATTGCAATGGAAATGGGCTGGTCATATTGCAAGAATATCATGGATATTAAGACTCATATTGTGAATCCCAAGAGATCATCTGCTAAATTGTATCCGACAAAAAAAAAAAAAAAAAAGAAAAAAAAAGATGGGTTGACAAACTCTACAAGTTCAGAAAATAAAGGCTCCACAATGCCCACGATCGATAGATCTGGTGAATCTTTGGAAAGGTTATGTTCAATGACTGATGTTAGGACAACACATCAACACAGACAAATGATCAAAATTAGAAATTACATTAAACAAGATGGTGAAAGGGGAAAGGAAGTTAATTCTACTGTATAATTAACTAATTCTAATTACTATTTGTTCATTTTTTTCATTCCAGTAGTAACCTGTAACTAAATAATGATTATTTTGAAAAAAAAAAAAAAAAAAAAAAAGATTTTTTTTGCAAGTTTGAAATCATTTGATTCATAAACTTTTGAAAAAAAATTTTTTTATAATCAAGTCATTTCAGGGGGTAAGAAGCTAAAAATGAAAACTATAATATGCAAGAGAAACAAAGGTCAAAATTATTCACATCTTATCCAAATCTCCACTGCACAACCATAATTATCTTGCCTAGTCTTGGTCATTTTAAAAAAAAATTTTTCATTAAGTGGGGGGGGTGTATTTTATTGCAAATGAGGCTTTTCTTTTGGTGTAGAATTTTCATCTTTGTTACTTATCCCCACAGGTGTAAATGTTGATAAAGAAATGTTTTTGCAAAGAAATATTTTTGAAATGAACATTCTAATGACAGTTTTTCTTTTTTTTTCTTTTTTAGTTTCATTTTTAAACATCAAATTTAAGTGATCTTCGGAGATGAAAATGAATTTTCTCCCCACCAAAATGTCAACTAGATAAAATAATCACACTCTTACAGTGTTATGATTTTCATATGTGAAATATTTTTTCAAGAAAATAAAATTAAAAAAATGATAATTGGTACTCTTTAGTTAAAATCAACAAGTGTGGTCCGGTCTCTTTTTTTTCATTCAACTTTTGCAAAAAATAAATAGTCTCGTCTGCTTTATTGTATTTGAGATAAGTTTATCATCAAGGATCTCTCTTTTAACTATCAGCCAAAATAATGAAAGTCTGAAGTCAAAACTGACTGCCTTGATAATCTTCATTTATTATTTTAATTAAACATTGATTTAAATACATTTATCTTACCTGATGGATTTGGCAATCTTGAGATTATTTGAGGCCCTCAGCAAAGTATCATACAGGATTTGGTTCGTGGCCCATAGTGCCATCCATGATTGAATATGTGAAGTCAAGAGGCAGGTCTAGTGAGGGTTCTATATCTGTTATTTAATATGAACTTCATTTGTATTTTTCAAATTAAATTTCACCCCCCCCCCAAAAAAAATCGAGGCAACTGTCCAGTATGCCCATATAAGACTGTCTTGCTGATGAGAGTCCAATGTGCAACACAACTCAAGTTTTGCATTATAGTTACTTTGTGAATAAACCTTTAAAAATCAATTTTCCTCAAAACTGACCAATTTCCAAAAGAAGCAAAGTTCTTATTGATTACTCGATAATGTAAATTAAATTAGTTTAATCATATTCATTCACTTCAGAAAAGAATTTATATAGTAAGTAGCTGCTCAAAGTTCATAGGCGACAAAACAAATGAAAATTCGATAGAATGACCAAAATTCTTCAAATCTCTTCATTCAGTATAAACTGGCTGGCCAATACTGACAAACTGCAAAAATGCAGTTGAAATAATGAAAAAAAGACGAAAGAAAATAGTGTGATTTTCAATATGTAAAAATCCTACAATTAACAGCCAGGCCTATGCCAATGACCTCAAACTTTGTCATTCTATTTCCATCAAATACTTAGCCACTATTCTATTTTTGGAAGATTTTTAATCACAAAGTTTAAATTAACTGTTAGCAAAGTTAACAAATTGAAATATGAATTAAAAACAGTTTTCAAGTTGGTATACAGGTGTAATTTGTTTATGACAAACTTAATGCTATTTTCTTGCAATTTGAACCATGTTAAAACTCCAAGGAAGATATTTGAATTGTTGCAATATATATTTGAATATTTTTATAAAATTGGTAATGTTTTTGGTTCTTACTTGGTTAAGATGAGCAATGTATAAATTATAGCATTTTATGTAGGTTAATACAAAAAGTGCATTTTGGAGGAGGATCAGTTTTGTGTTTAGCTATTAACAATGGAAATTGATCCCCCCATTCATGTCCAGATACTGAAAAACCTACTTCAAGTATGCAAAATTAGTTTTTCCTTTTTTCAATGATAACTTTTATGCCATTCATTTTATTGTAACTGAAGCTTTAATTAAAATTCAAAGGAGATAATTAAATTTCTGCCTTACATTTTTCAATTTTATAAAAAGTCTGATCAGTTTTTTCATTTAATTAGAACAGAAAACCAAACTGCCACTTGCAACTTATGCTTATTTGCATTTTGTTACTTGAAACTTGAATTTCATTACCTTATCTGCATTTCTTTTGTTGTATGGGTTTCAAGTTCTACTGTAGGACTTTCATTTGATAAATGCAGTCTTTAGTTTTCAGCAATGTATCACATATACTCTTAAAGAAATCAACCTTTCTTCCTCATTGCAATGTACTATGTCCAAGTGACTTCATTCTATTCATCATTTGCATATTTATTGTAGTAGGTTCTAGATTTTTCTCTATTGATTTAGTTGATCTTTGTTATAAGTTCATTTCAAACAAGAACCATTTGTATATGAACTGTCAGTATTCAAAGTCTATTAGTTATGCTGATTATTTACTGATCATCTGTAGTTGATACTTATATGGTTAAAGCTGAAACTAGCCTCAAGATCTGATTCAAAACTTATTTAGGTTAACCTTTTGGGCAATGAAAACTTTGATGCTGACTTACTATTTCTTCACTTTTTACTCTTAAACTTGTAAAAATTTACTGAATAAAAATTCTATATAAATTTCTTCTGTTTTTTACAAAATATAAAATTCCTAAAGCCTTTATTATACTTTTCACTTGATGTGTATAAGATATTTTGTTCTTATATGTAAATACTTTGAATATGGACAAGTTAAGACAATATAAAAATATTTTAAGTGGTCCAAAATTATCCCAAACTTCCAATTCTTAAACATCATTTGCTTAATTTTAATTCTTGTTTGTCAGATCTTTTCCTTACTTCATAAAATTGAAATGTTTTTTTGTTAATTTTCAAAATGAATCCTTATTGAAATGTTTCTGAAAACATTAGATCTTTTTAGTGAAATGTATGGAAGCCAATAATTGTATGAAAGATGTTGCAAACAGCACTTTGTCCATTTCTATGTCTTACTAAATGTTTTCCTGAAATACTACATTGTCCATTTGGGTATTTTTGATATAGTTGCATATTGCGATCAAAGATTTATTATATATCCTACAAATGGTATGCTGTTAACTGTTAAAACTTCGAGATATCTTTGGCTACATTTTTTAAAATTTTATTTATATGTTGAGATGTTAAGAAATTCTGCAATTAACTGTTGATTTTAACGTTTTCCTTGGAGCATTTTTATTGAAGGAAAACTTTATATAATGCGTATTTGCGCATTTAGGGTTTTGCGCATTTGTAACAGTTCCTACAAATGGCGCCTTGTTGACTTCGAGAAGTCTTTAAATATGCAATATTGAATTCAGACAGTAGCATTTGTTTGTTTTTTTTCATATCCACCTGCTCATTTTTCTGCATGTATGTGTATAAATAAGGGGTACGATATAAACATAGTTGTTGATAGACTTAACATATCAATCTCATGCATATTTCAAAATATTTTCTTTTACGATTTTATGTCCTGGGCAGTCAGTTATAAATCTTGCAAATGGCGTCCTTGCCTTGTAAATTTTCTCTCTATACTATTGTCACGATGTTGCTTGCATCAATATATACTAATTCGCATCTATACATTCGTTCATATATGTGTGTGCGAGTGCATTGACAAATTAAGTAGATTGACCTTTTCGGCCAGTTGTTAACATGTTTTCTTATGATCTTGCATATTTGAAGAGAAATGACATATAATCTATTTGTGCACTCCTCTGTTCTTCATACAACCTCTAATTCCCCAGCTCTTACTAATTCTGCTTAGGAATGGTTATATCTGCTCTTAAAATACGGAAAAGTTTTGGCGATCAATAATAAATCTTAATTTGTATTATATATTTCAAAGTTTTTGCTAAGTTTTTTCGATGCAAACTAACTTAGCTCAGACCTATGTCTTATTAGGAAACGCTTGAAATTTATTCGTTTTCTCGGTAACCAATCAGAAATTAGGATTTTCCAAAATGGATGATGACCATGATAGCTAAAGTTGGGTCTTTGTTCTCAAAAGTTGTTTTCCTTGAGCAAAATCATTAAAACAATAAGTTTACTCATTACTATGATTGTATGCTTATATTTTATCTTACGCTGTAGAATCGTTGATATTTTGAGATCTGCTATATTGGTATTGAAGGAGCGGAATGTTCATAATACTAGAAATCGTTAAATCTTTTATATCTTTACAATTTAATCGTTATAAATTTGGATACATTCTATTTTAAAATTTCTTTTTATCTGCATTTTGAACAAAGCCTATAGTCTGTTTGCTTAGAATGACCTGATATGTCTTAGCATGGTAGGTGTGAATGTTTGTATGCATTGTCAGTCGCCATTTGCATATCTGCACCGTCTCAAAATTGCATGATATCTGTACAAAGCATAAAAACGGAAAGGGTTCAGGCTACTGGACGGGCCATCCTGGTATTATATATACGAATGTTTTTGATAATCGCTGAACTAAGTGTACAAGAAAGGTAGACACACTAAAAATACGACAATGTTTACTAAAAATATGACAATGTTTACTTCCAAATCATTTAAAACCAAGCTGAATTGTTGGTTGGTAGAAAAAAGGGGGGAAAAAATTTGAAAAATAACTTACAATCACGTTGTGATGGCTTTGATGACTGTATCGATGCCAAAAGCGCTTTCCTACGTACACACACCCTTACTTGCTTCTGGTTGGATTCAATTTGTACCAGCTTGAGTATATGGGTAAGTAGTTGTGGTGTTTATAAATCAGATTCACAGCCAATCAAAACGAGTGCCTTCCCTCACTTGTCTGGTCGTTGGTGGCAACGTGTAAAGGCATCTCCAAATTTCTTGGACTTGAAACTTGTCTTTTCTCTTATGGATTTCAGGACTATTGGACAGAAAAAGGCAGATGGACACTTATTGCGCTCTTTGATAATGTCTAAACATTTTGTCTAAGTCTCTTGTCCCAATTCGTTGCTGTATAGCCCACTTGTGCATCTATGTTAACTCATGCAATTCTATTAGGTGCACCTGCGCATGCGACTGCACAAGTACTGTCGCTTGCACTGCTGGCAGAAAGAGAGAGGGAAAGAAAAGAGGGAGGCTAACTGAGTGGCCAGCAAGCAGATTTAGATGAAATGCAATGGTTGGTCTGTCTGTCTGTCTCCTTATTTTATAATCATCCACCCTTTCCCAACTTCATTGCCAAATATGTAAGATTTGTAAGCAAGCAAGTGTTTTTAGGTGTTGAAAATAAATCGAATTGCATCGTTTTCAAAATCTGCTTGTTACTGTTTTTGTATTTTGCTTATACAAGTTGCACCGTGTCCTTTTAGCGTAATGCATACTCTGAGTTGAAAACAAGAAAAAGCCATACTAGTATGTCAGGGGAGGTAATTTGTAAGTGCAATCAGGCTGTATATGTGCAGACTGCTGCTGTCTGCGGTGCACAGTGCTGCATACGAATTCTTGCTATAAGTTGCACACAAAAGTTTAGCAATGTCACTTACAACTGAGGGGAAGTAAGCTAAGTCACTTTTCTAAATAAAATCTGCAACTTCGTAACGCAAACAACAAAAAACAAATCACTGTCTGCTTTTTTTTTCTCTCTCTCTCTAAATCTTTCCTCTGTCCACCTCTCCTTTGTGGATCACAACATTTTTCCATTTGAAACTTGTTCTGTTAATGACAATGGCATGCTTAGCTGTTAGATTATAATTATATCAATGGGTTAATTGTATATATATATATATATATATATATATATATATATATATATATATATATATATATATATATATATATATATAATATATAACAGACTTATTTTAATAAGCAAGTGGCATCAAAACCTTGACAATGATAATAATAATGTGATGGCCTTGATTAAAATCTGTCAATTTCAAGTAGCACTTGAACTATCCTTATCCTCAACAGCAGATGTCATTTTAATTGTAAATAATATCAATTCTTTTAGTGACTTCTAGCATAAGGCACATATCAAAATTTCTCAAGTGTCCACAATGGTTAGTCTTCAACAGAAATCTTTAGTATTTTTTTTTTAATTTTTAATTTTTTTTACTTGCACATTATAAAACAAATGATTAAAAATGCAGGAAACATGTAAAACTAAACAGATTAAAGTACTAATGTTGGCTAATTCATACATAGCATTGACAATTTGGAAGGACACTAGAATAAAAAACTTGTTTTAATCTAACATGCATAAGTATTTATGCAATTTTTCACTCATGAATGTCTACATTTTTTTTCTTTTTCTTTTTAGACCTGGCTGGACTAATTCTCTTTAAATGAATTATCCAAGCATTACTATCAGGGATGTCAGGGAAAAATAACTTAATACAAAGAAAAGAAAAGAAAATGATATTGGCAAGACGTATACCCTAAAGCAATGAGAAATTTTAAAAAAGTATTCATTTTTCAGGAGAATATACAGTTTTTCTTTTTTTTTCCTTTTTTTTCTTTTTGCTCCAATTAGCTATTGAAATCACAAAGATAGTTCCTCTGAATAGTTATTGGAAGTAGTTCATATCTAGATTGTTTTTCAATCCTCAACTTTCTGTACAGTTAGGTTCTGCCCATATCTTTGCATTCCTATTTTTAGATATGTATAAGATAAAACGATCATGTAATTCTTATTGATGTAGATGAATCAAGATATAACAAAAACTACAAGCTAAGGATGTAAAAGGATGATTTTTTTCACTTGTCTTTATTCGCGAAAAATTGTGGTTATTGGTTTGTATCTTATTCTATTTCATTTGAAGATAACCAAACCAATTTGTGCTGGAGAGCCTAAAGTTTGGGTTGTATCAAGAGCATGAATATACATACAAGAAGATAATATTTCATCATAAATGGAAGAAAATTTTCTATCATCTCTAACTGTAATCTTTCTTTGTTTATCCATCTGGTCATAAGATAATGAAAGAAGCACCTAAGACAATTGATTTATCATTTCCTAGATATTTGTGATTGTGGATAGACGGTTCCATTCCAACCCCAAGTGATTCCTCTTATTGGTGGAAACTATATTCTCAACTTGGTGATCTTGTATGCTTTAGGAATGTGTTGTGTGACATATCATTCTCTCCCTGTCATATATATATATATATATATATATATATATATATATATATATATGCAATGCTCTTCCAACTCTGGAATGGAGTACTCTAGTGGATGGGGAATTGTACGTTAGTAAATATATCGCTTAAATCGGTCCTACTGACTGACTGACTAATTCTGTGTAAGGCAGGGGTAAAATGTCAGCCTCTGGGTTTGAAGTGAAAGTTTCGATCCTACCTCGCGGTACTGGAAGGGATATTGGATAGTCTATAGCCACACTGAAGAGTCGTAATACTATGAAACAGCTATCTGTGGATAATACAATTATTAGTTATATGCGTGTGTGTGAGTGCATGTGGTGATAAGTCACATGGAAGTATTGAAAAATAGTCTAAGTACAGATACTGAAATTGAAGATTGCTTTCTAAAAGATTATGTATTATGATGTTTAGGGCCTGCTTAATGTACAATGGTTTGTGTTAATGTCTTGCAATTGAATCTTGAAAAATCCATCTGAAGAAAAGTGGAAAAAGAACCTTTCTGACAGAATCTCTATACCTCAGCATGAACTGTACAATACATTTTTTTTTTTTCTTTTTTTTTTTTTTTTGAAGAATCTTAACCTATAAGACACTGACCTTTTCAAAACTCCTAGGACATATATATTCCAAGTTTTCTGTGACTGCTGGGGTACGTATGTCCCATAGATCTCTTTCAGAAGTCTACTGGGACATTTTAATCGAGGCATTAAGCACCTTGATAGGTTAGTCTTGAAAGGGTTAGTATAAAGATATTGCTGACATTCTGAGAAAAGCTAATTAGAATTAAGTTTATATGGAAATAGAATGACAATAAAAAAACAAAACAACCAAAGTTGAATGTGTTGGTAATCTTTTTGAAAATTACTTTTGCATAGGCTTCTTTTAAACTTCAGAATCAGATGATTATTTTGTCTTTTGTGAATTAGGTACATATGTTTTCAGCTTTTGGTCAAATCTTGAAAAAATGCATTAATCAAATTTTATCTGAATAACAAAACTTGGAAACTGATCAAAATCTTGATTGTCAAAGTCATTACTTGATGATTGCTGCCACTCATCATAAGTATGTTACTGTCATGTGTCCCCCATGGAGCTATGTGTGTGTGAGAGAGAAAGGACTCGGTTCACAGTGCAGTGCTATCTTGGCATGATGCTCAGTTAATTGGTGACAGAGCATAGGCTGAGATGACTGCAGAACAATCTTTTTGCTTCATGCGATACCTGTTATTTCCATGGGTAGTGACCAGGCTTGACGTCATGTTATTTCAGTGATCTTATGACAACTGGTGTATCCAACACGATTTAGCCATATCATCATAATTTTTAATGACATCACTTCGTAGGTACGTGTTCTGTGATTTGAATCTGATAAAAGCAATAAAATGATGATTATCATCTGATTGAAAAGTTTGTTGATTGGTTAACTTTTTGTTATTTGAGTTGACTTGATTTGTCAACTTATGTTGGCTAGAATGCATCTTGGTCAATAGGCAGTATATGAATATAATAAATCACTGGACCTTTGATTTTTTGATTCCTAATTTTAAAAGAGTAAACATTTTAGAAGTAAAAATTGATGAAAGATTTTTGTGAAGAGCTCAATGATTTCTAAAATTAATTTTGTTCTATAGCAATTTATTTAACCGTTATCAGTATAAAATTTATAGGCACTTGTTCCCTTTGGTTTACTTATCTTCCAGTAATGCACTATAAATTTTATACATTTCATCAAGAATTTTTAATCTGGTTAGGCTGATTCTCTTAATGCATGCACCCCCCATAGGTGTAAATAACATGTAACTTTTTTTTTCTTCAGTGAACCAAATCCACCATGGCAGTGACCTTCTCCAGATTTACTCAGCCTCAAGACCTCCACCAGAAACCTATCCAGTTTGTTCACAAGATGAAACCATAGGAGGTTCTATGGACACTTCAACACACTGACTATCTGGGGTTTGAATCTAGCCTAGTTTAACAAGTGAGAACACTCTCCTTTTGTCTTTTTTGTTCTGTCAGTGACTGATCCTATGAATGTAATGGTAACTACTGGATTTTTATACATGCTTATTACGCCTTGTTGGGGAAGCAACCTGGGTGATATAGTAATCCTGCTTACATAAAGTATCCATTATATCTCAAGTTGTAAATTTACAGTGGTAAATATCTTCTTTCTTCCCGTTCATCTTTTGGCATGCTGACGTTGACAGGAATCATCCCCTTCTCATGTGTACAGATTTGTGAGACACACCTAATAATTCTGTTTGCTATTGGTTAGTTCTGTTTGTCATTAGATGGCATTAAGAGCATTTAGTTTTAAGTAACTTGTTTTGATTGTAGTGTGACGGCTGTCTTGTATTTTTTTTTCTTCAAATTTTATTAGAATTTGAGTAATTTTGCTTAATGCTTCTAACAATGATGGAAAAAAATAGCATTTTTATAAGGTAAAAATGTGATTCAAACAAAAGATTTGTGCAGTTCATTGAGAAGGTACTGCAAATGATAGAATGTATTGAAAGTTATTTGCAAAATTTTATAATGGAGATTTCTCACTGAAAACTTCTCTTTGGTCAGATTGACCAGTTGAGATTGATAAAAAAAAGATAGTCAGTTTTTTCTAACAAATTGTGATGGACAGGCAATGAAAAGTAGATGCTTTAAAACACTGCAATGCATGAGATCAGTGGGTAAGCAGAATGAACCTCCACTCTGTATCAAAGGCCAATCTTCATCCAAAAAAGATGATGCTTTGTATACAGTAGGATTTGAAGGAGGTCCACTTGTAAGAGCTCTTTCTGGAGAACCAAATGGTTGATTTGAATGATTGCTTCTCCCTATTAAACTGATTGAAGGCAACTATCAATGAATGAAAAGCGTCTGTCCAGAATTAGTTAAAAGAAAGGGCATAATATTCCATCAGGATAGCACTGGACCACCTGTTCCTTTAGTGATTGGGTGAAAATCATTACAGCTTGGCAGAAAAGTTTCATTGATCTGCCATATTCAGCAGAAGAGCAGCTTTTTGCAGAGTAAGATGGAAAGTTGAAAAGTTCTGCGAGGATGGAATTATGAAATTACTTGGAAGTTGTAGAATTTAATAACAAAATGTCTTTTATTTTTACTTAATGAACCGAACAAACTTTTCTGATCACACAATACTTACATTCATCACTAGTCAATATCATTAGTATTATAAAATTATCAACATAGATTTTGTTAGCTTTTTAGATGGTCTGGCTGGCTATGTGTGTATGTTTGGAACTAGAGGGATGAAATTTTAAGCGTTTACTTATTATATCTAGAAAAAAAAGTTTTTTTTAATTTTTTGTGCCCCCGTCCCCCAGTTTTTAATTTGATATTCTATTTACAATGTAAGTTAATACTAAATTGGTCCCTTAGTTTGTGTCTGGCTGTGTTCATGTTTGTTTTTTGAAGAATTCAGCCTTTTTTAATGATCACCATCCAATGAAATGTGAAAGTAACATTCTTCGATCACTCCTATAAAAAGTTTTTTTAATTGATCACCCTTAACATGGCATGCTGCCAAAAGACAATGGGCACGTGACAGTTTCTATTGAGCTGTGCAATTTATTGGAATACTATTGGATGTCAAATGATTGAGGACTGAGAGCAACTAATCTGCTGAGCATTAAGCACTCTCTTCTTTGCTGCCCCTTCCTCATTTGATATGAAAGAAAACATTGAAACAAATTTGCCTGCAATTCTATTGCTTCAGTAATGTACATATTGGCATCAATGAGTTTGCAGTCTAATGATGAAAAGAGTAATTTTTTACCCAACAAATATTTTTTCAGTATTATCTCGATCTTTGTCAAAGCACAATTCATTTGTGGATATCAATCACGTAGATACTGTTTATAGTTTTGAGAAGGGTCATTAATATTCAAAGAGATTTTGAACAATTAAAATCTTTCTTGTTGTTTGTGCTGTTAACCCAATGTGGTTTCCGCTATTCAACAGGGTCAAGGTATGGAAATCCAGGCTTATCAAAGAAAGGAAAAGAAGACTTCTGAATCCTATATTATAAGTGCTGCTACCATTGGAGAAAATAATTCTGTTCACCACCATCAAATTTGGATAATACATCTGGAGAAGGCTGTAGAATGACTTGGCTGAAAGATTGTATTAACAACACAATCAACAAGGAATTGAAGTGTCTGAAAGACTCTTTAAATTTTAATCACATTGATGAAACATTATACAGTGAAGATTTCCGTTTGAAATTTAGCTCATAACAATACATCATCAGCGGCCTATCTGATGCAACCTCATGTATAAAGACTTTTATATACAAACACAACAATAAATAGCCAGTAGTGGTATTTTGTTATACAGATACACCAGAGACATCTTTGAGGTAGATACTGCTTTATACTGATGTACCAAAATATCAATGCAATCAGATATCTGGTGCCAAATTTAGAAAAATTTGCCATCACATTGATATTCTGGTACTTCTTTTATTGTTGGTCTTTTAAGTGAAAGAAATTATCATTCAACTTCTGGAAATCAATGTGTCAGAAAAAACATTAATTATTTTTACATTTCTATCTTTTTGAGAAGTTTTATTTGTGAAGTGCAAAGTCTTGATCATAATTTTTCGATATAAGTAATACACCTACATTTTTAGATAAAAGCAATTATTTTTATCAAAATGAGACTTGTCCAATTATTAATCATTAACCTCAAGTGGTACATGGTTTGAAGATCACATCATTTTTAAGGTTATGAAGAGCAACAGGTTATGCACTATTAATATCAACATAGGTTCTTTCACTTTGGCTCTGTAAGTATCATGCATACAGTCTACTGTCTGAAGCTAGAGGGCTGAAAATTTAAACATTTACTCCTTATGTCTGGAAAGAAACGTTTTAGGTCTTATTTGGGGGTTCAATTTGTTATGTAAGTTGAAGCTAAATTGGCCCCTTAGTTTGTGTCCTCCAGCATTCATGCGTGTATTTTTTAATATTTAGAATTTTTTTTAGTGATCACTGCCCAACAAAAGGTGAGAAAGGTAACTTATTCATTGATCACTCTTTTATTCAGTTTTTAATTTATTAAAAAGTATTTCGCCCATGCAAAATCTTTGGAAAGTTTTGCATCAGGAGAATCATCTTATATCATTGTACTTGAAATCATTTGTTAGATTTTGTTTTATCATAATGGAATCCTATGAAAAAGCATTTTCTGTTCAACTTCGTCATTATTCTAAGACAATATAAATGTATTTTGTATAGATGAAACTCTTGAGACTTGGGGCTTTTATCTATGACAAAATTATAATTTTCCACCCGTGTTAGCATAGCAAGTCTATAAAATCTGGCCAGTTGTTTCATGAAGTATTTTCCTGGCTTTTAGAATTCTGAAAATAATGTGTCAAAACAGTTGGGCATAGTTTCTTACAGAAATAACATCTATATATCTCAAATGGAAATTTTGGACCCAATTTTTCGTTTGGTGTCAGGCTACCGTTTGTATGATATCAAACATTTCCCTTAGTAAAAAACTAACAGTAACCTTTCTGTTACTGTTCTGTAAAAAAGGGTATATCTATGTGAAATTTGATACCAGTTTTATCGATTCTCAAATCATAAATAGAAAAGTAAAATCGGAAAAAACACTGTTTTATAGTTACTTAAATCTAACAATCATCAATACCAATGGAAAATATTGTATAAGTTGGAACACAGAATAGTTAATCAGTATGTCCACCTCTGTAAGCAATGGCTGCTCAGTACAGATGATGGTGAATTTTCACAAAATTTTGCAGGTCAGTTCCCATTCCTTTATGATGACTTAACAAAGCTTCTTGATAGTTTGAACAGGTAACTGATAGTTATTGAGTGCACATCCAGTGATATCACAGACAATAACGTCAAAATTGATAGAGTTTGCTGGTTAGTCCATACCTCAGAGCTTCCTGAATTACAGTATGGGTCTGCAGTCATAAATGGTACGATGTAGTTAATGGAGTCCATTTAGCCAGCCATCCACCCACAATGAATAGCTCCATTTTTCTATCATAACTGATGCTGTCCCCCCAGTACTTCCTTGGAATTCAGGTGAGACACAGTCTGGATATAAAGCTTTGGATGTCTCCAAACCCTTATGCAACCATCACTTCGTACCAAACAGAATTTGGACTTGTCAGTTTGCTGGACTTTTCTCCAGGACCAATCTCTTATGCTTGTGCCTCTGAGTTAGTGGTGGCATCCAGATAGATCTTGCATGAAAGCCCACAGATAGGAGGCGTCTGTTTGTAGCACTCCAACTGATACACATGCTGGTTTTCAGTTTTCTGGTAGTGGCAAAGCAGATCTGCTGCACAAGTCAGATCATGTGAAGATCAGCTCTTTTTGTTGTAACTTGTGGATGACCAGATTGAGGTCGACCACTTTATTGGTTAGGTTCCCTTTTCTTGATCAGCCTAACAACCTGGCTCTGAGCCTTACCAAACCCTGGAAATCAGTTATGTTTAGAGCCCTATGTTATGACTGCCACCTGATTTTCACAGAAAAACGTTAACATTTTTCATGCATATAACCTTTCTGAGTGCACATGGTCTTTCCTTTTGGTGTCCTTTCTTAGCATCCTGTAAACTTGAGTTTTGAAATGTTTGCAATATGGATAAACCTACCTGTAATTTCATCATTCAATGCTTAATTCACTTGTGAATACAAACAGTTTAGCAGACAGTGATAATCTGAAATGGTTATTACATATTTGCAATGAATTCTATAACATGAAGAACTTTACCTACTGCTGTTTTTCTTTTCGTTTTTTTTTTTCTCTTTTACTTTGGCTACTGTCTATAAAGATTGGTATGGACTTTTCACTTCTTTTCCCTCCAAGTTCATATTTTGTATTCATTTTCAATATTCTCATGAACATTTTAAGATTGCTGTTTTTGCACTCATTGCCCCTAGATTTTCATTTCTATTGAAAATTTGTATGAAAATTCTTTTTCTCTTGAATCAGTTTGTTTTTTAAAATTTTGATTTTGGAATGCATTTGAACTCTGGTTTTATCTTCCCTTTTACTGTATCACTTATAGCTTTCTTTTGTAGAGCTATTAGTTTGTGTTGTGAGTTTGATTTTTACTAAATACTCCTTTTACTAAGGTTTTATCCAGATTACACTTAGATAAGTGAATAGTATGGTAACTATTAAAATGTTAGGTTGTTTGTTATTCATCTTAAAATATCTCTTATCATTTGCTGTATAGTATATAGAATACTTGTGACTGAGAATGGTTAGCTTGTTAAAATGTGTTGGTTGATTGGATTAGAAATGAACTCTTTGTAAAAACATAAGGTAGTGTGGCTCATTCATTTGAATACTTAATTGGTAGTTTAACATAAGATTACTGATTTTTTTTTCCTTTGAAAATGAGCACCATCTTAAATAAAAATCCCGCTCAAGCTTTTCTCTTTATAGAAAGTGTATATTTATTGTTTATTTCAAATTTGTATAAATCATTCCGATTTCCTTCTATGTATTTCATTTTATGGGTACATAGAAGTTATTTTCTGTATCTATTATACATTTTTAGAAAGAAAAATTGCCTCATCTAGTTATGTTTATAATAGGCTGATTACATTAGTCTCACACTGATTTGTGAATGAACACTTACTCTTTGAAATTGGTTTTCTTTTGCCTAGGTAAATGTATCATAAGTTAAATATAATCTCAGACTTCACAACTAACATCTGGGATATCCCCACAGGTTGCTTATTCTATTATTCTATGTATTCTACTTATCCAGTTCAGAGATAAAATCCATTCCTACATTGTATAGTATATATATTTTCTTGTTTACATCAAACTTTTTGAGATTCTGCCACATTTTCATTATTTGTAATAGTGTACTGTTCATGTTGACCAGTTTTAAATCCCTTATGAGGACAGAGTATAACAGGAAATGCATATGAAGACAGTTATTTGAAAAGTATAAAATATAATTACAGTGATATTAGAAAAGTCAGGAGAATGACTGGAAAGTTCATCACCACCTGAGAGTTGTTAGTATGGTGTATTGTATTAATCCCTACCAACGGTTAACTTTGACACTCGGTTGAAAAATATACCTTTCCTCCCTGTTACTCCGTTTTAACAAAGGTTCACTGTACTGTTCAATTAAAATTGTGAAGTATGTAAACTATTCATTTTGGATATAAGTAACATTGCCTTTTGAAACACCTTTTATTATAAAGTGCTCTATTCTCAATCTGTTTCATTTTGGCAATTGTAAATTACCAAATCTGGACTTGATAGTTATACTGCTTTTAAACAGGTTTTGAGAAGACTTTACAATAGAATAAGAATACAAAATGAGCCCTGTAGAATTTGATTGGATAGAAATAGTTCTTACCCCTCCTCCCCATTCAGGAGCCGATAATCTATTTATAACTTTTTCTATTGAGTACATTTTTCAACATAAACTGCTAGATCCAAGTTGATTTTTTTTCTTCACTTTTTAGAAAATATCTTTTAAAAGTCAAACATTTCACTTTTGTCTAACTCTCACCTCAGTTTTGACTTTATTTTCATCAACTAACAAGTGAAAATTTTAAGACTAAAAAGTGAAAATTTTAAAATGATGTATAGAGTAGGGAAGAGATTTTATTCCCTCATCATGAATCAATGAAAGAAAATAAAATAGAAAGACATTAGTTTTCATTTAACATCTAAATTATCTAGAAATTCATGCAATTTATCTGTATGTAGATATTTTATTAAGTTCCCTTCTGAAACCAATTTTCAAGATCTTTTTTAGTTAAAGGAAAAATGTTTCTACAAAAGTCAAATATCTTAAAATTTATGAGCTTCTTTCAGAGTGGAGTTTTCTTTAAGAAAAATGAACTTCTGTTATATCCATAAAAACAATTGCAATTTGAAGTATAATGATCAGACATACATAGCACATGGATTTCATTATACTTGAGTTGAAGAGTGAGTATAAGTTAACTATGTTATTTAAAAAAAAGTCACGTATGATCTCTTTCAAGGAATAGACCTTTGCAATCAGTATATAAAGCACAGAATCTCATTATGCTGTAATAGCTACCTTAATCTTGTTACATGTAGCGAAACTTATCAAAGTTCGATTGACTTGACAAGTACTTGTGAGGAAAGGGAAAATAGTAATTTTTAGAAAAGTGTGTGTGTGTGTATATATATATATATATATATATATATATATATATATATATATATATATATATATATATATATAATCTTTAGAAAAGTTTTATGACAAAGAATACAACTCTCAATCATGAAGACTGATGGAAGTGTTAGGGACTGGAATACTTGGTTAATTGCTTGGTAAAGGTGTTGAGCATTTTTAGTTAGTTATCAAGCAAGGAATGAAGCAACTTACAGGAAATTAACCCCACTTATCAGAATATTGTCTGTGACAGTGGATATCTGATGCTAGTTGTGAAAGCAATAAAAATGAACATATATTGACTGTAGGTATTTGATTTAAAAACAAAATTCTCTTTAAATGATTAAATAAATCTTTTTTTTTTCACCAAGCTTGCTATGAGTTGAATGAAATGTTCAAATATGAAAACTGCAATAACTTGATAAAAATGACAGGTTTTCAAAGGGAGATAATTGTGCTGTATGTATTAATCTGGAAGTTGAACTTTTTTTTTCCTTCTCACTTGAGGCTGATATATTCTTGATGGTTGGTCAAATTCAAAAAATTAACTTCAATTAATGCCTAGGATTAATTTCATGCTCTATTTGAACATAATTGCGCATTGTCAATGAGAATAATGAGCTTGGGTCAGTAATCATAGTTTTTCTCAAACTTGTCTTCTATATCACTTATTTCTTTCAGAAAATTATACTTGAACTATTGTGATAATTCAGATTCAAGTTGTCTGAATTCACTGAAAGCATAGATCACCATGTTTTTTCATGATGAGTGTTATTCCCCTTTGCTTCTAAATTATTGATAGTAGTCAGCTTTGATTTCAAATCTTTTTTTTGTCACTTGATTGGAATTGAAAGCAATAGAATTCTTAATCTTCCTGTCTATTAAAATACAAAGATCTTAATTTGAATTAAAATCCATGAAATATAAGAATTTCCTGAAAGTGTTATTGATATCTCAATGAGTTTTTCATTTTTATAATATTCTCTTTTGTATTGGATAATGTATTTGCAAAATTGATAACTCCGTGGTATATTCTTTAAACTATATCAAAAAAACATGGCGTTAGTTCATGAGCCCTTTTTTGTTCAAAAGTGTTAGTAATTAATCTACAGTACTTTTAAAATTATTTTTATTACTTATGAAAAAGCTCTATGTAAAGAATTCTTGAACATAAATTCAAAATCTCATCTGTTTTGCAGGAATACATGCTTTTTCTGAATATGTTAATTCTTTATTTTTGACTTGTATATGGGTCTGTTGCTGCATTTATCTGTTATTGCGTTCTGTTCAAAGATTGCTAGTTTTGGTTAATGTGAATCTTTTTCATTATCAATAGATATCAGTCAGACAATACTTTGTCATTATGTGGTCAAAATATTCTTGGAAATTTTCGATTCATTTTATGTTCAAAGTTACATAAATACTCAAAGTATGCTGTTTGTTGGAATTTTTAGATGTGTGAGTATCTCTTGTACCACTGTTGTCACTGACTGACACACTGATATACTTAAGGAAAATTTACTGATTTAGCTCTTTTGGACCTAGATGTAGCTTGTTTTTTGTGCAAGGGAGAAAACTTGCACATCTATGGTCTGACTTTCAGGCTTGTTTAATAAAGCTTACTGTTGAAATATTTAGTGTAATCATCCATGAAACTTGAATGCATTGATTGCATTAGATTTTTAATTATTGAAGGAATTAAAAGTTGAAGAGACTGGTCAGATTTGTGTTCATGTCTATAATTCAGTGAAAAATTCTATTTGTATTTAAAAAAAACATTTTCAGTTTGAAATCTGTATTTTCTATTACAAGCATCTACAGTTTTGGATCGATGATTCCATGAGATGAAATTTCTCTTATCACTAAAATTTGTCTTTATCTTTTGATGGTTATCCTCAAAAGACACTTATTTTTTATCTACAGTTGCTGGTGACAGTAATAGTCCACTTCTGAGGCTGCTTGGCAACTCTTGGATATAAGCATATTTACCTACCTGTGTTGTTGTGGGTTTATGTCATTCTTTGCTGCTTACTGGCACATGTATCAAGAATCACTGGTGGCTATTTTAATTTGCTGTTTCAGTAAATTAGAGAAAAGGATATTAGTACAGTACTGGACCACTTATTCCACTCCCAGATAATCAGAATTACTAAAATAAAAACACATTTTTAAAACTAGCTATATTTGAATGTCTTGGGTTTTGTAGTAGTTTGCTGCTGTTCGTTTTAATTTTCATAGCAAGTTTGAAGTGCATAAATAAAAATCAAACGAACTGAGCTTTAGAAGTGTATCAATTTTTATCTGTTAAATACACCTTTGTTCTTTATTTTGTATTTTTTTCATTTTAAGTGTATACTATGTCTTGGTCAACTTCGGTACCAAGTTTGCTGGATAAATGATTGGTACCGTATTCAAAACTGAAACTTGATTTAAAAAAAATTTTTTTTGCTAAATTTTATTTATCAATGCTCATCAAACTCTTACTAGCTTTTATTTATAGTTATACAGATATCCCCTTCTTGAAAAAGATTGTTTGAATTCTTATCTTATAATATACATTTAACACATTTACATTCTTAGAATTTATAGAATGAGGAAAATAGTAGGATAATAATGAGTAAACATATTTTTCCTTAGAGGGGATTTAAGGTAAAAAGATTCATAGTCTTAAGCACCCTGAGTTGCTCTACCTGTATTTATAATTTATTTTTGAAATAGCTACAGCCTTTCTAAGTTTGATTTTAATTTTTACCTGGAAAAACAAGTTTTTTGTTCCAACTTGTCATTCTTATCCTATCATTCAAAATAGTATGAAAAATATAAAGAAATACCCGTTGGAAAAATGTTTAGATACATCTTGGAACCATCTCAATTTGAAGATTTGATTTCTTGCAAAATTTCAGAAAGTTTTACAGAATAAATAAATAATGAAATGATTTACAGATATCTTTGGTAATTCGTGAAGAGTCCTCATCATTCCAAGGTTCTTTGGACCATTGAACGCTTTTTACTACCACTTTTCAGCTGATCCATTCTACAGTGTTTTTCACATGTATAATCAATAAGTAAAGAAAACGGTCTCCTTCTCTCATGAAGGACCAACTTTGGAAAGGGAATCACAGAGAGAGATGATGCTATTGAAAACCATCCTAATGTTGTAATATCTATAAATCCTTTGGATTCATTCACCTTCTTTCTTACATATAGTATATAAACTGGAGCTGCATAGTTGATATCTCTAGAGTTTATCCATTTCCTATTTTATAGAAATTACATGGGAGGGGGAAGGTTTGTTTATATACTTTTATATACTCTAATTCTTCCTTCAAATTCCTTGGATCACTGCTGGTGGCAAGGAACTGATCTTTTCTCAATACAAATGATGTGGTTCAAGTTGAGATTCTCATATAACCTCTTATTTTTTTATTTTCTTCACATAAAAATGCAATAACCATCCTCTGTTCTGGTTTTAAGGCATCTAAGATAGAAGTTTGTCTGTTATCTCAGTGTAGAGTTCACATGATCTTCATGTGTATATTTTTTTTATCTCCTAAATGATATATGTATGAGTCGTCTGCAAAAATAGCACTATTATAGAAAATTGCACCACTTTTATGTCCACACTGGGTAATTAAAGTTCATGGAAATAAATCTATTATGAATGGGAAGATAATTTCTGGCAATTTGTTTCCAGTTTTTATCTTTCTTGAAGACCTTTTAAGCCCCCTAAATCTATTCCAATTATTTTTACTTCACATACTGTACAAAGAAATATTCCTTTCCTACCATGGATTCATTGGAGGTAATTTAATCACTTGAAACTATGTATTTATGCTGTTATTATTTAGACATTTTAGAGTAGCAATATTATCAATTAAAGTATTGCTATCAGATTTCAAACAGTACTTATGGAATGACTTGATATTTGCTTTAAAATTATTTGCAGTGAAAATAAATGTACATGAATTTCTATGTCTTTTTATTCTTTAATTTATTTTTATTAATCTAAGTCTTATAATTTATCTTAATACAACCTTTAAAAGGTGCCTTTTGGTTGGATGGTCTTTTGTTGCACCTTCAGGTTATCTTTCATAAATCAGGTTATTGATATGAAAATCTATTGAGCAGCTACTTGGAAAATGATTTTGCATTTGTCTGTTGTTTTCCATTATTCTTTATTAATCCAATGCACCTTGTCATATAGATTATCTGGTACAGTTTATTGTTTTACATTATTATTTTCATCCTTCTGCCCTGTTGAATACCTTTACTTAGCTTATGATTTGACAAAAGATGACATTCAATAATCAGTATTCTGTAGATATTACCAAATTCTGTTTGACTCGTGTAGGTGATACTGTGCCCAAAATTGTATTTATTAATGTCACTCATATTTTTCAAAAGTGAATCTTATTCTGTATATCTATATGTTTAAAGATTTACTTTTTCTTTTAATGTTGCAGGTGCTATGAAGCCTGATATAGAACATAGCTGACTTTGCCAGCTGCATACATGGCTCATCATGCCCCCTCCAAAGAAACCAAAAACTGGTCCGACCACAGCTGAACAGTTTCTCACAGAAGAGGAACTGAAGCGATTTCAGGCAGAGTCCTCCCCTATACAACAAAAACTTACCTCAGGAAAACGGGAAACTCTTGACAATGATGAGTCTCGGGAAGCGTTTGGTGCCGATAGCAGTAGTGAATTAGAACGGTTTGCCAGACGCAGCAGCAAAAGATTCTGCGATGATGGAACAGTGCCACAGGCAGGGAGCTCTTCCGACACGACTGACTACAGTTTGGCGTCCACGGCCTTCGCCAGTGAGACAGACCCGACTGGTCGCAGTGACCTCGGGGGAAGTGGTAGTGGCACATCCGCAACTATGCCCAGTAGCGGACAGTCATCAAGTGATCAAATTCAGGCAGGGCGGCCAGTGCCATCCTCCTTACAGGAGTACTCAATTCATCAGTCATCAGTTTCCAAGTACCAAATCTTGCGTCGACTTTTTGCCCATGCAAAATCACCAAAGTCTACCTCAGAGACATCCACTGCTGACCAGCCGTCTGGATCGGGCGGTTGTGGCACAATCAGCAGCTACAGCATTGATGACCCTCCTGATCAAGCGGCTACCTCGACCACATCTGTAGATGTGGCTGAGGTACCAGTGACCAATACAGGAGGCAACTCCGCAAAGACTCTGACTTGTACAGACATTGTCTCATCACAACGGGACGCCAACATTTCTAATAAGAGCAGTGCAGGGATTTTACAAGGAGGCCGCAAGGGCTATCTTTCATCGTATATCAGTCAAACACCAAAGCCACCTCGCTTGACCGAAGAGCCGTCGGCCGGCTGCCAGAGTGTCCAGCGTCAACTGGCCGCCAGATATCTGCAGGAACAACCGTTTGACCTCACTCTCAAATGTAAAGACACTCAGTTCAATGGTGCAATTGTTGATCCGACTAAAAATTTTATTTCAAAATCGTCTTCTCGTGTTGATTCCACTTTTGAACATTTATCCTCAGCTTCAGAAAACTACCTCAGACACCATGAACAGCAACAAGCACAGCCCCCACAACCACCTCCACCCCCTACAAATCCACCACCACCACCACCTCCTCCGCCCCCACCACCCCCACGACAGCAACACCAACCACAGCAACAGCAAAAGAAAGTTAAATTGGAGAGGGAACCTTATGTGATTACAACCAGCCGGGTTGAGGGCAACCCCCGGACACAAGTAAGCCAAATGCTTGTGAAACATGAAGAGGTGAAACAGGAAGAAGATGGTAGTCACCACATAATGTCCATCCTTACAGGAAAAACAGACCGCGTCTCAGCTGAGTCCACTGCTGACTCTCTTATTGTTTTCAATGTTGGCAAATCCAAAACTAGTGGGTAAGTAAGAAAACCTCCATCTTGACCATGAAATCAGTTGGATCTCCTTTATTTGTGTTGTGTGTAGTGAAAAAGAATGTGTGGGCTGAAAGAAATGTAGAAATTTAGTTTTATTGCTTGTCTTAATTTTTTATTCTGAGTAAAAATGACATCATATACTAACATTGCATGAGACAAATAGCTGTTAAGAACAGCACGTTGAGTTCATTTTGATTTATAGTTTATTTCAATTAAACTTTAACCTTAAATCACTTACCATATTTGATGGTGTATAAAACACCCCGTGTTTCAGCAAGGAATGTTAAGAAAAAAAAAAAAAAACACATTTCTCTGAATTCATCTCATTATCACTCAGTTTTTTCAATCCTTTCTCAAGTTCTGCCCAATTTAAAGCTAGACTAAAAAGTTTTCATTTACCTTATGAGCCATTTTCTGAGGGAAAAATGTGGATTGGGTTATATGCCATCAAATACGGTATATTTAGGCAAATTTTGATTTATAACTGGATAAAGCTCTGGAGCACATTTTTACTTTAAAACAAAAAAGCAGTTTCATTCCAACGTTTATTATTTGCAATTTCAGTTGAATTCCTCTGAATAATTGCGTATTCAAAAGTAGCAAATTAGTTTATTTGCTATGTAAATTTTAATAACACAATTCATACTTGTGTAATTTGTCTGTAAAATCAAGAGGTTGAATAATGTTGACTGAGCAAAGAATTATTTTTAACCATTGTTAAAAATTGCATATTTTTATGACCTGCATTCGGAAATGTCAATTTTAACAAAAAAGCGAATCATGTAATTTGATAAGAATGTCGGATAAGCTTGAAAAGTAAATGAATGCTAGCAGAGAAAACTTCCAAAAAAACAAAATTTTTTAGGTGGCACATATTGTTCAAAACGTACCTAACATTTTCAATCATTTACATTATTACATTCTAATATTTATTTGATATGAATGTTTCAATTTGCATTATGTTGTACTTCCTATTCACCAAGGCTGATTTAAGAGTCACTTATTACAAGTGGTTGCTTCCCCTTAGACTCAGAATACCTCCAACATATTGAAGTACATTATTAAAACCCACAATTGTCAGTCAGTGACATAAATGAAAAGCAATGTATATTAGAAATTTGACAATTTCAATATAGCTTAGCAGACTATTGATGTACGCTTGTATCTTTTATTGTGAGATTGATTCCCAGACTGCCTAAAGCTGAAATGATAAATGGATTTAATTTGTATGAATGGTGACAATGGATATTCTGCTAATATTATCTGTGGCATGGAAGGTTTGATTTGTATATCTGTCCTGAAGTATAAGTTGGTGCAAAAATAATAGTGGTCATTCACTGCCAACTTTAAAGCAGTATATCTCAGTTTGGAATAGAAATTATTAATCAAAATATGAACTTTCAGAATGTACAGATTTTTGTCATTAAAAAAAAAAAAGAAGTATATTTATTCTGGAAGCATGAAATTCGGGGATCCTGGAACTAGTGAATTCTTTGAAGATGTTTAGAGTTGCTGCTTGGTTGTTGAAAACCTTCCCTTGCAGGAAGTGGTTGAAATGTTTGAAAAAGTAGTAGTTAGTCAAAGAGAGGTGTAGTGAGTGAGCTGGTTGAGGTTGTTCCGTAGCCTAGTTTGTTCAATTTCTGTTAGGTTATTCACATGACATGCAGTTGGGCGTTGACATGGGGAAGAATTGGTTCTTTTTGAAAGACCACTATTGGACATAATTCTTGGTGCATTTTGTTGATTCCCTAGCAATACTTCTTTGGTGATGGTTTCACCAAGATTCAAGAATTTTTAGTGGATGACAACTGAACAGTGACCATAATCTTCTTTTGATCCAGGTTTTTTTTGGGGAAGTGTTTTGGTGCTCCACCTCTGCCCAGCCACTGCGTGGAATGTTGTCAATTGTGGTACAGAATCCATTTTTTGTCACAATGCAATCAAGAATTTGTTTTTGATGAGCAAAAGAAGCACAGAGCAGACTATGTAGCACCAATTTTTTTTTTCTTCTTCAGATTGTGCAGCACCCCTTTGTTGAGCTTTTTATCTTTTCACTTTGGTGCAAATGTCGAACAATTGCTGAATGGTCAATGTTCAGCTCCTCTGCAACCTCTTGTGTTGTTTCATGTGGGTCTGCCTCAAAAGTAGCCCTCCGTTGGATTTTGTCAATAACAGAAAGCTTTCATCTCCATTTTGAAATTTTGGGAACCAATTTGGTTGATATTGTGAGCAGTTTCCTCTGCTTTACATTTCATTTTGAACTTGTACAACAAAATTGCTCGAATTTGCTTTTCTTCCATTTTTGATCTGACAGCCTCAAATGAACCAGAATGAATAGTGAAAAGGAAACACTTCATATAAATTAACAAAATTCACACTTGAAAGTGGCATATTTATTCCATGAACATAGCTAAATTATTGTTTATTTAAAAATAAGCATCAAAGTTTAAGATAACAAAGAATGCAATTATTTTTGGACCAACCTAATATGTTGGTAATGTCTAAAAGTTGACATTACAGAATTTTTAGTTAATATTATTGGTTAGATAGAAATGATTATTTATTATTTTGTTTCTGGTGAGACTTGATCATTTTGCTTGAATTTTTCTAGATATACAAAAATATCCATAAAAATCCCTACATTATTTACTGTTCACAAAATAATTTGGTAATGCATTAGACAAATTGTCTGTATATTTGAATCTATTGATTTTCATAATAATGAAAAAAAAAACTGAACTGAAAATGTAGATTCACTTGTTGATTTGAAATGTTAACTTGTGATTTCCTCTATTTGAAAAAAAATACTTTTTTGCCGTAAATTTCATTTGCAACATTTCCTTAATTTTCTTTGTGCATTTTTTACTTGAAAGTTTGGGCAGTGTATACGGACATTGATTCAATTTTATGCAAGTTTGGGTGTAGTACTGATATGAATGTGGATTAAATAGGAATTTAAAACAGCTTATATATAATGATTTTTTTTTTCAAGCAAATTTGGAACCCCCACACTTTCAATAATGCTACTCAAGTGATTAAGATGACAATTCATTACGTTATTTATTAAAACTGGATATGACATTCTGTAGAAAAAGTTGTACGATTTGAAAGAGTAGATTTGAGCATCATGAGGCATTGAGTTTTAACTCTAGTACCAAGTGAATTGGGTATCATGACTGACAACACTTCTGAAATAAACATTAGTGGTAGCAGTATGATTATAATTCATACATATCAAATCCAGTAGATAGTTTATTTTTATGATGAAAGAAATTAACTAGAAAATCTGGAGACTGATTTAAAAAAAATATATTTATCTTGAATATTAATATTGAATGCAAAATCTTTTTTTTTCTCCTGGTTGATTAGAGTATAACGATAATGATGATTCATTTTGATTCAGTGAAAGTCTATTGAACATTTAAAATCCCAGTGTGAAAACATAAAAAAACAAGAACTTATTAGTTGAATACATCTCCACAAATCTATCTAATTTAAGTTGCGTAATTTTTTAATTTACTATTTCTAAATTATCAGTTTGACTCGTTAACATGCATGCTGATAATTATTAAATACAGTTGGTCTTCAGTGTGATATTTCTACCATGCACTTTGTCTAAAGTTTATAGGTTAGTGATAGTCTTCTTTCATGAGGAGGCAAGTCATATTGCCATTATCATAAGTAAAGGTATGATCATCATGGGTTCACAATATAGTTGATATTGAAATGATATCATTTTGTTTGTCTAGCTAAGGAAAATTAAGGATTTGAAAATGGAGTGAAGTACCTGAACAGTTCAGTGAATATTTTTGATATGCCAGTAATAAGTCTTCTTTATCACTGCTGACTATCTCTTCCCAAATTTGACTCCATTATATATTTTCCTTATATGTGTGTGTATGATTTTGATCACTCCCTTTTTTTAATATCGCATTTTATCTTTTTCTCAAAACAGATATATTATAAAACCTTACTTTTCAAATAGACTTGGTTTCATAAGATACTTGTATATCAAATTTATGGACTATACCAATTGCCACAAATTTTATATTTTATTAAAGACTTGCAAGTATTCTACTGTTCTTCTAGTGTTCGAAATTAACATGGATCCTGTATAACCATTAAGTTTGCAACTACTGAAAATTACAATAAAGATGTCATTAAAGATTCTAAGTTTACTGTATTAATAATTAGTTATATTTTTAGGTTTGATTAATAATTTAACAAAAATTAACAAGTAAAATAACCAATATTTTGTTTTGGAATTGGCCTATATGCTGAGTGGCTCATGGAAGATGACTTTTGGCTTGCATGCTGCCAAGTTGTATATTACTAAACCTTAAAATTTCCATGTTTTCATTTTTATGGTACTGCTCAAGTTCAGAGTTTTCTTTTTCATTAATAAGTTAAAATAAGTATGTTTCTTCTACCTATTTATAGCTTTTGTATAATCCCTAAAAAATGCAGATAGAAAATTCTATAAAAATGATTGTCTACTTGTATGCACATTAAATTGAGTTCATAATTATATTATCTACCTCTCATTCTTGGTTTGAACAGCCCTTCAGTATTGTGCTGGATCTTTCTTTTCTTTTTTTTCTCTCTTTTTTAGATGCACATGGACGATAAATGTATTCTGTTGTAAATTTTGTAAACATAGGGACGCAAAAAATATCAAAAGTTGATGGTCGACATATCTATAGCTAATAATTTGTGGGGCTGTAAAATAACACGAAGGCATCTTAAGTGATAGGTAGAGTAATAATTTGTTTGAAACAACTTCCAAAAAGTTTACTTTCTTTATTTTTTAAAAATTTTGTAATCAAAGTATTTGCATTAGTTTATGTAGATGCTGCAAAGTGGATATCTTGAACAAACATTTAAAATAATCTCAGTTGTTTAAAGTTACTCAACTACATTTCATTTCTTACAAATTCTTTGATACAATTGAGAATAACAAATTTACTGCATTTTACAAATTCACTTTGATATGGAAATATCAATCCGTATAAATTTTAAACCTGAAAAGAAAAAAAAGAAAGTGAAATGTCCTTTGAATTATGCATAATGATTAAACCAACCTCTGCTGCAGTCTGGGACTCTTAAATTCAGATCTGTCCTGTCAAACCTTTTGATTGTCCCTATTGACTGTTACACTTGCGCTGTTGCATCTCGGTATACCATAGAATATGTATACTGGTAAGAACATGGTGTCAGTGTCTCGTCTGCTGTGCTTTTACTTCTACTACAACAGCATGTTTAATAGCAGCAGTAGCAGCAGTGGGTGCTGTGGAAAAGCAGTTGGAGCATTTGCCTTTACTCTTATCTCTTAACTTACTTCTAAACCTCTTTACTTGCGCACTCTTCTTTTTCTATCCTTTCCCGCCAAAAAAGAAAAAACCTGGAAGCTTACACTTTTTCTAAGTTGAAGCTGAGCACATCAAGTGCTGCACCCTTGTCTTGTATGTACCACATGACACAGATGACAAAAACAAAAAAACAATGTAGGTGGGGCTTTATTCCCTTTTGTCAAACTTTTCTCCTCTCTACGATTGCCCATTTTGACAAACTCACCTTGGCATTTTTTTTCTTTTATCTGACCCTAGATATTGTTGATGGACAAGGCATCTCATTAACTTGCTTGTTAATCTGTCGAGATTTACAAATCGACAACTTTGAAAATCCCGATGATTCCATATTGCCTGAGAAGTAGATGATTTATTTCTTTAAATCAAAGAATCTAATGTTTTTTATACTTATATATGCGAACCACTCACTCTCTCTCTCTCTCTCTTATATGACCATCCGTGCATTACTGCCAGTGCTGATGAAAAGATTATGTAATTTGATAACTGAGCAGTATTTTCTCCCCCTTTCTCTTTTTCCTTTCTTTTTCTTTCTTTAATTTGATTATAAATTCCCGAAGCTTGAGTAAACCGCAATTTACAAAAGCAACTTTTTTTTCTTTGCTCCTTACTTTCCATTCTGGAATGAATATGTTGCCTTTACCCTTTGACCTGTGGCTCAAATATCTTACTTAAAAACAAATACTGTATATGCCGGACAATAAAAATGGTATACAAGGTTATTCAGAGGATTATCACTCACTACATCTCAATCAAGTGCCATAACTATCCATATGGAGTTTTGGTACATGGCTCCCTCATTGTAATACCAGTGCTTTGGACATAGTGTAATATTTGCATCATTTAAAAAAAAAAAATTGAATATCTCTCATATACCGGCATATATAGTTAAAATATTTGTGAGCAACTACCTCACTTTTCTGTTGTGAATGAGAATTGAGTTCAGGATTAAAATCTAGTTAAGGGATTTGAAGAAATGAAAGGTTTAGTCAATCTCTAGCTTTTCACCAAAGATAGGTTCAAACTTTTTGAGCAGAAATCTGCTGTGTACTCTTGTCAAGTTACTGATATACAACTTGGACAGATGACCAAGGTTTCCATCTCTTGATGTATTTAGCTAATGCCTCTAAAATAAACATAGTTTAAAGACTATGAAAATAAATTGGGTTACATCAACACTATTGTGTACCTCTGCAGCAGTTGATTAGCATAAGTTAATGAAGATCAATTAGCGTAGATGCACTGCACTTATTTAATTTCTTTTTAAATGGATATCTAAACATTTGTTTTTTAGAATTGTTCTTTCATTTTTTCTAAATTGTTCTCTCCAGAGTACATGTCTAAGTTTTGGTTTTAATTTTATTGTTGTTGCAATAACTCTTTAATAGGATACACATGATTTTTGATAATTTTCCATCAAATGTTTGTGTCAGATGATGCATCCTGAAAAAAAAACTTCTTCATATACCCTCCCCCATTTTCCCCTGAAAATGACTCAAAAGGTAAATGTAACCTTTGTTGTCTAGCTCTACACTAGTTAGAACTTGGGGAGTTGAAAAAAAAACTTGGTGATAACTGAGAGGAATTTGGGGAATGAGGGGGTATTATTTGCTATTAAATACGGTAATTCAGTTCCTTACCTGTAAAATATCCCCAATGTCTATAATACTGCTGGCATAATTGGTGCATATTTTGTTTCCCTTAGCATTTTCTTCTGATTTTAGGAGATAGGCGCAGTAGATTTAAACACAAGTGAAGTGTTTACGCCATTTTTTCTATAATCTATACTATTAGACATTTTGATAGCTATTTGCAATGTTTGGTATTTTCTTCTTTTTTTTTCCTTTTCTGCCATCATATGTGCAATATAGAATTCTTCTCAATATATTTGGTTCAATTGACCTTGGATTAGCAGGTTTGATAACACCAAGCAATGTTATTTTTTGTTCCTGAGTGAGGAGCATTATTTTCTAATTGCTTATTTGTAAAAAGTATAGAAAATGGTTATTATACCCTTTTAAACTTTGCTTTTGTGACCAGGGCAGTGACAATTTTCAATTGTACAACTGGCGAATTGGCATATTTTTTATTTATGTTTTTAGAAAAAAAGAAATCATATTTTTCAGAAAAATGATATCTGAATCAAAATTATCATGTATTTACATCATTGTAGAACAAAAGTGATCTCAAAAGATTTAGAAGTAGTTTTTCAATTTATATGTTAGTACTGTAATTCAATAAAGAACCGAACTCTAAAATATAATCTCGTACATTCCTTGGTAATGGCATTCAAACTTGAGTATATCCTGGTGAAAGTGCTCGTCCTGCTCCTGAATACATTAAGTCTAATAGTCTCAACCAGCTCCACATTTTTAGCATTGGGATTGCCTTGGAAGCCCCAAACCACTGTAACAAAATTGTACTAGGCTGCATTCCCAGTCTTAGTGAGCCTCTTTTGGAATTCTTTGGACTTTATCTGTGGTCCAGTGAAGACCCCAGCTTTGACTTCAGACAGTATTCTGTGGCAAAATGTGAGAGGTCTACAAGGCAGATTTCAGCGTGCCTATTGGGGATCAAGACAAATTCTTAGAACCTCTATTTTACCCGCAATACAATACAACAATGTCAAAACCTGACTAGATGCCTTAAAGTATGATGGGTACAGCTGAGATCATCAGAAACTACAAAATTGTAGCATACCTGATGGGTCTCTAAGGCAATTTTACCAAGTTTCCCTGCTTTTTTTGCAGGGACACCTTGGCACCCTACTTGAAAGGCACTAGCAACAGCCAGTTGAATTCTACATGGGAAGGAATGACGTCAAGTGGGAGCCACTGGTTGACTTCACCACTGCACATAAAATTAAACCTTATGAAACAATTTGTCACAGCTCTAGATAAGCAGTTTGCAACCTCCAAGTATCATCCCTAAACTGTCAGAGGAAAATAAGTAAATCACAAAATATCAATGTTCTGATCGCAAAAGTAAAATTAGAAGGTAATGATAGCCATTTTCAATAACTTTTTAGACAAAATCAATCAGAAAATAACTTATTACCCCAGACATGAGAAAAATTGCACTGTAATTCAAGAGAACTCAACCCCAAATTTATTGCTTATACTCAAGCTTTTATTTTATTTATTGTTCTGTTCTATCTCTGCTATATGCACATTCAGTTGAACAGATATTTTTTTATTCAACATGTTTCTCTCTACTTGAAATATTTGTTTGTAACAATGTAGCTATTTAATATTTAATATTTTGTACTGAAATGAAAGCAAAAATAAGAACAGCTTGAAAAGGATTTATTATTGGCTTGTCAGGTGACTTCATTGTTTAGTTCTTTGTAGCTAAATGATATTCCTTGTATGCTTTTGGGGTAGTCTTCAGTGCTTCTTGGCCCTTCACTCACCCTAAGAAGGGCACCGTAGCTGTTAATGTTACCTAATCCTTCACTGTTTTTTGAAAAAACAAAAAGCAAACCCAAAACCTGAGTCTGACAATAAATGTGCTGTCAAATGAGACCAATCTGAAAATACAACTTGTCAGAGCATAATCAGTAACAATCTGTAGGACAAAAATTTAGAACTCTTAAAAACGCAGTTAACATGGGTTCTCTCCCTTGCATTTTCAGACATATTCTGGAGTGGGGAAGAAACGATGTGATGGAAGTGTTTCAGTATGTCAGCTTGTCAGGGACATTGATACTGGAGATACTCAGGCATCTAAAAATGAACTGTCAAGTATCTATCTGCTTAGTGGCAAAAAGGCTTGAAACTCCTCCCCAATAATCACTATTTGAACTTTCTATTCTAACCAATGCAGATTTCTTAGGCTATCTGAAAGTAGAGCATTCCTATGAAAGTTTTTTGTAGGCTAGTATGGCATGAAGTGAAGAAGCAATTACATTATTAAAATATATGTGGGAACATTTTTTAGCATTCACCCAAATGGTGATGATGGTATGTTTGAAGTCGTCAGAGCCTGTGGTAGTAAGTACTGAGAGCTAGGGTATAGAAGAGAGGAAGAGGGTGCATGCTGCATCTATGAGAACTTGCTGCAGAACAAACATTGAATGCCATTTTTCACTTTCTACCTTTTTTGTAAAAGCAATAAAGTGAACTTTTGAAAAGCAGGGAATACCTGTATTCAAAATTAGGGCAATGTCTCCATTTTCCTGGCAGTTGGTCTGGGATTAAGTCGCATTAGGTCAATATCTCTTTGATATAGATACATATCTTTGTTACCTTGACATCTAAAAATCACATGAAGCTATAGATAGTGAGAGGATTAAGATCAGACAAATATTTAACTATATGGAAGAGCAGGAACAATAAACAAACTATAGATAATGTACGAGAGATTGAGAAAGATAAGATTTGTGTGTATGTGTGGATATCCATGTTGAACTGGAATAACTTGAAGTGGGTGTTTACAGCCGTCAGATGATTTGCTGATTGTAATGAGATCAATTTAGAGAGTTTTGTTTTATTTGTGAAGTTTAGCAGATAGAAAACTGTAGAAAACACATTTTTGAAGATAAAAACTTGATAAGTCACTAGTTTACCTGTCTGCTCACCTCTGTAATTTTTGATGTGAACAGTTTGTTTTTCTTGTTTGACTAGAGGTGTGGGGTGGTCAAGTGGAAAACTGCCTGGGGAGAATGGACTCTGCAAGCCAAGTTCAAACTCCAGCTAGGGCCTTGTTTCACTTTGCACTGATGCCCCGGAAAGGTATGAATTCATCTCTCCTCTCCAGCAATGGGTAAAATAACTCAGGATGGAGTGAGTGATGCCACTTTAGGTACTTGTCTCCTCTAAGTATATTTCATGTATTGTAAACAAGCTGTAAGTAGTAATCTGTTCTGCCTTATTCTGCTTGATTATTCTCTTCTGATGCCATTATTTGTATATGGATCCGCCCCAAAATTTAATCACTTTTGTAGTTTATTATCCAACTTTCTATGATATTTCTTGGCAATTCATTAAGAAACTTCAAATACATTGGGTGGGCAAGCATGAATTTTTAGTGATATCCTGTGGTGTGGAATATAACTATGACATGGGGGAAGTAATTGTTCTTTTGTAGCGTATTGCTCATTTCATTAAAATCCAGGATATATCATGTGGACAGACACGGACATGACCGAGTACATATACCTTTTCAACTTATCAAGAGTTGAGATTTAAAGCCATATGTTGGTTTTTGTCTCAAAGATTGTTGTTCTTAAAGTAACCATCGTTAGTGAGAGTTCAAGGCTAGAGGTAGCTTTGTGAACTTCTAAGTTTTTCACAATAACATACAATACAAAAATATTTGATAATTCAATATCAAACTTTAATTCGTGGCACTTTGATATCTTCCATTTATCTCCACTTAATTCTTGAAATCATTTACCCCAGATGTTGAGTTTTGAGAAAAATATGAAATAATTCATAATCTTATTCGAGGGTGACTGAGATTCGCACACTGTAAGAATTTTTGCTACTATTCAGTTGCTTGATTCTTATATAGAATAACATCTATGAATGTGCATCTTTGAACCAAAGTCATATCGAGTTGATGTGTGGATGATTTTTTTCCCTCTTCTTTTTTTGTCCCTCACATTTGTGGGCTCTTTGTCGAAATTCACTATGTATATATCTTAATTATATCAAAATGTAACTTGGTGAGTTACCATGATTAAAAATTTAAAAAAATAATAATTCCTATCTTCTGCCAGACTAGCCTCTCCGTACCCCTCCCCTCGGGTTTCTCTGCATGAATTATGAAGGTCACTCATGAAGAACTTGTATTTACCGTAACATACCTACAGAAAATAATGCTAATAGATTGCTAAATTTACACTTCTTTTCACTTACCATTCTTCATGCTGCTAAGAGGAAAACTTGGATCCAGGTTTATAAAAATTGGAAATTCATTACAACATGGACTTGCTTATAATGCTATTGAAAATCATTCACTCAGACTCCTGCGATGTAAAGAGTCTACAGTGTATCTTGTAAGATCACTTGATCAGCTATTTATAGATTCGTTATCTTACTACTTTTCACGGAGCAAAACACAATGTTCTTACTAATTATGCATTCTCCTCCATTGATATCTATCAGTTAACCGGTTGTTTGAACTGAGCACAAAGAGATGAAGCTGTTCGCACTATTGTTTAAAGAAGTTCATTTTTGGTCATGGAAGTCAGAAATTGGAATTTGAACCAACACTACATTAGAGGGTATCAAGGGAGATAATCAAGTCGTTTCTTCAAAAAAAAAAAAAATTTCCATTCGATTGGCAATGATTTTACAGAGTTGTAGAATAATTTTTGAAGTATTTGTAGATTTATGTTCGCAAAAATTTGGAGGAATTTGGGGGTTTTTTAACGTTACTTTTCAGATAATTGATTAGAGCATAGCTTTTATATTTTCACTTAACAGCTAAAACATAACTCGGCTGCAAATAATTACACTTGTCAATTGAAAGATGCACTGATCCAGTGGCATTGTATCTAATGTACAAATTCGTACACCATTTAAATCAAATGTAAGCTTCACTGGAGGTTTTGTAGGTTATAGTAAAATCAGCACCAAGTACCTGTTTCTTGCCTGTAGTTTCCTACGGTAACTGAAAATATTTTGGTGCAATGAGTTATCTCCCTTACAAAAAACTGATCCATTCTCATTCGGTAAGTAAGAAAGATTCATTCATTTGTGTCTTAAGTGGACTGTTCAGGATGAAAAACTTGATGAATACTAACATATCCCTTAGGACATGCATCTAGGTTTTTAGCCAGCATATTTGAAAATTTAATGAATAATACATTTAAATTGCATCAAGAATTCAACCAAAGCAAAAGATTTTATTCTTCACAATTCAATTTTCTGATGCAAAATTAACAAATTTAGTTATCTATTAACAGAGTAGTTTTTTTTTTTGTTGATTCATCTATCAACAGCATAACTTCTGCCAGTGGGTACTCAATTGTATCAAGATTTATATAAGTTTTGTAAAAGCACGATATAACTGTGATGGGTTTGTTAATTTCATGTTTTTTTTTTATTTTGCCAGCATTTTCCTTTTCATTTTTGCCTGTATCTTTTTTCTTTTTTTTTCTCGAGAGCTTTTATTTCCCTTTCTTTGTTTTTTTTTTAAAAAGTTTTTTTTCTCCTTTTTTTGAGAGTATTTTCCCCCCTTTTTTCGAGAGTATTTCCCCCCCCTTTTTCGAGAGTATTTCCCCCCTTTTTTCGAGAGTATTTCCCCCCCCTTTTTTGAGAGTATTTCCCCCCCTTTTTTTGAGAGAGTATTTCCCCCCCTTTTTTTGAGAGAGTATTTCCCCCCCTTTTTCAAGAGTATTTCCCCCTTTTTCCAAGAGTATTTCCCCCCTTTTTTCAAGAGTATTTCCCCCCTTTTTTCAAGAGTATTTCCCCCCTTTTTTCAAGAGTATTTCCCCCCTTTTTTCAAGAGTATTTCCCCCCCTTTTTTCAAGAGTATTTCCCCCCCTTTTTTCAAGAGTATTTCCCCCCTTTTTTTCAAGAGTATTTCCCCCCTTTTTTTCAAGAGTATTTCCCCCCTTTTTTCAAGAGTATTTCCCCCCTTTTTTTCAAGAGTATTTCCCCCCTTTTTTTCAAGAGTATTCCCCCCTTTTTTTTCAAGAGTATTTCCCCCCTTTTTTTCAAGAGTATTTCCCCCCTTTTTTTCAAGAGTATTTCCCCCCTTTTTTTCAAGAGTATTTCCTCCCTTTTTTTCAAGAGTATTTCCCCCTTTTTTCAAGAGTATTTCCCCCCTTTTTTCAAGAGTATTTCCCCCCTTTTTTCTCAAGAGTATTTCCCCCCTTTTTTCAAGAGTATTTCCCCCCTTTTTTCAAGAGTATTCCCCCCTTTTTTTCAAGAGTATTCCCCCCCTTTTTTCAAGAGTATTTCCCCCCTTTTTTCAAGAGTATTTCCCCCCCTTTTTTCAAGAGTATTTCCCCCCTTTTTTCAAGAGTATTTCCCCCCCTCTTTTCAAGAGTATTTCCCCCCCCTTTTTTCAAGAGCATTTTTCTTTTCTTTTCAAGAGCTTTTTTTTTTTTTCTTTTTCAAGAGCATTTTTATTTTTCTTCGAGAGTTTTTTTTTTTTCGAGAGTAATATTTTTTACTTTTTCAAGAGCATTTTTTTTTTTTTTTAATTTGATTCTCTAGTTACAAAAGTTAATGAAGTCATTGAATACATCTGTTGGCTGTTGTAGACCTAGTGAGTGGACCACATGAAAATCCTATTACTTTGACACATTCTATATTTTGCTCGCTTCTTGCCACATACTACATTCAAGCAAGGAATATTTGATCACTTCTAAACAAAAATAAAATGTGTATAATAATGATACACTGCCATAATAACTAGTAAAGTAGGGCAAAAATAGTGGTGTTCTGTGATCTATGGTAAACATTGGGTTAGTTTCAATACTGATTTTCTTTAATCCAAATTAAGGCAACCATGCTTTTTTCTTGATGAAATTTTCAGTTTTTGTGAAGATGACTTTTCAGAACCTTGCAGAATACAGTATTTCTTATTATGCTAGTTTACTTATGTTGTCAAAAATATATGGATATACACATTGCATTTTATATATGCGGATAATAGAGATTTATATTGCAGTGAACTTTAGGGCATTCTGTTGAGCATGGATTTTTATTATTTTTTTTATATTATCTTCAAATTCATATTTATCATATCATAAGAATATAAATGAAATTCTATTTTACTCTCTGTTGCATCCCAGAAGATATTTTGATGTATTTGGGATAGTCTGTACCGGAAAATGAAAAGCACTGAGAATGCATGTACACTAATCATAAACAATTAAAATACGATATCAAATAACAGAGGAGAGAATGCAATTCTTTTAACATGCAAAAAAAATGGGTTAATTCTCTTGAAATTTAGATTTAGTCCACTGTTCATTTTTAACTTTTCCATGCAGAATAATGAAAATATCTTTTAATGGAAAATTCATTCCTTCATTGGCACCATTATCATATTAGTTTCTGGCACACTTTTTGAGATATCATTTTCAAGAGATAGAATCTTTGCAACCAGGTTAGATGATATCTAAAATCCACCCTGATTAGGAAAAAAATTGTTGCCTGTTTTTCTATGATGTTCAAGGGTGGCCATTTAGAATTTAAAAATGTCCACTCTTAAACACATTGTGCATGGATTCATCCCTTAACTAAATCATTTCTTCTGAGGCCTATTGCCAACCTTCCCTAAAAATTTGATTGAAATTCATCAAGAACTCATACAGGTGGGGATGGGAAGTTTTTCATATTCACTCCCGTCTGTCTACACGATATCTCTAAAAGTTCTTGATTAATTTCAATGAAATTTTGTAGAAGATTAAGGCACAAGATAAGAGAGAAGTGATAGAATTTGAGATCAGATCCAGGAATTTGTTTTAATATTCAAAACATTTTTGTATTTGCTCAAATCTGTCCACATGATATCTAGAAAGTTCTCAATGAATTTCAATGCAATTTGGTAAGAATGGATCAATTAAATTTTAGGGGCAGATATAGGAATTAATTTTTGATTCAGAGATATTTTTTCTTTTAAAATGATTTTCTGAATTTGCTCCTGTCTGTCCCCATGATATCTTCAAAAGTTAGCAATGAATTTCAATGAAATTTTGTGATTGGTCAAGGCATTTATTACTTAAGATGTGGTTAAATTTGGGAACAGGTTCTGAAATTTATTTTTGATGGTGAGATTTTCTTTTCTTTTCTTTTTCCCTTCCTACATTTCTGTATTTCTTCCTGTCTACACAATATCTCCAAATGCTCTCCATGAATTTCTATGAAATTTTGTTGAAAGGCAAGCCACAAGGTAAGGAAGGAGTGAGTAAACTTTGGGGTGGATCCAGGAATCTGATTTTGATTGAAACATACTTTGGTGTTTTTTATTATACATTTTTATATCTGCTCTTGTCAGCCTTCATGACATTTCCAAAAGTTTTTGATTAATATCAATAGAATTTTGTACAACTGTAAGGCACTTATTTAAAAAGACGTGATAAAATTTTGAGTGGATCTTTGAACTTGTTCTTATTTGAAAGATATTTTTCAGTTTTTTTTTTGTTTTTTTTTTTTTTGCTATTTTTTTTCATAAAATTTTGTATCAGCTCCTGTGTGCCCACGCAATACTTCCAAAAGTTATCAAAGAATTCCAATGAAATTTTAGAAAGGTAAGCCACGCAGTAAGGGAGGAGTGAATGAATTTTGGGATGGATCCAGTTATTCGTTTTTGACTGGGAGATATTTTTCCACATTTTCTTTTGTTCATTTTATAACCACTCCAGTTTGCCCACATGATATCTCCAAAACTCATTGAGGCCCCAAAAGAAGTGATTAAATTTTGGTTCAAATCCATGACCACTGACTGTACGTTACTTCCAATTATGACTTTCACGATTGTCCTTTTTGAATTTCAAAATGGCCACCCTTAAACATTATAGAAAAACTGGCAATAATTTTTTCTTTTTTCTTTTGCGTGTAATTGCTGTTCCCCTCAACCCCACTCTCATTTGGACCTCTACTGCTAATTAATCTTCAAGTTTCCATCTACTTTCTCCTCCCTAATAGTTGACTGGAGGGATGACTACAGAATATTCAAAATTTTCCTTTCAAAAGATAAACAATGCAAGGGGGCGTAGTTGGTTGAACTAATTGTGTTTATAAACGCGATTTCTAGTCAATACTGCATTTTTTTTTCTTTTTGAAAGTGCTTACCCCATCATCATTATAAATCTCTCTCAAACATTTTGTTCAGATTCCACTAAATTGTGTCTGAGACCATAGTTTCCTACTCCTTGTTAATTAAATTGTGATAGATGTAATTTAACTCTGTTGCCAAGATTCTACATTCCCCCTCTAATGTTAACTTCAACTTTCTGATAGACTATATTGCTCATTCTACTACTGACCACATTACCAAATGCAGAAATGGTAAATCATAGGAAATGGTGTGTAAATATAATTAGTTCCATACACACATAGATGCACACACAACCTAGAGAGCAAGAGATTATTTTTGGTTTGAAAATGTTCCAATTGTTACTCAATTTTGAGGTATAATAACATTGATTTTTAGCTCTCAAAACTTGGTGAAAAATCTCTTTTTCTGATTAATGGTCAATGTTGATGATTCTTTCTGAATTGATAAAATATGATTGTTCCATACAATCAACTTGAAGAAAATGATTCAAGTTTAGTGTTTTGAAACATTCATCGAAATTTTATAATAATTGAAGAGTTAGCATTTAGTTATTGTTGCTTGTTGATTTAATTTTTATCTGGGTTGTAATAAATTGATGTAAGATGTAATTTTAGTAAATACATTTTTTGAATAGCTAAAACATAATTATAACATGGTGAAATTCTTACAGTGTAACAAATGTAAGAAAAGCAAAATATAGACCTCTTAGTATACACTGCAGTGAAATTTTTCTTTAGGATCAAATGAACTCGAATCAACATTAGTCTTATTACTGCGATTAAAGGTCCAACTAATGTGTGTATGAAGATATGAAAAAAAATCATCACAAATAAAATCGGTTTTCTATTACTTTTTTTCCTGTTTACCTGCATTTTTTTCAGCAGTCACACTCCAGACATGTGACCGTTTTGATAAAGGGAGGTAACTCAGTAGTCCATTACTGAAATTGGTATATTAGTGAATGTTTTCTGCTGTACCAGATAAAAAGAAATTAATCAGGAATATTTTTTATTATCTTTTATTTCTTTCAAATCTCTAGTTTTAAACAAATTCCATTCTTTGTTTTGCTGATAGGTGTCAAAGTTATCATGAATTTGAAATTTATTCAATTTTTGATGTTGGTGTCTGTCATAAGCTATCAATCTCTTGGAATGTCCTTTTTTCTGGAATCTTTTAAAGAATCTAAAATGATAAAAAACAAAAACAAATTTAGATCACAAATTCATCAAATCAGTTTTCTTTTAAACCACACATTTTCCCTGGTTAATTCAATGATTCTACTAATCGCCTCATTGTATCAGTCATAGACAGCTGAGCAAACCTTTATTATGTCCCCTTACATATTTATTTCTTTGTTTTATGATTTCATTGTAATATCTCCTCAGGAACCATGGAAGAAATAAGCTTTTTCGAAGAACGCTCGCCAAATATTTTCTCCTCTATGTGTATTATCTTGCTTTCTTTTAATTTTCTTAATCTAAAAAAAGAAAGAGAAGGGTCATATGGCTCACAGTGCTTTAACTTTCGCTTGCTTTTTTCTTCAACACAGCCATCCATGTATGGCCCAACTCTGTTTTACCCTGAATTTAGACAAAACTTGATTTTTGTGTGATATCCCTCAAGCTCGACTTCTATTATAACGAAATTTCACGTATTTGATTTTTTGAATAAATGATTTATTAAAAAAGATTCAGGTATGAAAGGGTTAAACTATATATATTCTCTTTGTGTGTATTTTAAAAGCAGTTCATGATTAGTTTATTCAGTTTTAATGTATTCTAAATGTACACGAAAGGAAAATATGAAGTAATTTTTACTGGCTGTTTAAAAAATGATTAAGAGAATATCATTCTATGAGATACCACTGCCATCTTTTCCTTATGTACACTGTTGCTCTCTGTGAGGAATGCTATGCTGCTTCTAAATTTGTCTTTGGTCCAGGATGTCTATTACAATCATTACCTTTAAAATTCATATGATTTGATACCAATTTGTCTCAAGTTTTTTCATACCATTTGAATGGTAATACCAAGGGAAATACCCGCTGTTTAAAGTAACCTTCCTCTGACCTGATAGGTGAATTTAAAAAAATTCAATTCACAAATGATTTCCATGATATTTTCCTATTCATGGAAGAGTTCCACTGTGATTAGGAGTGATTTAGGAATTCACGATTCGATATACGATCTCTGGAAGTTTTTCTCTATAGTTGAAATAATTTAGGGTTTTGTTGAATCTTCTCTTCCGGCTCCTCTGCTATAACTCTTTTTTTCTTTTTCAAGCAAATAAACTTTTTTATGTACAAAGAATGGAACAAGCCTGACTGCTGCTGGGTCAAACTCCACTCCTTCTTCTATTCCGACTAAAGATGATTACTGCAACTCTTGTATTGTACATATATTAAATTGAAATAAATAAATGTATTTATTACAATGAAATAAGATCTTGTGCACCTCTAATCATTAATACCCAAGATTTGCCAATTTAGTTCTGTCAGTAAGACTGCCCCCTTATCAATTTAACTGTAAATCAATGGTCTCTCCTTGTATTTAGCATCTTTATATATTGTGTGCGTATACATAGAAAAGATTTGGTTAATTGAATTGTAAACAGAAATGGATGATGTCAAAAATAATTTATAAAAATTTAATATACAGCTTTATCAGAATCTCTTTTAATCTCACCAATACATCTGGCTGCAAATTGACTTTCTAAAAGTACCTATGTTGATAAATGCATATAATATGCAAGTAACCTTTGCAAAATAGTTTGAAGTTAATCTCAGTCTAGGAATAGGAATGTAACCTTTCCTTCTACTTGAATGTATAGTATTTGATCCAAGTTGTGTAAAATTTGTATGCATATGAATGAAGCACAGCCCAGTATCAACTGGACTTGTCTGCTTAGATGCTTAATCATAATTTCAATTTTATCGTACTAGTTCAATGTTTATTATACACTGATTTACTTAGATTAGACTTCATCTTGGTTATTATAGTCATAATGTTTTGGTTGTTATACCTGCTGTTCTTTTTCAGGTTTCTTTCATAGTTCATCCTTCTGGGAATTTCAAACTGATCCCTCTATTCAATCCATGAAGATATCTTAATAAGCTATTTTTTCCTATTTATGTTGCTTGTCTGCTTTTGTGACTACATCATCCATGATGAGGAGACTGGTCCAAGTAAATGTCAGAAATTTAGACAAAAATGTTCCATGTTTACTTTTAAATCATTTAAAATGAAATGAAATCTCTTCAAAGAATCCTTACAAAAATTACCATGTTATCAATTGCTATGTTGCTAAATTAGTTTCAGTCTGCTGCTACTTTACAATTCTTGGCTAAATTTTATCTAAATTTGTTAGATTTACTAGAGAATTGTATTTCTTCACCTGACAAATCCCTTACTTCAAGAAATCTACAAGGTTTTACTGACTGCCTTTACTCACATCTCATTAGTTTATTCTGTGTTAAGTGCATATCGTTAAATAGGGTAGAACACTTAGGGGGTTGCTCTAAAGTAGGTGATGAATTTGTGGCAGGGTGGAGAGCACTTGTCTGGTTTGATAAGCTTGCAGACAGACATTGCGGTGGGTTGAGGGGTTAAATGCGCATGTTAGACATCTAGTCCATCCACAAATTTCACAATTTATCAGCATTTGCTCAAACTTCTTGTCTTCAAGATTTCCTTTGTTGTTTGCCTTGACAGAAGGTCTTGTTTATTTTGTCAGAATCATGGTGGCTGGTGCAATATTTCCTTAAACAATTTGCATACTGTTATTAATACTTAACTGACAGCTAGCTGCAGCAGGAAGCAGCAGTAGCAGGTCTGTAAAAAGAGAGTAAGTGTGAGAGTAGTGTTTAGGCTAGCAATACTACAATCAGGATGTCGCTACCAGTAAGAGAAGGGGAAGGTGTGCACGTCTAGACTAGCTATCTAGATGAGTGAGCACAGCTATATTTCAACAAAATTAACCTCGTTAAAAATTTTTTAAAAGAAAACGACTTGATTATTCTCTTAAAATTTAAATAGCAATGAAAATGATAAAACATGACATGAAAATTTCCCACTTGTACATTCAACTTGTGTTTCTTGTTTAGGTTTACTTGAGTCTGTCTTTTTTTTTTTTTTTTCTTTTTTTCTTCGTCTTTGCTGCCAGTTGCTGTGTCACTGTGCAGTTTTTCCAACTGCTACTTGCTCAGTTGTGCTTCCCCTTTACTACTATGTGCATGTCTAGTTGTAGTAGCAATGTTCATGCTCTATGCAAGTGAATGATGCACATGTACATGCTAACACATAGATGTGAATGTTTGTATGAGCCACACTTATGTGTCCCTCCATCTGGTAGGCTCGTTGGTTTCGTTTTGCATATCCCGAGTACTTAGGGGGCTAGAAAAACAGAACAAACTATATTTAAAGATCAAAGTGTAGTATCTGATGGTATTTTTGTACTCATTCTTATTCATCTATAAACCTAACTTGTCAGGCAAGGGCCACTCTGGCCTTCTTCTGGGCTGTGATGTCATTGTATTAGATGGATATTTGCGCCATCTGCTGGTTGCAAGCCTTTACTAGGGTGAAATAATCTGAAATATTTCTTAACCTTTATTTCTAGGCTGACTGACCTTCAGTGCAGATAGACAAATATTCATCTTTTTTTTATCCTTATTTTATTGGAAGCCTGGCAGTTTAACAGCAAAGGTAGGGCACCATACGAGACACTTCTCTCCACTTGTATATTGAAGAATCATCAGCATGGACGACGTGTGCACACAATATCGCACGTGCACATACACATACACACACCCACATACACTCAAATTGCATATTTATACGGTACACATTATGACAACATATTAGCTTTACTTAGTTGAGTCTACTTGCAATATAAGGAGCCTTGTTCAGTAGTGAAATTTGTGTCAGGATTTTGACAATCCACTGGAACTCGGACAAGTGGACGAGGTTTTATAAAGTGTTAAGTTCAGTTCATAAATTTCAAAAATCATCCCTTAAAGCATTAAATGTAATGGGCAGACAATTTGTATTAACAAGCAAGAGACATCTGGTAGGGGGAGAGTTAACCATGAGATCTCGCCACCTTTTTTTTTCACTGCCTTTGTTTAACTAACCAAACAGCTAACTAGAAGTCAACTACCGCCTACTGCTACTGCTATAAATTATCTGTAGAAACGAAAATAAAACGAATTAGATATTTATTTTTATCAATCTCAGTATCTATTTTGTCAATAATTCAAAGACTTTCATGTCAACCTAGAATGTCATAGGAATGACAGATTTAGAAAATTCCTTATTTCTCTTAGTTGCCCGTACAACGATGGAGTGATTTGAAAATCTTGTATCTACTTCTACCGAGCCATTTGACTGTCTTTCTCTTTATTTTACTTATTTTTTAACCATCATGCTTTATTTTTGTATTCATTTGAAGATAAAATTGCTATAACCTGTTTGAGAAAAAACAAAAAACTAATTAATAAATCCTTGCATTTCCTTTACAGACTTATGAAAAAAACAAACCCCAAAGCCGTCTCGTCTCTCTTTTCCTCTTTCAATACCGTTTGATTTTTTTTCTGACATGCGCAGACATCTTAGGTACTCCCTGGTTTTGATTAAAAGTTATTTTTCCATCTCTTCCTAAAAAGGAAAGACACTATTAAATTTAAGAACCAATTTCAAGATATTACTTCAGTCTTTTGTAAATCTATAATCACATCAAATTTAGCTTGGATGCTGCTTAGTAGCTAGAAGATTGGTAATTTTAAGAGAGAACTGTTACAAGTTGTGAACTTATTGCATTGTGTAAGTATGACAATATCATCTAGACTGAATCTTTGTCCATTTCCTTTTTCCAATTTTTCTTCCTCGCCTCATTACATTTTTGTCTGTCTTACTAGGATTGCAGATAGGTGAATTCTCTGAAAGTCTCTAAATGTCGAATCTTCTCTTTGATGTTGGATCACTTGATGAGAAAAGGAATAGAATACGCCTGTGTGCATATAATGCACTTTTTCCCGACATAATGCCTATTTCGAACATTCTTGATTATTTCATATAAGCTGATATGAAGTCTCGTGTTTGGACATAGGTTATACGTATCAATGTTTTTTGTACTTACTAAGTCCTAGTTTTTTCTGTTGTAGACTTCAGTGTTACTTTGATTAATTTACACTTTAAACTTGACTTATTTTGATAGTTTTATTTTTGCATTGATTCGCGCAATTTTTTTTCACGTTTCCAACTTTACTGATTTTCAGTAACTTATTTATTTTCTCCCAAAACACATTCCTTTTCTCTTAAGACTCTGAAATTGTACGGTTTATTCTTTCATATTGTTATATTGACCGAATAAAGTAAAATCACGAGATGACCATTTCTAAAATATATACAAGAAAATGAACCTTTTGAGATGAAAAAAAAAGACGATGAAGAAAGATTAACTTCATCCCCCAATTTTAAAAAATCTTAGACTTCTTTATGATGGTTTCTACCAATACAGATATGAAAACCTGGTTTCATATCTTTTTCTATTGTCAAGTCAAGGTTTGTTTGGCAAATTACGTCTTATTCTCAGTAAGTAATTGAAAAGCTGAAGCTGTTTTCATTTTTATGCAATTATCACTTGCTGCCATTATTTTTCTTTAAATCTTAGTACTTGGGCACATGGTGTGATGAAGACTTAAATGACCATTCGAAGCACTGTGACACTACAAAGTAGGGCGCATGAGCCCTCGAGAAAATTAATTTGCCAAATATCATTTTTATTTAAAAAAAATCAGTAACTTTGTCTCGGACAAAGTAAAACCACTTTGGTCAGGTTTTGCTTTGTACAAGATAAGATAGCCCATTTTAAAGATGGCGTCATCTTTTGCAACAGCGAAAAAGGAGTTCAGTATAGAATATTTTTCTTTCATATTTTCTATTGCCGAATTATATTTCATGATAGTAGCATTGTATTCGATTACCACTTATGCTTTTATATGAGAACATTTGATCTAATAACAAAAACTATGCAAATATTTCACTGCATCCAATGCACTGGTATTATGACAAGGGAACCATCTACCGAAGTTGGATATGAACATTTATGGGGCTTGAATGAGTTGCAATGAGTGGTAGTCCTCCAGATACCCTTGCAAACCATTCATTCTATAGTCCTGCATATGATATACGTATGCAGTATATACCTGAATACAAATGAATATAAAACTATCTAACAACTATTGGGTAAAAAGGCTAAAACGATTTTCTAATGCTGATCTTGCATATTAATATAAGTTACATTGAAGAACATAATGATTTGATTGGTGTTTGATAAGAATGAAATAAATGCTTGAGTAAAACTGGTTAGACTAGCTGAAAAAATGGCAATACACACCCTTTGATCTTTATTCTATATTAGTCATTTTGCAAAGTGTTGGCCAGATTAAAATGACTTGGGATCATCATGAACCTTTATCTGATTTCGCCATCTTGATTTTTAGTAAGTATTTAAATAGAAAAATGTTTTAGAAAGCTGATCTGGTTATTTGCGTTTGCTATCACATTGTCATTCAAAAATTCGCTCTCCTAAGTTTGTGCGAGAAAATAGTGAAGTATTTATTTTGTTTTTCTCTTTCGCCACTTCTATTAAGAGCAAAATGAAGTCATGATTTCAAGAAATGTCAAATCAAAAAATTCATGCTGCCTTTACAAAGTCTGAATTTTTAAGGATTGCTTGCTAGTTTCAATTTTCAGAACTTCTAACGGAATGTTCACCTTGGACTCATAATTGACTGATTGAATGATATTTCAAGATTTTGTTCTTCAAATCCAATAGACAACTATCCTCAAACTTTTTTCCAAAATAGTCATTGATCTTAAACTATTCAAAAAAGAATTTCTTTCTCTCACCAGTAACTTCACTCTTTGTTAATGAGTAAGTGAACTTGGTGCTTTCATTTGAGCATTTGCTGAAGTATTTGTTCAGTTTTAATAAGATTCATATGTACATGTAAAAGTTTGTAGGACAAGTAATCTAGGAGTTATCAGTTTTGAAACTAAAAAATTGTATTTTTTATAGTACTGGTTATTTTTTTCTTTGTTCAAATTAAGTGCAGCCTACATTGTTAATGATGCAGAACTTGACTACTGTTTTGAATTTTTTTTTTAGATACAAGCAGTTTTCAAACTTTCAAATCTATATAATACTAAATTTGATTTTCTTCATTGGTTTTGTATATCATTAGATTGGACAGTTTTTATCCAATGGAATATGATCATTATAGAGACATTTTATTGGGAAACCTATTTAGTCCTGCATCAGAATTAAGAAGTAAGTGCTGTTTGGGACTTAAACCCTATTCACTAGGCAGCAGTCTTAACGTGACACTGCTCTACCAACTAAGCTGATAGCACTCTTGGTAACCAGAAGTTCAAAACATAGTTTTGAATTATCATATCAGTTAATGCACTAAATTGAAAAATTTGAGTGATTTGCATCTTAATAATATTGTGGTCTCTGCATTCATGTTCATCCCCATTTATATCATAACAACTGGCTTCTGAAAATTTATACCTGTACTTTTTCATTGAGATACTTGAAGGCTTTGACCAAGATAACTACTATTAAATACAAATCATAGAAGTACTCTCCCCTATTTATTTATTTGCAAATGCGTAAAAATTCCTGATTCATTCTGGTCACACCTGATTCAGTTGATTTTCTCTCAAAGCGTTGTCTAGCATTGATTGAGAGTAAGAGGCTTAGGCGTTTTCAGTGGCTTAACAGAATACATTGAATTTTGTTTCTGGCATTCACTACTTGAGATACAGTACTGACAGGAAAAACAACAAACCTTACTTTCTATTCTTAGTTATTTTCAGTCATGGAAAATATGCTTCAAACAATTCATGTTCCTATTCATTTTGTTGTTTTCTTTTGGATGTTCTGGATATCAATTGATAAGTAAGAATTTTGATTCCAATTTGAAGAAGATAGGCTAAAAATACTGGTATACCTTAATTAGTGTGGTTGATTTGTTCCAAATTTTCCCCGATCTGTTCAAAACGGCACTGTTCAAGGTCTCATTTTTCAAGTTGTTTTTCTTCCAAGTTTATTATTAGTTACATTTATTTGCATAGTAATACCTTAATTGTATTACATCAAAACCCACACTAATCAAAACATTGCTGTACATTTAGTTTAGAGAGCAGAGCAGTTTTTCTTCTGTTATACCAACTTGGTGTCAAGTTGTCCTACCACATTTTAGCTTGTCTCCCTTGAATCATTCAACTTGAAGGATTATCTCATTTGAAGATAGAAATGTGGAGTTGCTAATATAATAGTACTTTAACCTTTTTTCATAAATACTCTTCTTGTTTACAGAAGGGCTAATTTTTTCTTCTTTTTCTCTTGTAAAGGATAAATAAATAGACTTTGATTTCATCTTACAAAATTTCAAGTAACCTAGGTTTGCTGGATAATTTCTTTCTCTTCCAGATGATTATATGAAGAAAGCCAGGTATTCTGATCATGAATAATGTTATCAAACGGTTATTGTTATCAATATCATTTATGTTTACTATGCAAAATTCATACTAGTATTCAGTGGAAATGAACACTTATAGTCCTAATGATTGCAAGTTCTTGCTATCTAGTGTATTTTCTATGAATTAAATACTCATGGCAATCTCATTATCATAGATAATCTCTTATACATGCCCACAGTAACCTTTGTAGGAACACTACAGTCAGTATTGTTACAAGTGAGCTAATCTAACTTGATTTTGAAACTGTTGAAGCATTTACTATTTGTACATATTGTGATAATTGCATCTCTCCTTGTTTTTTTATATCTTATTTTTATTCAATTCATAGTTAGTGAATGGCATTGGCTGAAGTATGCTATCTCTGATGGCTTTTAGTTCCTTTTCCATTTGAACTGGTTGAGTGTGTGATTGCTTTGAGCTTATGACTTCAATTTCCACTTTGCCCACAGCATAAATTCCACTTTGGAAGTTTCATTAAATATGCTCTAGAAAGGTGATCTGTTGTATGTAGTTATTTACTAAGTGTTGTTTGGTTTTGGCACGAGGATCAAACTCTCTTCTCAGTAATGATCTTCAAGACCAGCTTGCTAACCATTGTACCACAATAAGGCAGGTGTATCTGTTGTATATAGTCTTAATGGATCATTGAATATAAATTTTCTAGTCAAATTATTCATTTTATAATTCTGAAGTTCAAGTTACTCTAGTCTTTAATTTGCAAGAACAGATTTTTCATTTGGATTCAAGCTGAAAGGTATTTAAAATACAAGGAGGAATGGAGAAAAGCTGGTTTTTTTCATTTATTTGTTCTGCCTTTAATTAGTCTTTGACAAAATGAAAAATGCACAATTAGTATTGAATTTTCATTTGAAAGATCAAGGAAAATTTTGGTATTAAAAAAAGACCTACTTTCATTTCGATTCATGATTCTTCAAATTGAAAATAAATGTCATTTAATCAGACTGTATAGATTTCCATGCTTTGGCAAAAAATATAGAAGGAATGGTGACTACATTGCTAGAATAGTAACACTTACATTTCTTCTAAAAGCAAATAAATTTGTAAAGACAGATGTTGATCGAATGTTCATGGTATGGCATGGCATATACTGAGGCACATTAGTCATAATTCCATCCAATGTTTATTTTATATCTTATGCAAAAAAAAGAGAAAAATCAAAAGCATCTGAAATGTATTCAGTGTGAATGTGAAAATGGTAATGAAAATAATCTTTGAAATGAAAATGTGTTTCCTAACAAGAAATGCTTCCAAACAAAATAAACTGGCTTTTCACTCTTCAAACAGGTATTTAGAAAATCATATTCAAATCTTGACTTGTTATTATTCTCAAATCTTGGAGATTTACTTGAAAGTGTTGTAGTGTGGAGAGAATTACTGACCATAGAGGTTACGAATAGTTGTAAAAGCTATTTCAAATTTTATAGACTCTCAAATCTCTCTATAGATGAAACATTTAGCTGTATTGGATGTTCTTATTTTCTGATACTTTTTGAAGATTTCAAATACAAGAGAAAGATGAGAGGCCAGAAAGATGTTGCATTTCACTGTGTATACAGAGAAAGGAATTCTGTACATGACTGCAAGTAACATGTTTCATTTGTAAATATGAGGTACATTTATGTGATTCAATGGTTTCACCAGCCAATGATTGTAAGTGAGCTCCAAGTAAGGTTGGTAAATTATATATATCAAAAACCATGTCTGTCACACTCATGGTATCAGTAGTAACCATCGGCCTGTCTCCCTTCCTCATCAAGCTACCTTTCTCCTCTCTCCTTTCCTACTGTATCTGTCACACTTATAGTATCAGTAGTAGTCATCAGCTTTTTGTTGTACTCGTAAATGTCAGTAGAGTGATGTACATATATCAATCAGCTTTGTCGAACTACACAGTTGTGGAATTTATTTACTTGAATCAAACAAAATGCAATAAAATGCTATATTTATAGAACTCTCATTGAGGATAAAATTACCCTTAAACCCTTTCAAGATACCTGGGGCATATATATCCCAGAGTTTCTATGATGGCTATGCATGTCACAAAAAATAAAGTAAATTAGATTTTCGCGGATTTTACAACTGCTGACAAACGTCACCATAGTATGAAACCCGCACAAAAATTTGTTCACATTACATGACTGAACGGGAAAGATTTGTTGGCGAGTTGATCTGCTAATCGCATGTTTTATCCTAAATCAGTAAATTGTCATCAAATTTTTTTTTTGATCTATAAATTTATGATTGATTGCAATTTGAAGATGTGTAAATTAAGGACAACATGACTTTTATTTTATCTCCTCTCAACATCCTTTTTTTTTTTCTTTTCAAACTCTGGCATTAAGCACATCAATAGGTCAAGTCTTGAAAGGGTAAAAAACAAAAAAACAAAAACAATGTTTGCTGTTTGTAACTGTAAAGAAATGTTGAGACCTCTAAAGTGTAGCACCAATGCAGTTTCATTGAGAGGTTATGAGGCTTTGGAAACACTTTTATTTGGTCTATTTTTATCAGTAGCTCATTGAATGTAAGCCAAATATTGCCAAAGTGGATTTTGCATTACTTTTTCCAAAATGTGACTCCCTTTCTAATTGATCTTTTTCTATTCTACTCTAGCACTTATAAGTAGCTAATCTTGAGATAATTTTTGCTATTTACTTTCATGATGAACAGTGTGATTTTCTTGGTTTTCTGCCTTTGACTCTGGACTCTTCCACTTGGAGGTAACGATTTTTGAAAAAAGGTGAAAAGCAAAAATAGCATTTAGCTTTGTTTTGCAGGATACCATTATAGAGGCTGCGCATACCTTTTCTGCCTCTCTCTTCCTGTACCTCCCTGATGTCTCAGCCTAACGTACTATCCTAAGCATTTTTTGAGTCTAGAGATGCTTGAAATGTTTCCAATATAGATTGAGCGTGATTGCCTCTTAGCTTGACTCCATTTTGGCTAACAATAGGCTCTTATAGGAACACTCTACTTCATGATGGCACAGAAAACCTGTACATCCATGAATTTTTTTTTTCATGGGTATTAACTTGTAAATAAATAACCATTGGATTGGTATAAATGATAAAAACTGATATTATTTCTCCTGATATCTGTTCTCAAAGAGTTATCTCTCAAGATGCTTAAAATTATCAAGACTTTATTATCAGCAGACTCAACAGTGCCATATTGTAGACATGAGAAAATACATGTACAGCAATACCTTGGATAGTGCTTTTTTTATGTAGTACAGTTAGGGTATTGCTGCACAAATTAATGTAACTTGAATAGAAATGAAACAAAAACCCAAAACATTCACTCATGATAATACCTTGAACAGTGCAGAAGATTTTAGAATGAATAAACGGCATTATTCAAGATATGCCTTTGCTAGAAAATATTATTTTGATCTTCAAATTGAGTATGCACCTATACACACATTTTTTACTGAGCATCGATCACACCATGTCCATCTGTCACACTATAGAAACCATCTAAACATGGTAGCAGGCCAACTAAATTTGGCTCACACACCCAATTGACTTTGGGGAAGGATTTCAAGTAAGAAGCTTTGGGAAGAAAACAGGTTTAAAAGGATTTAGAGGTAGGGTTCTATTTACAATGTAGCTATAATGCTAAACTAGACACTTACTTTCTGGCCACTATACATACACAGGTATACCTTGGTGTATACCATTAGTGTGGTTATTCCAAAACTTATGTATTGTTCAAAACTGCACTCCTCTCGTCATGATTTGATGTATTTTTCTTTTCAGCTTATACTTAGTTGGATAAATTAGTTTAGGAATACCATAAGCTAACTTCATTGGAACCCAAACTAATCAAAGCTGCACCGTTCAAGGTATTTCGGTACATATCTTCTAATTTTGCAATTATGTATAATTCTCTAAGGGATCAAAAATGAAAGGAAACCTCTTCTTAACAAGTTCTTTTTTTTTTTTTAAACCTTTGAATATTTAGACTGGTATTTCATATACATACACTCACTTATTTAGAACAGGTGATGTCTAGTGTGGGAGGAATTAATACATATGAATTTTAAGCACTGCAAAGCTTAATAGTTTAAAGTAAAATTATCTGAAATCAAATCCTTACAGCACATTGTTTTGGAGGTGAAAAAATCAATTGTTTTAATGCTAATTTCAAAGTATGTTTGATTCCCTGTCTTAGAGGACTTCAAAATGACTATCCTATAGGGTGCATTGATTGCTAAGGGAAGTAACTGTATTTGACAGTTGAATATAAAGGTGAGACTCATCAAATGAATGAAAATTATCAGATATTGGAGGAGGATAAAGTATAAGGCTGAATAATGCATTGCCACATCAAATAGTGTCTAATCTATTTATTTCATGTTGCTCATTTTGAATTTCTGTGACTTTTCAGGTGATGATACATTCTTTTCTCTGTTTCAGATCTGTAATCAAAAGCAATATGACAATTCTTATGCACTTGTTTATATACTTGCATTGCACTATAAAAGCCCACAATGTTGCATAACACAAATAAGTGTTTGTGTGTCATGAATCATACTGAAAATAATTTATATCCTCCTGTAAAAATTTGTCAATGGCCACTAATGTGTAGCTGAAACATTTCTTAATTTTTTCTGATTGTGAGATGAGCATACAATGTACCACCAGCAGTTGTCCTCTTGTGTACACAATTATATAAATGTGTATGTGTAGATCGGTCTATTTATATATGAAACTGTGAAGTTCTCAGTTTAACTTAATGATTGAGGTTGTCATAATAATAATAATAATAATAATAATGTGTGGCATACTCAGTGAATTTTCACACTAGTTATTCAATGTGAAAACAAATCTTTCCTGCATTTCTGCACTCTCTTTAGTGTTCTAGCTGATCTTGTGATTAATTTTATTAAGATTGAAAGTTTCTAAAAAAAAAAAGCCTTATGGGCTCAATTGGTAGAGCAGTTGCCATACATAGAAAGCCTTCCTGAGGTAAATAGATGCAAGTTTGAGTCTTGCCTTTATTTTTTATTAGCACTGTTTTCTTATTACTGTAGACTGACAATGAGTGGTTGCAATAATGTGCAACTAAAATTAGGATGAAAGCAATACTAGTCAAAATTGATTATGGTTGACCGTACTTCATCTAATGAAGAATAAAAATCAAGAGAATACTTCCCTTTTTCATTTATCATATCATTTTGGCATTAACCCCATTCAGAGAGAAATATCATTTGTCAACTGTATCTGTACTGATGCCAGAATGTGAGACAAATGTCAAAGATAGAGTTCAGTTTTATACTATAGATATCAAATATATAAGTTCTTATGGAAGTTTTGATTTACTCTGCCTTTTCTCTCTGTCTTTGCCCTATTCTAACTGGTCTGATAACATATACTCTGATTCTGTTTACCAATTCTTGTCTTTTCTGTTTGTATTCTTTGCATCATACAAATATTGGTCTGGTTCTCCTACATCTTACTACTATAATAGTAGGTACTCTACTGAATTTTTGGACACAGCCTTGACCTAGTTAGGCAAATAATAATCTTTTGACCAATTTTCTTACCAGGCGACCATTTGCTATAACTTTTTTGCCCACTAACAATAAACACATTGTCATGTTGTGTTCAACAGTGAGGCTTTTATCATTACCAACTTATTTTCTCCAAGCAAAACACATGTATTATAGGCTCTTTTTCCCTTTCATTTGTGTTTGTGTATGTATATACCAGAGAATTAAGTGCCAGTCAGAACATTTGAAAAATAAAAAAATATTATCTCATGTAACAAATGCTTGAGCAGAAAATAATCTCTCGGCGTATTATCTCTGACTTTTCTCATCCCATGAAGTTACAGTTTTTCAAATTTAATTATTCAAATTGGTTGAATGGTTTGTATTTGCATAAAGGACAAAGTTACTAACACAATGTAACTATACAAGACTATTATCATTGGCATTTTTTACCTCTGCCAACAAAATTGAAATACGTATAAGTATTCGCTTATGCTTGTCTGTCTGTTTGTACGCACAATATCTCCCAAAGTTCTCTACGTTTTAATGACATTCTCTGGAAGTTAATGAATTTTGGAGTAGATTCAGGACATTTTTACTTTTAACCTCAACTGTATCATAGCTAAATATGAACTGACTTTCATTCAGTTCTTAGTGACAATAGTGTATACAGGGGGTATGCACTCTCGGTACCTTCCACCATTTTCAGTTTTTAGCAATTATTATAGTCAGTATTTGAAAAAAGATTTTCATTATTTATGGCCAAATGACAAGTTAAATTTTTTGACACATTTTAAAAATTTTTTTCTTCTCATTTCAGGTGTATTTATCACCCCAAATATGTTTTTGTAGTTCTATTTTTCATTGTGTCCAGTACATTGATATATCTTCTGCAGACACAGGCTTTGTTTTTCTCAAATATTATATTCTGAATTAAGATGAAATCACTTTTTTAAGTATGAAATTTGCATTTTGATCCAGACTGATCCTAAAGCAGCCTCTCTCTACTGGGGTTTTCTAGAGTCAAAGGGTTCTCCGAGAAGCTATCAAGAGTTATGCAAAAATGTTATAAATATGTTTAAAAAGAAAATAAGCACCCAACTTTTGTTTCATTTGAGGCTTTTTGTATATAACGAGTAGTGATCCCTGTCTTGATGACATTTGACAATAGAAGCCTCAGCATTTTTTTAATCAAAAAGACCAGAGGCTGTAATTTTCCTTCATACAATTATGAATTTCAGTTTTCAAGAGTTTCTGAAAAGCAACAATCTCAGATAATATGATAAATTACTTATAATCGGGGTTACAGATTTTCATTGATTAATATCGTTTATAAAACATGGTATTTTTTTTTCAACACTGCTGAGTCGATAGCTGTATATATAATTATTTTATGCTGGGTTTCCTTCAGTCTAAAAAGGTTGAGAAAGGCTGATGTGAAGCGACATAATGGATTGAAAATGTCCATTAGTGCATGTGAATATTTTTATTTATCACAATCACCTTCAAGCCGTAAACACACAAAGGTATAAAAACCCATCAGTGCCTATGCAATCATGATTTAATACAACTGATACGTATAATTCATTAAAAAACATGTTTCAGAAGGTTTTATAAATACTTCAATTGCTAGACGAAGTCTGAGGCCATTTTTCCTTCTCGATAAGTTTGTGATAGCGAACCCTACGGTTTAGATTTTTCACTCTTTAATTCTGACCTCTACCCTTTGAATCATACATTGACATGCATTTTCCAGTTTAATCTGTTGATTAATATTATTCTTGTTATCATTAATGCATGTATTTTGCTTAGTATACCCCCCTGTTATAAATAGGCTTGTTATAACGCGGTTAGATGGTGGACTCCAAAATAATAAATAACCTAGCTCCGAAATGGCTGATCTTTTTTCTTTTCCTATCGTTGCTCTGTTGCAACGCAATTGACAGTTTTGGGTCCCCAAACCCGTGTTATAACGAGGAATACCTGTCTAAAATGACCCATATTACCTCGAATACGTGTGTATGCCTAAATGACCTAAATGTAAGTAGGTAATGTCGTATGGTGTATTTTTGTACTTCACTGTCAGAGCGTCCACAGTTACTTCCTAGTTAAGGGTGAGGGGGAACAACTTGCAATGTACGTGTGTTTGGTCTTGCAGTGATTAATTCAGGTGTTTCTTCGTCAACGTCGTCGTGGTCGCACTATTCATTTCCATCAATCCATTTCGGATACTTGGAGGTGGGACCAGGCAGTCTTGACTCCCAACCCCTTAAAGTAAACATCACACCTGATGATCATGATTCTCGATGATCCACAGTATATAGAGGTGGGTAGTTGGTGAAAAGTAAAAGCATCAATAAATGAGCTTCCGCTTTTCATAACCTAACGTGTGTTAAGGACGGAAGAAGATGAAGGAACGAGTGGAAATGCATTTCTGAAAAGTTTCATCAACTGAATAGTGAATTGAAAATTAATTATGCTTCATTACGACAGTCGTGTAGACGAGAGGGCTGAGAAATCTCAGCTTCTATATAAAAACTTGGGAAATTTAAAAAAATGATCAGGTTGAAAATAAGCAGTTTTTACTTGAAGATTCGTGGCAAAACGTCGAAAAGGTGGTCCCAATTAAGTTTTCCACACTCGATGTTAGAACGGCGCACAATTGAAGAGACGAGAGAAACCATGGAAGAAAAACAAATAAATGCATAAATTATTCTGTTATTGCTGTGAATAATTTAAACTCTTAAGTTATTTTCTTTTTTTACATCTGCAAGTATATGAAACTTTCCTACCGAGTTTGCAGTAGTGCGTATTATTTCATTTAAAAAGACTAAAGGTATCAAAAACGATATACAAGGATACTGACTGATGATGATAGATGTAAAGTAAGGGAGCTTGTTTCAGTGGGGGAAAAATGCATTCATTTAAATCTCAGAATATGCAAATTCAAAAAGCATACTTGGAAAAGAGGAAGAAAGCTTGGGAAAATGAGACATTTTGAAAAGAAGCTAATTCAAAAGCATCTCTGAAATTAGCTACTAAAATATCTGTAACTGATACTGTTCACTCTTTGACTAACTGTCTGTCAACACTTACCAGTATCCATGGTGACAAGTTACAGTGTCGCAATAGATGTTCACCATAAGTAAAAGATGAAAACCTTTCACTGGGAGAGCGCAGATAATTTTCTTTTTTTAAAGAATGCTGTGCTTCACCATGTATAATGCGTACCCCCCCCCTTCCCCGAAAATTTAGAGCTAAAAGATCCAGGTGTGTATTAGATATTTATACATAATTGTTATACCACCTTTGTATACATAATTACATACACAGGATAATGCATTTTTCAATCGAAATCGAAGTTATATCAAATCTATGGTGAAATAGGGTGATTAATAAAATATATTTGTTTAAAATATTTCACGGTTTGATATGATCTTACTTACTCATTCGAAGAGAATCCTTACTTTTCCCACCTCTAAACATTTTACTGGAAAATTGACATGAATATAATCGATTTTAAAAAAAACGAAATATTTTAGCGTAAATCCACCTTGGAAAATATTTTAAAACTCTTCTTTTTTTAATGTTATTCTCTTTCTTTAGGACAGTGAAATGAGATGAAAATGTGACTCATCTCCGTCAAACGGAAAGTGGGATAAATATCAACTGACACCTAATTTCTTATACCATTGAATATCAAACTAAGGCGAACAAGTAATAAAAATTGTTTTAGAATAACTTAACTACAACGCTAGCCAGTTATTCATTTTATTGCTACCACTCCAGCTAATTACTAAGCGTGGTTGACAAATTCTGCCGTTTTATTTCAAAGGCCAGATTGGATTAGGCTCCTTTACTACGAAGTACATGTCAAACGAGGAAAATAATGTAAAATCCGCTCTTATCCTTATTACAACCATTTCTCTTGTAAAATACTCCGTTACAGCCGGATTTAAAAGTCAACTGCAATACTTCGATCGATCAAAATGAAGATGTTGAAAGTTTTTTTGTAGATGGAAGAAAGGTGCAACATTTTGCCAACCTTCTTCCAATACGTTAAAAAATTGGACGGACACCTGAAATTTGATGAATTCCGTTTTGGCCTTCAAATTTTTCTCCAGGCTCCTTAATTTCAGTGCTTGTTAGATTTTTTGTTCAGCTTGAAACAAAAACTAGGATTTTTTCCTTTTTTTTTCTGGTCGAGTTGGGTCGGGTACGGTTTTCAACTTACCAAGGAACTAACTGAATCAAAAGGTTCTATGCCCTAAACTAATCTAGGGGGAAAAGTCAAATTTTGAACTAAATTAATGGGCCCTTTCTCTTGGAAATCAGTCCTGTCCTTGTAAAAGTAATGATATTACGATAAGAGCTGGAAATTTGATGGAACTTTTCCTGGCTCCTGACAACCATTCGGAAGCCGATAAAGCTCGTACGTTCCCCGTTCTTCACTGATTTTGGATGAGCTCTCGTGTATCGTATGAGCCATAACCGTGCTAGTATAGTTGGAAATGTTTTTCTTATGCTGAGGCAATGGTCATCGGGAAAATGTGTTTAAAAACTAAGACGATGGGTAATTCAATTTTTAATTTCAATCGGACGAAAGACTAGCGGCGACTCCTTATCCACATGACAGCAGCAGGCAGGGACACTGATGCACATCGTTAAGGAGTCTGGTTTTGGCTGTTTAAAAAGTAAATAAAATGGGGGTGGGAATAGAAACCATCGTCTCTAAGGCATGGGGAACTATTCTTAACCGCAGTCTAGACACGTTAATACACTCACAATAAGAAAGCAAAGTGAATAATATGTGTGGAGTAGTAGTCGGGAGAAACAGAAAAGAGCGAATTGTATCGAGGAAGTGGCTTGTCTAGTTTTCTCTTCCTTCTTACGTAACCGCAGACAGAGTGAATAAGTTTACGCAATAATCGATGTCTGTAGTAGTAGACAGGCTCGCAGGTCAAACAAGGAAGATCTTTTCACAATTCGATTATTCGCCTTTAGTTTACTACTTCCACTACATACACTGGTTATTACAACTAAAAAGCATACTTTTCGTATAGCGAACCTTTTAATCAATCCAAACTGTTGAAAATTTCATTACTTGGAAATAGCTTTGGATACTTTAAGCGTAAGGCGTTACTTTGAATCATGGATAAGTCGAAAATTGTGAAGTTCCAACTTAAATGTCAAGTCGATAGTACGTCTTTGCCACGAATACAGTTTGGTTGGGTGTCAAAATTGATTTTAAAGTAAGGCAAACATGAGTCGATACAATACAATAATTCATCCATTCCTCCGTCAATCTAGTACCAATAGAATCTGCATTATTATTTGTCTTTTTGTAACAATTAAGACTTTGATCATCTATGCTCATTGTGTTTTTTATTATGTTCTGTATCAAATCATCTCTCTCGTTGTATGTTTTTTTTTTTATCTATTTACTAGTTAATATCTCAGTGAAAAAATTCACGGATATACAGGTCTCCCCGCTATCCAGAAGTGGAACGTTCTTAAAAAAGCCTCTCCGTTAGCCGAAACGACGTAAAGGGAAGCAGTTACCACTAATTTGTATGAGGATAATTTTCCCAGGGTCCCCAAATAGTGGGCATAGGAGGTTAGGGTGTAGACCTGAGGGGAAAACGTGTGCGCTGCCTCTATAAATGATTCAGTGCTAAAAAAAAAAAGAAGCTGAACACTGCTCCTGCTCTTCCTCTTTTCTCGAAGAATGGGTACTACCTGTATTCTAATAGATTTTTTTAAAAGAACCAAAAAAAAAAGAAAATTATAAAAAATAACGATTCAATGGAATAGTCCATTGTTAAAATGGTGGATAAGTTATACTTTCATCAGCATTCTTGTTACCTTCAAGTGAAAGAATCCATAGTTACAGGCAGTGCAGAGAACCAAGAAAATCACTGTTCATTATATATTTATCTATTCTTTCTGCTCTGTCCATAAGTCCACGACCCAACTACAATATTCTTTTAGTGGCTTTAATTTGCTATTGGGGTAAAAGTATTCACTTTCCTGTGTTGGGTAATAATTCATATGTGTTGATAAAACTTTGTGTACCGTGTGATTCTTTCTGCTATATTATTTGCACTTTATGGGCAAGCAGTTTAGTTACTATATTGATAATATGACCATCATCTCTTTTTTGCGTTCTTCTTACAATGGTAATTTCATAGGAACGCTTTTTTAATTTGCTTTTTTTCTACTAGGGAGAAATGAGTTGACAGCTTTGTTTTGTTTACATTCCTAAGATAGACGTGCTGGTCTTGTTTGAGATCTTCTGTTAGTGAGTTTTGCATGTATGTACTTTAAATTAAGGCAAAGGGATCAGCGTTGGTTTGAAATGAGTTTTCTTCCTAAAAGTAAACGTGTGGTAATGAACTTTGCCTACATGGTTGTGTACCATTAATGATAGCCTCAGACGCGTTGGTTTTGAGTCCAATGCTCTGCCATGAGTGCTGAAGTACCCACAAACAGGCTAATAAGTCAGACGATGAACACACTCTGGAATGTTTCTTCTTCCATGCACAACCACCGGGTATTCAGATGGACGTTTGCCCTTGGCAAGCACATCGTTTCCATTCTAGACAGGCAGACAGCCAACCAATCAGCCAGACATATCACATACATGTGTCTACATGTGCACTCTTGTGCTGCTAGTAGTAGTTGTAGTGATAATAGTGTCTGAAATTAGAGCTTAGTATTTAGGCTGACATCTCCATTTGATGCAGCCAATTAGGCAGACTTAAATTTTCTAATCTAGCCTCCTACAAATATTGTCGATTCTAGCGGCGACAAGGTCTTTGATGATATGTTGATAACTCATAACTATCTATATTCTATCTAGATAGGTAAATTAGATTGGCCGTAAGAGGAGTATCATTTTTTTTTTCAGGCTGTTTGTTGTGAACGAATATCAACTAACTTGTAACTGTCTTTAAGTTCATAGGAGGGACCGAACGGAAACATGAGATGTTGATCCCAAATTACTGATTGTTGGAGAAAGACGATACCCCTTTCTCATCAGCGTTTATGAATTTGTCAATTGCCCCGTTTAAAATCAATTTCCATTCTTGGTGATTTTGTTGTAACAAGCCTCAGTGTAAAGCTCTGTCGGTGTTCACTGCAAATTTCCTGGTGCTATTGTGATCCATGTGCGTGGGGAGCGGAGAGGAGGGCTAGCTTGATTACACAACACTGACTGTAGAAAATACCTCACCCACCCCATTATCCTTAAAGCCATTCTCCGCTTGGTTTGAAATAAGAATTTTCCTTTTGTTTGTGTTAAAACTAATCTAACCAATAAAGCTCCGTTTGGTCATCCCCCCCCCTCTTTAGCCTAAAGCAGCTAATGCCGATTTAGACAGACAGCTAAGTCTTTCCACTCAATACAAATATTAGCAAGCGTTATATTTATATACACACTACTTACTACTACAGGCTACTACTGTGAAACATTCTTCTTATCACATACACACTTCTTTTTCACATAAATAGAAAACACTTTTTAGCCTCTCTATTTTTTCTCTCTCACAATTACAGATTGCTTTCTCTTTTCTTTCTCTCCCTCTCTCATATAACTACTCATATATTACGTCTTCTCTCTCCCGTACACAATTCTTTGCATCTAATGGTAATCTTTGGCGACGCTGAAAAGTAGAAAAAGGGTAGTAGTAGTAGTAGTAGAATGGCATTGCGAGCAGCTGCTCAGTGTGTGCATGTGAGAGAGAGAGAGAGATAGAGAGAAAGGAGTCCCACTGCTGCTGTGGCAGTGGCTGGCAAAAAGAGTCCCTCCCCTACTGCACCACAGCCGCCTGCCCGCTTTTTCCAACTGCCCAAACCCACGCCCCTGCCATCATCCTTCCATCGTCATCATCATCAGCAGCAGCAGCACACAGCTGTAGTTGTCGGCAGTTGGCGCGAAAAGCCGTGTGCGTGCAGTGACTGAATATCTAGGCCACATTACGTAATCTCTGTCTGGCCCCGATGTCTGTCTATCTGTCTGCCTCCTTTCCTCCTCTTCCACTCTCTTACCATTCTGTGTATGTGTGTTCGCTTCCCAGACATAAAACACACACACACACACACACACTGATTGACTTGCCTGTGTGCCTGCCTCTACTTTTTTTTATAGAGGCATTTTTTTTTAACCTTTTCTTCTTAGACTACGGAGGCTCGTCGGGGTCAACTTTAAAGCTTTTTCTTTCCTTTCTCTCTGTACATGAAACAGACTCACTTTTATAACATGCAATGCAGCTGGTTTCTCTTGCTCGCGAACATTGACTACAATCCCTGCTGCGACTGTCTTGACTACTAGAAAATGCTACTGATTATCACCGCTGCCGCCACTATCGTCATCACCAATTAATCTAATACAGTAATGATCATACTCTAGCTATATATTTGTCTATTGTGCTAAAAACAAAGGAATGATTTTTCAAAAATATAAGCAAGATATTGAAAGCAAATTTCTTATAACAACCGAATAAGATTGTTCGCCTTTTGTATAGACAATGCTAATGAGTTCACTAGCACTAATCCCTTCTACTTGCTATCTCAGACAAAGTATGTTATGATTCCTTTCCATGAGAATAGAAAAATTGGCTGATGTGAAGAGGATAGATAGAACAATTTTGAATCTATGAATCACCATGTGCATGCACTTACATATGCCACAAGTAGTTGTGAATAGGCATCGTTTTGCATTCTATAACTAACACACAAGAATCACGTCAAGTTCACTGATTTATTAAAGCACTAGTTATTACCCGTGAAAAAAATCATGGATACATTTAAATTTCTCTAAGATGGTGAAACTATATACAAGTCTGGGTGGTCACTCAATGAAAACCGTCACATGACTAACATTTTTTTTACTGTAGGTTATGTTGAGGCAGATCAATAAAAGATTGGAAAAGGTGTTCAATGAATATATTCTCTTCTGTCAGCTTTTGTTGAGTAGTAATCATTGAAAAAATGTCTTAATTTTCAATAAACGAACATGAATGCTGCCAGATGCAAACTGAATGACCAGTTTAACATAAACTCACATTACAAATTGAATCTCCTCTGAAGAACATTTGAAAACACTGGAGGGGAAAAAAATAAACTTTTTCTAGATATGATGAGTAAATGTTTGAATTTTCAGTCCTCTAGCTCTATTAGTGCGGCCTGCTCATGCGATTCATATATATATATATATATATATATATATATATATATATATATATATATATATATATGTGTGTGTGTGTGTGTGTACATATATATATATATATATATATATATATATATATATATATATATGTACACACACACACAGAGACCAACTTGAAAACTGAAGAAACCTATGTTGAAAGTTCTGTTGACTGTTCACTCTCTCTCTCTCTCTCTCTCTCTCTCTCTCTCTCTCTCTCTCTCTCTCTCTCTCTATATATATATATATATATATATATATATATATATATATATATATAATATATATAATATATATATATATATAATATATATATATATATATATATATGCTGTTGCTTTTTACCATTGAGATGAACAGCTTGAGCCTTTGCATTACTAGTGGCAGTTTAGCTCAATGGGAAGAGCAATGCGACATAGATGCAGCTACTCTATTGGTCACAGGTTCGATTCCTGTAGCAGCCCCCATTTTCTTTGTTTTTTTACATAGTCTAGGTCATATATATAATCTGACTGAAAATGCAGCAGCCTCATTTTCATTAAATGTTTATTCTATTTATGCTGTCTAGGCCAAATGCTATATTCACCGTGTAATTATGGTAGATCGTATGGGAGATACATGCACACACTGGAAGCCATAATGAGTCTGGTGAAAATACGTACAAATGTTGCAGTTGACTTAGTGCAATTTCTTCATTCTCTTTCTTTGGCTCAATAGTTGACTACTTCATAGTTGTTAATTGTTTAAATGAATGATTATATTTGACCAATTTTATCTGAGGTTTTATTAAAAAGTGAATAAACCTATTCAAGTGGAAGAGACAATTATTTCAGATGGTGGGTAGCTGATATTTTATCAGTAAAATTGTTACCTTCATGCTGGAGTGGTCAGAAATAGTTATACTGTTCATTGTATAGGTAGATGACACTATTGACAATTTATTAATATAGAAGGGTTTACAAAAAAAAAACAAAACATTATTTGGGTATGTATTGATAATATTCAATATTTGAGACATACCACTTGAGTATCAATTTCCTTCAGAAATGAGGAAAAATACATCTCTCAATTAATGGGACAAAAAGGTCATTTTTTTTAATGTATAACAAAACTATATGATATATGAATTATTTGACATATACTGTGATACTATCATTAAGATGTATTGAATAGTTAATGTGGATAAAACAGTTGCTGAAACATGTGCTCAATAAATTAAAATTCTTTTCATAAGAGGTAACTCCTGGACAGCACAGCTGTGTAAGCTGTTGATACAAAAAGCCATTTTGTATTTGACCTCACAGAAAGTAATAATAGTGCTTGAGTTCTTTAGATGCAGAAAAGTTTTGTTTTTATTAGTTTTTATTTGTTGACTTGCCTGAATCACAAAACCCAGTGCTACTTTTTACCCCAGCCATCCCAGATGATAAGCCATTCCAGCCAGAGATTCTAGTTGTTTATCTAGGAACAATCTTTTTCTTGATAGAGAGAGGGGGAGAATATTAATTTCATTTTCAAAAGTGAGACTGGGGGGGGGCTGTTTATCTCTTATGACTGTGAAAGAAAGAAAGAAAGAGAGGGAGGGAGTTTATTCTCACTTGAATTTCTGATGGGGATGAAAAGAAGAGCCCAAGAAAACCTATTGTCCATAATATTTCTTCAATTGTATCTTTCTTAGTGGAATTATTGAAAAGAGAATTAAAATGAAGATGATTCTGATTGCCAAGAATAAGTCTTCTGTGTCTGGTTAGGTTTATGGTTTGCACAAACATTGTTTATCGCATTTTGGAACTGGATTCAAAATTTTGTTCTCTCACATTTCTGCCCTTTGTCACAAAAATGTCAATTATATACTTTCAGTATTTGATTGATACTTAGTAATTCTACTGCAATTATGCACCCCTCTTTTGTGTGTGTATGTTACATTCATATACAGTCATATAAGTTGTCCGGTCTGCATGTTGGAACATGGGTATTCATTTCTTATATATAACTTAATATTGTTTAAAACACAGCGACATACATTTCATGATAATTTGGTTGCTTCTGAGATGTATTGTTTTATAAGCAAGGTGATTAACTATCCTTCAATTTATTGGCATTTAAGCCTATTGGTTCTTTTTTTTTGTTTTTTTTTGTTGTTTTTTTTTTGTTAGATGTGTCCACGCGTCTGTATAAGACTCATTTATGTTAAATATCAATTTTCTCAACTGTATCCTATTGGATGAAACTTGATCCATTGATGGTGGATGCATTGTTGAACTTTGGTTCTTGTTTTCTCAGTTTAGACTTCTGTCAACATTTTCAAAAGCACCAAATATCTAATACTGAGGGTTAGTTTCACTTCTTCAACAAATCTGAGCTTCTTATTTCCTGCTAACTGTGTGTTGCTTTCTCTCCAGAGATCCTCGGAAAATTTACTGATAATCTTCTCTTTCTTCCATCTGTGAAAAAACTAATCCAATCAAAACTGAGTTTGACACTTGTGATTTAATCATCCTTCATACAAATTGCACTCTTTTTATCTCTGTTCTACTCAGAAACTGATATCATTTAAAAATTCAAATAATACTGATGAGTTCTGACACTGATTATCAATAGTGTTAAAGAATAAGAAAGGTAGATAAAGCATGCTACACTTAGGTCTTTCTTCTCATTTCAACATAGTCTTGTTCTTAGTTTATATGTATGTGGGTCTTTCTGAATTCACTTCAGTAAACTTAATTTAAAACTCAACTGGATGATTAACTAGCTTTTCAAAATGAGATTGTATACCTCAACAAAAAGGATGGAAATTTTCTTCATATCAGTTCAAAGTGTATGTAATTTTTCAAGGAAATTCTCATCTTGCCAATTTGCAAGCATTGTACAAACAAAATAAGCAATGTGTTCTTATGTTAGCTCACAACTCGAAAATAGCACTGTCACATTTTTACTCTCACTAAATGAACATTTTCTGGAATGCTTACAAAAATATTTCATGAAAAATTACTTGAAATTTTCTATCATGCAGGGATACATATTGTTTCCATCAGGTGAAGTTTTGTCTTGTTAAATTATTTTAGTATTAGACATCAGCCAATAAAGAGGGGAACATTGGAGATGACTCTTAATATCACCATTGCAAGAAAGTTTTTTTACAAGAACCAGTCAATATGTTCTTTCAGCTAAAAGATGTTGAAATATATTTTGTTTACTTTCCACTGTCCAGATCCTTTTTGCTGCTCCTAAACAGGGGTAAGCAATAACTGACTGTTTGAATTTTGGAGGTTCACAATACACTGTTACTTGATTTTTTGCTGCTGCTCATTATTATTTATGAGGTACATTATTTAAATCCTTCAATATTAATGATGCTAATTAGGCTTTTCAGGCAAAAATTCTAGTGCTGTTTGTTTTTCTAGATTTCATGAAGGAATATTCATTAGTGACTCAACGTGGAAGAAACAAATGGGAATTACATAGGGCAACATTTTGTCAGTTTTTATTTCTATTTTATTTGTCAAAGAGAAATAAAACCATTTCAATATTGATAATAACCCTATTCTAATGAAAACTTACATAGAAATCTTAACAATTTGAATAAATTTGTTATTTTATTGATAACTTTGTGAATTATTGTGTTGTTCAAAACTTATCTTAGTAATCAATTTCTATCCTGGATAATTTTATTGGTAATATCATTTTAAATATGTATACCTGGAGAGTCTAGATGTATCTAGGTGTTTGAAGATGACTTGATTTTAATAGTAAACTTCCCCAAAAAGTTAACTCAGCCCTTGCTAAATTTTCCACAAAAAGAAATAATGCATCTATTGGCTGACTTTCAGACTTATCTTAAATGGTATTACTGAGTGTGTGAACGAACTGTCATTCAAGTGTCCAAGAATGGTTTGCCAACTGATCTTAATGTTGGTATAAATTTGTCTATAAACTTGCATTTAAATTGTTCTGTAAAAATCTGATATATAGATAAAGTTTTCACTGTATTAGTTAACCCTGATTAATTGAGGAAAAGAGGTTTATCTTTTCAACCATCAATGATTGGCAATCTCCATATTTACTGATGTGATTTTTAGTGATGGACGATCATCATTCTTGAGGTTCTCTGTTCTGCATTATTGCTCTTGTTGACAGATTTAATTGAATTTAAATAAACCCTTGAACCGGTGTAGGTATTTCTGCTTTAGGTTTATTTATTTTTTCATTGAAAATCCAATTGATATAAGTTATGGAGAGGTGAAAACTATGACCTGTTGAGTGCATGCTATTTGGAAAAGTGTGCTGTTAAGAGACAAAATGAAAAACCAAGCAATCTCATTTGATTGGATCTAGACACAATTATTACAAGCTAAACCAAGTAATAATACCATCATGATTTAATCTCTGCATATTAAAATCTTTGCAGAAAGTTCAATTCGAAATATGTTGATAATTGAGGAAATGAACCATGGTCTTTCTCATATAGTAATTGTCATTTGTATTTATTCAATGATAGTTTGTTCGTGAATTAGGTTAAGACTACTGAAGTATATGTTCCCTCTGAGGAAGACAAGATAATTGTCTAATTGAAATGTTACTCCCTATAGCTTCCAAAATACCTCAAACTATGTCTTTCTATTTGGCCAAGAGAATTTATTCTCTAACACTTGATGTTGTACCAATATCATGTCTACTAGAATTATTGTTTCTTCGAAACTGTGCTCTAGTTATTTCAGCAACAAATCTATCAACCTTATAAAGTATTTTATATATATTTTTCTTGTTTTCAATATTTAATTTTTGGGGGCTATGGTCAGCATTTAGTCTCTCACTCTTTGATTCCCGTGTCTTCTGCTTTTTTCTATTGAATGGGTATTGTTTTCTGTTACTGGATTTACTTTGAATGGATTGGCTGAATGTTGCAGTGTACAGATTGTTTTATGGACTAAGCATGTCAAATGATATTCACATATTACAGAACATCTGAGCTTTCTAGTGTTGACTGTCGGGTAATGATTCAAACACTTTCTGCTGTTCGTCATGAATACAAATATTGTGTAGTCCTAATCTTCTTTTCGGATGTCAACAAAAGTTCAGCTTTGAGCCAATACTGCAGTAGAGCATGCTATTTTTTGTATTAATTTTGATATCCTTATGATGTAAGAAGACAATAGTATTGATTTTTATGAGGAAGAATTCTCTTAACCCCAAGTATCATAAGAACACAAAACAATTAACTTTTGTTTTTGAAGCATTCATCTTCAATTTGAAGACTTCCTAAATTCTTTCCTTCCAAACAAACTTTTGATTGATGCAAGAAGTGGTGTTAATTAAAGCTTATCAAATATGCATAGCCAGAAGAAAACAGCTAATCTGACTACTGAGATGTGACTTTGAAGGTGGCAATACCAGCTCCAGTGACTAACATAGTAATTGGATGTAAGAGCAAGGAATCTTCTTGCAGAAGATGATCTTTTTTTTATGAAATTGAAAATTATTTTGTCCATGGAGCTTTTAAGGAAGACTATCTGGCTGATGGGCTTCACTTTCAATTAGTAGCCACTGAATATTTGGTGGCCATTGCTCCAGCTGTGCTTAAGTTATGTGATCACTCACACACACACACATACACATTTGAATTTGAGTTTAACCTACTTCAATCTTACTTCCTGGGTTTGCATTTAGTACTTTGAGCCATATGATATACTATATCAATAGCCTTGTTTATGAGATGACTGAATATTCAAGCACTCCAGTATTTATACATGAAATCAAATAGAACGAGCATCCTGGACATGATCGCTTTAAGATGCTCATTTATAAATTGAATGGTCAGGTTACTAAAGGTTGGGTCTGAATCCTCTTGCAGGATATGAAACAGTGCATGGCCCAATGAGAATATATTTCATAAATCTGGTTGAATCATCATGAAAACATCAAAGTACAAAAAAGTACAAAGGGTGACATTATCAAATTCTATTATGAAAATTTGATTTTAAATTCAGAATGAAGATAAAATATGGGGTTACCTTACATTATTGCTATTTGTCAGAATACCTGGACTCATTGTACATAAGAAGCTCGCACTCTTTCCACAAGCACCTCAATCTGACATTTACAAACAACAATTCTAACAGAGAATATTGGCTTTGGATTTTTAACCATGTGATCAAATTTTAAAGCCAATGGTAGTCTTAGTGGAATATTTAAACAACACCAAATATTTTTGAAATTGTTATTGGTTTTGTTTGATAGTGCATGAAATCTGCATTTGAGATTTGTAAACGGCAGCAAATACATATAATTTTTGATGAAGAAATTGTTTATAAAAAGTAGAAGATTGAATATGATTGTCTTTGTAGATAGCTCAACAGAAAATCCAAGTGCAGAAAGAATTGTTTTGTTTTTTGGACTGTACTGGCTATCATATATTCTCTCCTCTCTCTCTCTCCATTTGTTCCTTCTGTTCTATTCTATACCCCTAATATTCATGTTTTTGCCTTTGTAGCAAAAAGGTACATTTCTCACATTTTTGATATTTGCCATTTATAAAAATCTTATGGGTGAGACTATTGGTTCGTGTGTATATGGATTTATTCTTTGTGCCTGCTGACTACATGTTGCTGTCCCTTGTGTCAAACCTTCTCACTGTTGCAGTTGCTGCACTTTGTGCATCTGCTGCTACAAGTCCTCTTTGCCTGCATTTATGCATGACATATAGGAAAAGATATGGGGTTCTCTTCTTCCCTTCCCCTCCATCTCTCTCCTAACATCTTTCCCTTCTCTCATTTTTCTCTACTTTTGTTGCTGCTTACATTCTTTGATCATTATTATTGTTTATTGATCTATTTGTGCCATACTTTTCTCTCCATTTCTCTATTAAAGATGTGGATTTGTAGGAGTCGACAAAAGGACAGAGCTGTTCATTAAATGTTTTTGTTCACTTAGCATCACATTACCATCTTCTTCAACTTACGTTGAACTTTGAGAAATTGAGAGGGAAATGATTATCATTGATTATTATTCTTGATTATTCACTTCCTTATTCTTCCTCAATTCATTGAATTACAAGATTTTTTGTAAGAAGACTTATTAATGCAAAAACAATTTCACAGACATAAAGAATGCCACTGTGTTGTATGACCCCCATATATATAATACTTTTTTGATTTTTCATCAATGTTTGTGTATTTTTTCCTCTCTCTGTTGATTCTATTGTAGCTATTGTTTCTCTCTGCTCTTGCCTCATTTACTCTCATTACCATCACATATTCATGAGATTTGAGCATAGAGGCATTTGAAATATGTGAACCCCCACACTTACTCTATGTAGACTTATGCAACGAGGGAGTACATGTGCAGTTGGCTTCTTGTTTGCTTCATACAACTCGCTGCTCTGAATAGACCTTTAGAATGGTTGTGTATGCACATAGATGTGTACATCGTGCATGATTTCTGCAATATAAATACCCTGACATTTACATAGATTATAATAAACCACATATCCATGTGGCTTTTCATGATTTGATTGATTAATACTGATTTGCTTTAGCTATGATTCAATAAAAGCAACTATTATTTTATATTAATAGGTTACTTAATGACATCTGTAAAGATTTAATTTGATATGTAAATAGTTGATTGAGCTTAGAAAATTAATCATAACTGGAGAGAAGTTATCTAGTAAAAGAGAAAGATTTCCATATTGTAGATAATTTGTATTATGTTATCAATTCTTATGGTCTTGAAAAAAAGATAGTTAAATTTGACTGACATTTACGCTAAGTAAATTTTTAAAAGTATAAGCATTTCTTTCAAGTTTAATCCAGGCTTGAATTTTGTGTCTGGTGGGGGGATTTTCTGATCAAATAACATTTTATATTGTAACCTGGATTCTTTGTGCAGGTATACTTTGATTAATGCAGTTGGTTCATTCCAAAATTATCTTTACTACTGAAAACCTTACAATAATATTATGTGTTTTTGTTTTTAGCTTATACTTAGTGACATTTATTTACACAGCAAAACATTAACCATACTATATTAAAACTGCACTAATGAGTTGAATCATTAAAAAGGTATTTGGAAGAGGAAAAAAAAGCCAGAATCATGTCAATTTTCAATTTTTTAATAGTGAAAGAAAATTATTCTTTTATCAAGAAATTAAAAAATTTTTCATATTTTGAAGAACCAAAAGCCTGCTGGGATACATTTTCCCCATTAGGTATTTGTCCTAGGGAAGATGAATTGATAGGTATTTTTTGAAAGCTGTAGAAGCATTTTTGTAAATAACTTGCAATCATAGATTTCTAATCTCAGTTTCAATGTTACGAAACAGAAATTAAAGTAGAATCATGAATAAAGTGTGAATTTTTTTCACCTGAGAATGCAAATTATACTCGGCTTGGAGATTAATTTGCCTGACCAACTTTGTATTGTTACCACTAACACTGGACACTGCTTTTTCTGCTTTGCCTTTGCCTTTCTGAAACTGATTATCCTTGTTGATTCCCTGAAAAAGCCAAACAGTGCCAAGCTGTGCATTTGCTTTGTTGCAATGTAGGTCTCTGAGTTCGGATTGTAACGTTGAAAACATTCCTATGCACTTCTAACTTTCAGGTGATATTTATGGTAAAGATGTGCAAAGTGAAGTTGAACATAGCTCTGGAATGAAAATAATACTGGTCCTTTAGAAACTAGTAAACTCCATTAATCTTGCATTCTTTTTCAATAAGAATGATAACAATACTTCTGTACCAATTCACCTCCAACTAAAAGAGAAAAGATCTATTAAAAGAAAGAAGTGCTGGAGTAAGAAGTACAGACTCTCTCTCATGTGCATATTAAGAACATATGTGGTTTTTATGCTAATGTAATAGATCACCTGGTGACTATTTTTTAACACTCTCCCTCCATTATTTGCATCATAATAATGCTGGCCTGTAATGATTAAAAATATGATAGTTTCCTTTTGTCACCCTTATTCTATTCTCACAAATATAAGCACATTGTATTTTTCTTGCTGCTGTTCTCTCCCCAAATAAATTAATCACTACTTTTCAAAATCCCATCACAATTTTCTCTATTGTAAATAGTTAAAAACTTTTTTTATTGTTGTTTGTTCCTTCATGTCCACATTTCTATGTTATTTAAGAATCAGTTGATGTGCACTCTTTTCTTAGATGCTTGGTTTGAAATCTACTCATAAGATCTCATTTAGAAAGAAAGATTTAGCAACATTCAAGTATAAACCCATATTGTATAAGTTAATTGTTATATCTTCTGAGAATATTTTCCTGCAATTTACTCTTTAACCTAGTTAGTACTATATGTTTTTGCTTTATATAAGTGTAACTCAGTCTTTGTAAAGCTATCTATTGGAAAAAATTTTGTGATACATACTGGCCAAATATTATTTGGCTGTACATACCTGTTTAGCTTTTCATTGGTATTTAATTCAATGTCTTCTTTTAATCCTGTAGCTAACTATTCATGAAATCTTGAATTTTCTTTGGTCATTACAATAGTTCATGTGTCACAAACTGAGTAGTAAAGTATAATGTAGCTATCCAGTTTTGCACATCGCCTCTGCTCTATACTAAAAGAGCTACACAGACCAGAAATAAATGCTATAATTGAAAAGTTGATGGCCTAACATCATGAATATTTTTGCTACTTAATATATCACTCCTTTTTGAAATTGACACTTTTATGGAGAGATTTGGGGATTTCAGAGTGAAAAATGTTGTATTTTTACTCATTCTACAAATTAGATCCATTGCGTATCTGTTTGTAAAGGATTGTAGAAATCGATTCATAGGCAGTATTACATTTTCTTATTGTTATTTCCAAAGGGTCTGGGAGATTTACCTGATTTCTTACAGAATGTTTGTGCTTTCAAATAAAACTCCTTTGCAAAAGTTATCTTTGCTTCTTTTCTTTATCATGCTTTCTATAAAACTTGATATTATTCAGGGCCATTATGGTGGAAAATGCTAATTCCATTGGTTTAAAATAAAATTTCTGCTGAGTCGTCAATAGTTTTCTACTGGTGTAATCACAATAATTTTTTCTCTTGTCCATTATTTTGCTTTTCAGCACCCACCCTCTGTTATCATTATAGCTTTTACTGAATATCTTTAAAGGCTTTTCATCCAACCAATGATTTTTTTGTTCTCTCATAGACTTAATTCAACAGATCTAGATTAAGCATTCATCAGTGATGGATATGACATCAGTTTTGTCCTGCATCTCCACTTAATGAATAAACCATTAAGATCAAGCCATGGTGATGAATCTACAGAGATTCCTACTTGAATACAGCATCTTGCTTTGCATTTTGTTTGAACTTTGGCAAAATGTGTTGGGGATTGTTTATACAAAGAAATTTTTCACCTTTGTATATTTAATAACTCAGCACATGGAAGCTCTTAGTTTTTCTTCTATATTGATCAGAAATCCATGTTGAACACTTGTAAATGTCCTCTTTTTTTTGTTTTTGTTTGTTTCTCTTATTTACAATTCTTTTCATCCGCCACCTTACCATCCTCTAGATTTGTATCAATAGTTTATTTCATTTTAATTTGTTTTTAATGTCTTTTAGGTGGAAAAAACCACTAAGCAAAGGGTGAGTAATCTATTTTCCTTTTCTCTCTTGCTGAGTGACTGTCACAGATTTTTTGCCCTGAGTTCTATGAATTGATTAATACTTTGATCATGAAAAAGAATAGAAGTGAAAGAAATCTTTATAAAATGGGCACCATATTTTCTAAACCCCTTATGATTAGATTCAACCATATAAAGTCCTTGTTTAGTTTCTTTCTTTTCATGAGTCTAGTAGATTATACCAATAAAGTAAAAATTGAAAGTCTGCAAAACTAGAATAGAAATCATAGCTATTTACAGCTTTGTTTATTCCTTTTCTGTCAAATATGGCCATGTTTCGTGGTTTCCTCTTGAACTTTTTGCATTCTCATAAAGAGGGTGGTCTAAAGCTTAAGTCATTTTTAACCATTTATTTTTACCCAGGGCTTGTATCAATTGGTCTATTTAGTGTCTTTATAATCAGTATATTTGAAAACTTTTATATGTCAGAAAATCTCTTCTCAATGCCACACTTATTATCTTACTGTAAATAACTTACTGTCTGATCAGTGTGACAAAAACAAACAACTACTTTTCAACCAAAGTGATCCTCTAGTAAAAATCTGTGAATATATGCTGTAGATACAGAGGAGGCCGCTTATTGTTATCACTTTAGGTCCTTTAGATAATGATAACCAACTGATAACATTAAGTAACTGATACAAAGGATATGAGAATTGGAAATATTTACATTCATTTTTATAAATGGCTTTACGTTAATAAAAATTAATATCTATTTTCTAATGATAATTCATTTCAAATGAAGTGTTTGTCACCAAGCGATTTTGATAACTTTAACTATTTGATGAGGTTATTCGTGATTATAATTAATGGCTTCCTCTGTATGTACTTTTTTCATGCTGCTTTACCAACTTCACATTTGACATTTTTCTTCACATGTCTCACAATTCAAAGAATAGTCTCAGTTTTCAATTCTGTCTACCTATATGAACATTTTTTTTTTTTCTGTTTCATAACTCAACTTGTGTTCATTTTGTGGGTTCACTATTTTGAACGTTTCACTTTCAAATTGTCTATAATTTTGAGAAGAGTTGTCAACACGTAAGAAGAACTTTCTTTTTGGACCATTGAACTCATTTTTCTTATTCTTTGTTGAAAATGGTAGAAAACAGAATTCTAATAATCTGTTTTACTTGGCACTATTGGAAAAGGAGATAATATACAGATGATACACCTGAAGAAGTTTGTGGAATGGACTGTCTGAAACGCTGAAACAACAAAAATAATTGGTCCAAATGTCAGAAAAATTCTTTTAATGCTGCATCCATTTTCAGACGTGTATATTTGTGTCTTAGTCTTATAATTTCATTCTTTATTGAACTTGTCATCAGTTTTGTATTCTGGTATTTATATAACTTTCTTTTTTTATATCAAGTCTTGTACTGAAAATGTCTTGTGTATAATAGTTTGAAACATTCTGCCTGTTACAGAAAAATATTCAGGAAAAAAAATGTTAAAAGGAATACTAATTTAAGTATCATTTTTTAGTTTGATGATGAACATAAGGTTTATTGGTGGATTATAATGACATAGCTAACTAAATGTCCAGTTCCATTCATCTCATTTTCCCAACATGGATCCTCTTTTCACACCCCTTATCTTATTGGGCAATTAGCACTACCACTCTTAGATTGCAAGTTGTAGAACAGAAATTGACTTGCAGCTTTGTATATTATGTTGGTTTCTTGGGAATTCGCGGAGGAATGTAAAAAGAAAAAACAAATATATTGTGTATTTCACAAGATGGGTCATAAAGATATTTTGGATGATTTGAAAAAAATGTTTCCTCTCTTATAGACTTGTTAGCACAGCTTAAGGATAAAAGATTTGAGGTTCTGTACCTATTATCAGGTAGACAGACTTGGCTTATAATCACAAAAAATGAAAATAATTTCAAATCCATAAGTCCCTTCCAATGGCTGGTCTATACTTGCATAATCTAGTATAAAGCTATGATCTTTCAATTTCAAACCATTTGTATATTTTTATTTATTTATTTCTAAGGGCTGTGAGTTCTTATCTTTCAGCCCTTCTGCTTCTCCAACACGGCTTAGGACATTGATTGAACTATTTTGTTGCATTTTCTCGGCTCAACTGTTTGTCCTCTTGGGAGAATTCACATAGAAAATCAATAGACACAGCAATTTCTTCCCTTGTTGCACTCTTTCTCTCATTTCATTTTCTCTCTTATTTTCTTCCCTGTTTGCCAATACCATTTCCTTGTTTCTTTTTCTTTGAATGTAGCCCACCTGACTGTATCTTTCTCCATCTCTGTTATTGTGCTTTTCCCTATATTTTCTCCACTTCCTTCTTTTCTATCTTTCAACACTCCCACCTCTCATTCACTGTCTCTCTTTCAACTACCACCACATTAGCTATCTCATTTTTGGCAACCCTTCATTTGTTGAATCTCCTAATACCCTTCTCTGTAGTAACACTAATTTCTCTCTCTTTCCCCTGAAGTAAGTCTTTTTCTTTATTCCCTTGTTACCTTTCTCTCTTGTTTATCCCTTCTTTTTTTTTTCTTTTTTTTTTTACTTTACTTCCTAATCTCTCAGAGTTCTGAACACCCCCCCTCTGAATCTTTCTTTCTTTACACCGTAGTTCCCATCCACAAGTATTCACCTTGTTGTCAATTCTTGCCCATCACCACCATCTGCATGAAAGCATATCTTGCCTTTTGTAACCATGCAATAACCACATTATAACTCAGAAAAACATCCTGCTGACACCATTCTGATTCTTTTGTAATTTACTATTATCAATAAACCCAACCAAACCAAAAGCATAAAAAGGAAGCCCTAGCAATCCCAGATGCCTTGGTAACAACACCTCCCAACTTCCATCTTGGATGTTTTTGACTTGCACATTTTCTACCTTATTCTAATTGATGCAACACTATTTTTATCTGGACAGCCAGACATAGCAATCTTGCTACTTGTTGTTTACATTTCAGAGACTATCTTCCACCACACCTTCTTAACCTCACCCTAACCACTCACTTTTCCGTCTGGCTTGGCTTGGCCTGGTCTGTAGAAGCTATACAAATTTAATCTCCATTCAATATGATAAACCAGGTGGCTAAGAAACTACCTTGTCATGTTAGACTTATTCAAAGAGACACATACACATACTTTCAGTACCTTTTTCTTTCCTTTTCTTTAATTTCTTTGACCCTCTTCACCTATTGGGACTGTAGTGGTGAATTCTGATTATTGGTAAATGTCTGTCTGGAATGATCTTCTTTAAAAACCATCTCTGTCTATGATCTCAGCTGTCCGTGGGGAGTGTGTAATCTTATTTGTTGTTGTCTAGTGTAAGTAGGCCACCTTCATAATACTTTGACACACGTACACACAACTCACATTTATAGATTCTTTTAGAGTGCTACATTTTTCTCTTTTCTTTTTCTTTTCTCTCTCTCTCTCTCTCTTTTTGATTTCTCCCCTGTGGGTTGGATGGCGATAATGATTGGTTTTGCAATGTGTTGAGTAATTTAACATTTTTCATTTTGGGGTTGCAATGATAAATTTTCACTCTTCAGAGTGAAACATTTAAATGGAAAAACAGGAGTTGTCTCATGATCACTTCCTCCTTTTTTGACTCTTTTACCAGCTCTCCGTTTCATTGCCTTTAACCTTTTTTTAATATATTACTCTAATCGTCAAGATTTCTCTTGTGTTATCATTGCCTCCATTCTCTCTCTCTGGCCAATCATTTTTTGATTGTCTATTTCTTTCTCATTCTTATTGCATCATTTTTTTCACTCTTTAAAAAATGTCCTCACTCACACTCTTTCTGACATTTCTTTTCCAATCTTACTGAGATACTTTTTTCCCTCTTACTAGATTGCATAATTTCTTCTGTATGATTTGTCATTTTCCTCTTCTCAGCCTTTTCTTATTACCTCTCACCTTTCCTTTGATCACCCTCCACCAACTCTCTCTCTCTCTCTGATTTTATTTTTACTTTTACACGTTTTTTTTTATTTTCACTCTCTCCTTTCCATCTAATATTCTTTCATCTCCGTTTCATTTCACCCAGTCACTCAAATATCAATTTCCTTTTTACTTTCTAGAAACTTTTGATGTCAACATAGATTTTTTCAGTTTTCAGATGGGTCTAGCTGTGTATGTGTTGCAAGAACAGACCACACCAATAGAGCTAGAAGGCTGAAAATTTAAACATTTACTCCTTATGCATGCTGCCAAAAGATGGTCATCTGACAGTTTCTTTTGAGTAACTAATCAGACCTGTCACTTATTTTTTTTTCATTCTGTCATGTTTTTTGACTTTCTATTATCCAGGGTTTTTTCCATGTGTTATTATTCAATGATCAAACCCTTTTCCCTCAAAGAATGATCTTAGTAAGAAACAGGTGTAATGCTAAGCCACATCTTTGCTGGATAGAGTAGAGACCTTTTTCTGAAATCTGGCTTAAATTAGGATCTGACTCAGCTCAATGCAATCTACTCATGTGTGAAATACCTCCAAAATAGACGTGTTGTATGGGGAGGGGCATCTTTATTTGCGTATATTCATTTAGTTGATTTTTAGTTTGAAAAAGGTTTTATGTATTCTTTGGTGAATTAATAGAAATTACTTCTGGTCTGAGTTTGTTGCATTTTTCATCTGTCTTATATAGTGGATGGTACTTATGTTTCTTAAATCATTAGTTATGAATCATGTTTGAGTTCAAAGATAGCATCTCTCTTGGGTTTTTCCTAACTGGCCTGATGAATGTTTGTTCAATAGAAAAAACTATTGGTTTTACCAAATTATCTTTTATGTCCTCTTACTTGCCTATTCCTCATTATTGTTGTTTAAGGTAATTACAAACCTTTCACTCCATGCTGTTGTTGTCTCTGTCATCTTGTCAGAATAGATATTTAATAAAGCCTACTTCAATACAAAACTCCTAATCTCATACCCCAACAACAAGAAGTCTTTTGATTACATGATGTGAGCAAGTAGTGATGCTTCCAATTTTGAATTCTCTATCAGTTTCATCATATCTTAGCTGGTAGTAGTGAGTTGTATGCTTATGGCAATTTTATGGCTTCAATCTGTAAGCAGCACAAAAACATACATTTTCATCAAGAATTTCTATGATCAAACTGGTACAAGTAGATATGAATATAATGCAAAATGCATATGTTTGGCATAAAACTAAAAGTATCCTTATTTGTTTTTCTAGTGTATAATTTTGTGGCATTGTTTATGCGTCTGTTGGAGTTAGTCTTCAGTATTTCAAGTTGTAAAAATTGACCGAATAGTATTTTTTTATCTTACCTTCACTACTATCCCTGGTAATATGCACAATAATGGAGTTAAAGGTGGTTTGTATATCACAAATTTTGATCCCTATTGAGAGTCATTCCTTTTGAATATTTGCATGAAAAGGATGAAATATTACAGACTTTTGATTCTGTTCTTGCCCAATTTGTCCTATTGTGCAGCTATTCCTTGTAACTAATGTTCGATTTCACTGGAATCCCCTGTGCATGGCTGAAACTAGGGGAGTAACTCTCGTTTCAGTGAAAACACTGATACTGTCTTATGCTGCTGCAGAGTGGCAGTTTCTTTTATGTGTTGCAGTCTGTTTTTATTTTGTTTTTGTTGTTTTTTGTTTTTAACTGATGGTGTAAAATATGAAGAGATTTTCTAATGCTTTTAAAGTGCTTAAAGATCACTTGAACAATATTTATTCAGCTCATAAATGAATTGTAATCTGTTATGCTGTGGTCAAAAGACAATCTAATTCTTGATATGTTTTTGCATGGAATGTTAACAATGCATACAATATCAAATACTGTTTTGTAATTATAATCAGTCCAGACACAACACCAATTGTTCAGCATCAAGTTTACACCCAGTTTGTGTTTGATTCCCAATATTTTTTATAGTGCTCTATACTTTTCCCCTTATTTCAACAAAGAATATTAAACAAATAAGGTTACCCTTCCTTCCAATCATTTATCAAAATTTTGTAATGTTTTTACCATCTAGAACTTGGAAAATGATATTCATTGGAGAACTTGGAACATGAGTATTTATTGTATTAATGATCACAAATTGAATACAGAACATTATAGTTTCAGAATATTTGCTTTTCATCAAGAGTATACATGACCTATGTTTCGATTGAACAATGGTCAAAGTTCTTTTGTTTGTGAAAAGATTTGAAATAATTTGTTTATAGCATTTATTTATTGTAACAAAAAATATTTGGGCTGTCGTTTTCCTCTAAGAGCTACGTAAAGCAGTGATTACTGTTTAGTTTGAATGCTGTATTAGGAGTATCACGAAACCTACAAATTGATTAATGACTGCTGAACTAAGTTAAACTGAACATTTGAATATCCTTTTGGTTCTTTAAAAAATATGAAACTTTTTTTATTTACTGCATCTATCCATCAATCATCTTAGGGTATGAGATGTAGGAGTAACTATTTATAGCTTAGTATACTTTAAGAAAGCTACATTCTAAGATCATGTACTCTTGCATATTTGTGCTGTAGATTACTGTAATGACTTCATAGGAGCATAGAACTTTGAATATAAGTTTGACATCTGTAGAAATATTTTGGATCCAGCGTTCTCTTCTTAAATATGATAATATAGGTTGGGACCTTCTGAAGCTGCTGGGTAAATATCAACTAGTTACAATTTACTTGGCGTGTGTGTGACATGAATACTGATGCTGTTCATGTTTCTTAAATCTCTTCGTGTTATGATTCGAGTAACAGATTCAAATCTATTTAAAGCATATTTGACAAAGGAATACAGAAAAGTACACACCGATGATTGAATATAGAGAAGAAGACCTTATTTATTATTTCGATATGATAAAGGAACCAGCTCAATATCTACCACAGTGACTTGATGCTATCGTTTTCTTTTTACCTTATTTTTTGCTAAAAAAAATAAAACCTACTTAGTCGATTAATCTTAAAAGATAAAAAGGTATTTTGGCTGCAAAACCTTCAAAGTATTTGTTCAAAGCTATCAATTGAATGCAATGGATAGACTTTGATGGAAGAAAGAGAGAATTGAACACTTAATAAGATGCAAAGTGAAGCAAGTATTTTCAATTGACTGTTATATTAGGGTTTCTTACTCCTGGACTGTCAGATACTTTTAATTGCCAAAGGAGTCAGTAACTGACTCGGTGATGATAAACCAGAGCTTCAGTCTTGTTTAATGGGTCAGAATAAAAGGCAATAGAAGTTCATTTGGGACATGGTACTTTCATTCTTTCCTAATCTTTGATTCTCAAAACAGTCTCTCATTATTAGTTGTAATTCTTGGACTGTTTATATCAAACCTTCATCTGAAAGTTAATGATTTTGTGATTAACCTGAAAATCATTTCAATTTGAGCAAATTCAGGTAAACTTTATTTGAATTAAGTACTCCTATTCAACTTATAACTATCAGGCAGCAGTCTTGTCATCACACTGCTCAATCAATGGAGCTTTGGCCATAAAGGCATTTTCTATGTTTTACTCTTAATAGCTAGCATTATCTTGCAGGAGAATCTTTTTTTTTCTCTCTAATTGTTAAAGTGCCAATTTATTCACTATTTCCTATACTCTTGCTGATTTGGATAGTGGATATATTTACTTCGTTGCTTCTGTTGGAGGAAAGCTATCTTATATTCTAAAAACACATGCCTACTTCTCTTGTTATTTAATAATACTATTTCATAAATTTCACTTCCTCAACTTTCAAATCGTCTAACTACTCTTGGAGAAATCTTTTTGTGTGTGTATGCACCACAATTACTCAACAACTGGCCATTGTACAAAGTTGGTATTCAGATAAATTAGTCAGCATACGAGGCAGTTAGAAGTCAACAATTGTCAAGAAATCTAATGAAAAATAGATTGAAGAAATTACAAGATTATACATCTTTCTTCATAGTTTGTATACATTACCTCCTTTAACTTTTGCTTTTTAGAATTATCTCAATTTAGGTATTAAATATTTAAATTGGCAACACTGAAAAAAAGTAACCGGAATACTTCAAAGCCATAGTTTCAAACAATGAATGGAAAATCATTTTATATGACAATCATGGCAGGCTGCTCCGCACATCATGGAGTCTGGACTCTTTCAAACCTGCACCTTTGGAATGGGCATTGCCTTAGTATTGGTGAATTTTTTCTCATAATAAAAATCTTTGCAGTTGAGTGGCATATCATTGAGAGAAAATGTATTATTTTCATCGAACATGAAAGAACTTGAAGAGAGTAATATTGTGGTGACCAGGTATGGTGGCTCAAAGATTGTCAATATTTTTAAAATAGAGAATGACTATGTGAGAAACCTTATAATTGTATTGATTAAGATGGAACTACTTGGTACATAAATTATTACAGGTGTCAGTATACCTGTTGCTGTGATTGCTGACTGTTCCTTTTTGCGTGTGAACAGCTGTCATATATTTGTAATCTCTGGAATTAAATTATTTCCCCATTTTTCTTAGTTTGTTCATCTTTTTAGCTGCAGAATTCCCTCTCCAATCCACTAATCTTGAATAAATCCATTTTTCTTAATCTAATTACTTTATGGTAGTTTGTTCATGATGAAGCTCTTATTCTTATTGAATCTCATCATTAACTATACCAACTTGTTCTTGTTTTTCAATGGAGTAGATTATACTTTTGTGCTTGACTTGAAGATGTTAGTATGCAAGTCTAAGTTCTTTGCAGTGTACCTGGCTGGTAGGTTCCATTATAAACTTAACCAAAGGAAAGCTTAGAAGAACATTTTTCTTTTCTGCAATAAGAAAAAATAATCAGGATTTTATCCAATGTTGCTTTGAAGATCCCTGTATAGATTTGATCAAGACGAAACTACATAATAATAGAACAGGACAATTCTGAGCAATAAGTGTTTGTATCATGAAACTTGAATGTTTGAAAAATAAATATACACATGGTTTTTCTAATTGAATGTTTGTTGTATATTTTCATTCAAGTGACTAGATAATTCTTTGATGATTGACATTACTATTATAAAAATGTTTTTGATTTTGTTTTTGATTCCATTCCATTTCCCAAAAGATCTCTTATTTAATATTAAAGAATGTTCCTAGTGCACTGTCTAACTCTCTCTTGACTTTCTTGTAATTTCAAGGCATCATTTGTTCCTTGCTACCTCATTGTTGAGTGGACGTATAACGTAGCTGAAAATGAACATTGAGATTTTCAAGTCTTTATAGACATATCAGTTTCTTCTCTTTATTAAAAAGAAGAGCCTAGAATAATCTGTTGCAAGTGTTTTGTAATCATAGGATAGGAGATGCAGGTGTTCTAACAGTTAATGGTGTGTAGAATGGAATTAACAAACCCAGTTCTAACTTTGATTGGAACAATTTGCTTTCACACCTATGAGAAAGGTAGGAATCTATTTTAGCAAGGCAATTGTAGCCCCCCCGCTGTAAAGCAGTCCAGCTTGCATCTTGGCCCTGTAAAGACCCCACAATTGCTTCAAAAAATTACTAGGTCTCCATAGATTGTTCAAGAGATGGAGACAAAAGTCATTGCTTGATGTGTTGTGAAACCTGGGAAGCAACTTTGCTTTCGAATCTTAGGACAGTTCCAGACTGATTAGGTAAGCAGCCATTGTGCTAAATAAATCTTTCCTTTGGAAACTGCTAAGCTTGCTTTCATATTGAAGCTTTTTCTTCATTTAATAGAGAAGAGGGTCATTGCTGGAAGATTATGGTTTAAGCTTTTTTGAGTAAAATCCAATAAGATGTTTGCGAGAGGCTTAATAGGAAAAAAGTTATGTTTTGGGGAAATGGGGGGTGTTTTTTATAAAATGTTTACCTATATATTAACTGTCATTAGCATGTTAGGTATTTGCTTAGTGTTCCTTTCACACACCTCTAAATTTTCACATGTGGCCTAACATCAACTTATTGCTCTGATCATCTCTTTTAATGTCAATCAAAAAAGAAAAATTCCCTTGCAAACATTTGGATATTGTTCAAATTATCCTGACTCTAAGACCTTTTCTGTTTTTTCAGAAAAAGTAGAAAGAGCAACCAAACAAAATATGGCATTTAGATGTTTCCTAGCTTGTTTTTTTTACCTAATCTAACATAGCTACTTGTTCCTGGGGAACTCTGTCAGTCCATCAGTAGGTTTGCCCCTATATTTTTTTTCTGCTGTTTTAGGTCAGATTTACTTGGAACTTGAGAAAAAGGTGTTCTTTATAAGATGCCGCTTACCTAAAACTATCTTCTACTCAGGGTCACGTGATCTGGCAATCATGGCGTTTGAATTTTATAGTGGACGTCTCATTGGATTTTTAATTCTTGTTTATGCATGCCCCAACTATATTATAATGCTGAGGTGAAGTTGAATTTGAGAGTTCTTAAATATGCTCACCAATCTCCTAATAAGGCTAGTCAGGTCCACATGTCCCCTGTTACAAAGTTTCATTTGCAACTTGTAATAAAGAGTAAACTCAATTGTTTAATAACAAAACAATTTGGCTTCCGCTGTATTCTCATTCTCATCATTATGTTTAACTTGTTATTGAGCAAGTCTGGAGATCTTACTTCTGATATTTTGAATTATTTAGTGTTTTAACGAAATGCCCACACTATATCTGCATAGTTTTCTTTTCTTTAATGAACCACAGTTAAACGCCATAACTAGCCACTGATTTTTTAAGCTCTTGAATGCAATTAACAAAAATCCAAATAATTATGGGGCTTTTCACGCCCAACTGTTAAAGGGTCTTTATTTCCACTTGCCTGAATTTTAAATCTTGCTTTTACTACCATCATCACGAGTCTTTTTTTTTTTTTTTTTTTTTTTTTTTCAAGGGGATGGGATTCATTGTGTATAATCAACATCAAAACTGGCCCTGACTGCAGGTGTTGCCAAAATCATAACACCCACTCCATGTCACACTTCGCTGATGCCAGTGTTGCTAATGTAGACATTTTTTGTCCGTGTGTCTGTCTAGTAATTTTTAGCCGAAATTATTGACAAAAGGCCACCAGTAATCAATAAAATGTATATTTTTGGATCGAATGGACAGAGATCATAGTAAGATTTGTACCAGGAGTACAACATGTCTCACCTTTCACATAAACTTTTTAGTTGTAGTCTACCATTTGATTATGAAGACTGTGTTTAGCGTCAGTATAGCTGTACATTACATCTATTACAACTCCTATTATGTCAATACTAATAGGAACAACAATCACTGTAAATATGCATAACTGCTGCATTCACTCTGTCTGGAAATGTAGCCGACACTTTGTATTGTTGGAAAAAGGAAGCAGTTTGCATGTGTTTATAACCCAAACGGTCCTCCATAGATGTGCCACAGCGGTACTTGTGATTATGACTGAGCGTATGAGCCTATTTACTCTGTCTGTCCCTCTCTCGTTCACCATGCAAAGCGAAGCTGTGGCTGCTGTGGGTGAGTAAGGAAAACAACCTCCTTCACCACCATCACTCTAAGCAGCACGGCGGTGGCGGCGGTGGCGGCGGCAGACTCTATGCCTAGAAACATGCGCTGGCAGTTGCAGGTTGCGTCGGGACTTGCTCCTCCTCCTTCTCCTCCTGCACGTCTAGTGCCGGCCTGCCATCCTCAGGATAATTTTACCTGCTTCCAACTCTCTCAGGTGAGAAACAAAACCAAACAACAATATCATAATGATTATTATTATTCTTTTTTGACCCGCCTCAGGTAAATAACCTCGGGAAGTCCTATCTGTCTGTCTGTCTCTCTCTCTCTCTAGTTACTGTGCAAATGTTGAATGAACACTGGCGTTTTACGATTGTCTTATTTGGGAAAGGAAAGAGAAAAGAAGAGAGAGAGAGACAGAGAGTAAGCTCTAAACAAAAGCTGAAAAAGGAGGGAGCAGGAAAGTAAAAAAAAATCTGAGAGCCAGCGCGGCCGTGTGCTGCCAGCGAATGTCGTTTTGAATTTCTTGTCTTTAATAAGACATTGAAATTGAGAATGAAACAATCGCTTCTTCTCTCACTCTCTCTCTCTCTCCTCTTTCCACACATGCACATCTGGTGTGCTCCTCCTGTCTAATCCCCCCTCTCTCTCTGCTCATTCTTCCCCCTTCACTCATACTTGAACGTGCGTAAGGACATACATACTGCAAACACACGTGCAGTTGTTAAAATTGTCAAACAACCATCTTGTTACACTTTTTTTTACCCATGACCGGTCCGCATCATTTACTTCACCTCCCCGCTCTTTATTTTATTTATATCTTCCTTTCTTACTTGTTCTATGGATTTTTCTTATGACTGTCTGTCGGCGATGTGTATCCGGTTCTTGTTTGTGTATTCAAATATAGCCAAACTACACTGAAGTGTATTGTTTGGCTACTTATCTTTATTTTAAAAGTAGTCCACTAGTGTATTTATGAAAAACTCGCCCTGTGCAATCTTTATTTCTGTGTTACATGATGTAGAGAAAGACCTTAGCATTAAAATAGCTATTCCTATTTTTCAACGTTTGAAATTGAAAAAAAAAAACTCCTTATACAGTCAGAAATTGAAAATCATTTTCATTGCTTCTCTTCCCAAAATGGTCCGTTCAGTTTCACTTCGTATTGTTACTACTACTATAATTCAGCTAAGCCGGTAAGAACTGCTGTTTTATGTAATAATAACACAAGATGATGTAATACAGCGAATAGGCGCCTCGCAGATATAATAATAATAGTACTTGGATACTACAACCAGTAGTAGTGATAATGGTGTTGCTGCTTGTAGCCGTGGTTGGGTCGGCGTGTGTTGGATGTATTGAACGGTTTCACAATTCTTTTCTGTCACGTGTGGAAATATTGAGCAAAGAGGCGAGCAGACAGACAGATACAATATTATGCAACTGGCTACATAATAATAATACAAAGGAGGTGGCCCGGTACGCTGTTATGATGATGGTGAGATTTCCGCTTCTCCCGATTTTTCTTGGAATAATTTTTTTTAAACAATGCTTCAAAAAAACTATTTTAATCAGTATTGTTGTATTAGTTGGATTTTTTTATGGCATGGCTTACTTAAAAATATGATATACTTTTCCCAAATATCTAGATTGTTAATTGGTCTGTCCCTTTCACCTCCAGCACAAGTCATATGCATTTGTCTTACAAACACATCTCATGCATGCATACTTACACGCGAAAGAATAAAAGTTGAAATAAAGTGAAATTCTTCATCTTTATGATGAGAACGATTCAAATAGGTTAGAAGCATTTAAATGGCTGTGAATAAATTTATAACAAGAATTATTTTGCAAAGAACGAACTCCTATGTAGATTTTCTGTCATAATTTGTTGAAAAGTAACTGTGTTTGTGATGATCCCATAAACGTTTGCGTGGTTGGTCGAGTTGCTGGTCTAGCACGTGTATTTTTTTTTTATGCTTGTCGCTGGTGCATGTATGTATCTGTTGTTGAAATTCCATGCATGTGTATTATTTATGTAAATAATATCAAGTTGAATACTTAAAAGAAGTATAAATGTTGTTGAGGACAAATCTCTCTGAAAGGAACCTCTTCTTTCCTTATTTTCATTTACAATTATTATTATCAATTTCTGGATAAGAAGGAATTCCTAGCTCCTTGGAGTCTCTTCTTTCATTGCTGCACGTTGCATGAGGTTGTTATCAAATGTTTGATTCGTGCATATTTATATGTTTGAACATTTTGAAAATAAATTTTATCGCAGCCTCTCGTAAAAAAATAGATGTAATTTTACGATGTAGCACAGTTTTAAGACGAATGGTATAGGAAAAGTCCGATCACTAAGGATTTCAAGGGTGATTCTTTTTCAAAAAAACAGCAATAGCAATTCACCCAGTATCATCTTATCATACCTGTGCATATTTTGTTTATATACTTGATTCAGATTTTTCTTCTTTTTTTTTTTTTTAATAATGGTGTGATAAAAATTTGTAGGCGACTCAAACATTTCTGAATATTTAGATAAATCATAGTTGTAGTTTACGTGGTGTTTTGTAAGTAAGGAAAGTGTATGAAATCTTTGTTTGAAGCCGAGGTCAGATTTGTCCAGACAGGAGAGGCGTGCATGTTTGTGCACGCATCTTTTCATTTTGACCATTTAATCCTCTGTCAGTGTAGAACTATTCTATTAGATAAATTCTGTTTTTCTTTTACGAACACTCATCCCACCAACCCCTTTTTTTTCCTAACTTTTCGGAAATTGTAATATGAGAAGCTGAAACTGTGGACATGCATCTGCGTACTAACCACATGTTATGTCGACGGTATAAGAATATTTGCAAAAAGAAGAAAAAATTCAATTATTTTTGCCATTGTTTTTTTTTTTTTTTTTTTATTAACGATCGTAAACTGAATGAAACACATCAGATGTTATAATTGTGGCTTAGATTTACTGACAGATCGAAGGATAGACTTGGGAATTAATGAGAAAATGGGATAAAATGACTTGAAAGTAAGTAGACAGACCGCTATAAATAAATTCATAAATAAAATAGATTCAATCAATTTTTTCCTCTTTAATTGCCTGATGGAATTTAGTGCTTTTCTCTTCGAAAGCATTATATTTGGAGGGAGCCGTTTATTATAATCACTCATGTTATCTAGATTAGTTGGTCCCAAACACTTTACTTAAAATGAATTATAAGTTACATTAGAATATCTATATTATTCATATTTTTTTATCACATAAAGTTATGAATTTAAATTTGTAACGATGAATATAAACTGTTGTAGGTTTTATATATTTTCTTAATGTTATCAGCCGGCTATTGTTATTTAAGACACTAGCTCGAAGTGATCACAATGAGTGGATTCCTCTGTAGTATACTAGTTCTTTCATAATCGTCGCACTTTTTCTTGCTTCGAACGAAATATTTGGGGTTCGCTTCTCGCTATGCAAAACAGTTGGTCGCTTAAAAATATTTCTTAGTACACACACGATGGGTTTGTGTGTGTGTGTGTGTGTATATATATATATATATATATATATATATATATATATATATATATATATATATATATATATAATGTGTGTGTGTGTATAAAATCGATTTTTCAAGTTTCTGTGGAAAATTACGCCACATCTTCGTTCGACTTGGAGGTTAAAACCTCGTTTATTTTGCTTTTGCATTTAACTTTGTAATTATTGCAAGTGATTCATTGGTAAATTATACGCATTTTTTGAAATAAAAATATAAACGCTAAATAATTTCAGCAATGAAAATATATGAAATTTAATGCCTTTTCGAGAAATACTTATTAGCCAAAGTTCCCATGAAGACTTTTCTTTTGTGCATCTAATTGCAATGTAATATGTCTTTGAAGTCACTCATTAAATTTGTATTGTACTTTCCCTTTTTAACACCTTTTTCTTGATATTCTCGCCCACGACATGGATAAGTTCTTCACTTATATTTTATACTTCCGTGCATTTTTCATTGGCAATTTAATTTGAGATTTTTATTTTCTCGTTTCAAGTAATGTCTTATGTTAGTGGTTATTTACCATTTATGATGTCTTTAAAAGATGATTATGCATCAGGCAACCGAGAAGAAAAAGTTATTTTATCGTTATTTTCGCAGATATCTTAATTAGATTTCGTGTTGTAAAAATGTTGACATTTTGAATTTCAAGTTAGATCCGCACTACTTGCTTGCGAAACTGACAATTGATATCCCTATGTTATTCTATCTACAACACGGAGTGTTTTACATTTTCATTTTTACACTTTTACTATCACAATATTTTTGTATCTTTACGTCTTATTAATTTCGGTTTAAACACTTCATTGTAAGAAAACTGGAATTAGTCTCCAGTTGTTGAACTTTTGTCTCGATAATTTTACTTTTCAGATATTGAATTTAATTTATTTCTATACGTTTGAAAAAATACTTATATAACTTAGATTGAAGTATCACCACACTTGTCAGTGTAGTAAAACTCCCATGCCCAAGGAATCATGTAATATTTTTTTTAATTAGAAAAAATAGATAGGAGTATCTGCGATGTTTTTGATGGTATTGATTTTTTTCAGAAAATTTAATGTTGATACAATTTACAAAATATATTGTCTTACGGAAAAAAATGTAGCTTGAATTAAAGTTATGTTTGGTCTTTTGTATGTAAAAATACTTTGCAATGAATTGATATCGAATATGTAATAATTACAAAAAAATAAACGAACAAAACCTTTGTATTTGATTATGATTCAAAATAGATGACCATATCGTAAAATAGCGTTTGCTAAGAAAACGTAGACATCTTCACATCAGTTTTACCTGAACCAAATATAATTAGTGTAGATAGCAAAGAAATTTTCTTAAAACCCTGCCCAATCCCCCTCCCCTTCGAACTGACTTATCCAATGTCGTCATGTCTGTCACCTTTTTGTCTAATATATTCGCTACACTTTATTGTTCGGCTTAGTGGTTTCACTTTCGTCTGGATGGACAGCCCTTTTCTCTTTCATCCCCACCCTCTTCTTTCTGCTCACCCTCCTCCTTACACTGTCTGGTCAGCTTCTCTTTATCTCTCTCTCTCGTCCATTTCTTCTCCCTTTCCTTATTAATCTGTCCTCGGTTGTTGTTTCCAGACACACCAAAGATGAAACAGCATCTATTATATTCTACACCGAACATCAACAACTACTTAGTAATCTTCGTCTTACTTTTGTCTTCTTCATTGTCAACTTCTTTCTCCTCTTCTTCCTCTTCTTCATCGTTGTCCAGTAAGAATTTGTTTCTTCTTTTTCTTTTTTTAACCATTTTCTCTCATTTTACACAATTTAAACTATCAGCGTAAATATTCCGATTTTCAAAAGTTGCAAAATGAAATATAAAATCATTTCATTTTCAAAAGCCACAAATTTCAGATTTGACAGACAACGAAAATTAGTCCCAAGTCTTCTTTCGGTCCACGTGACGGCGACAAAATAACGATTGTCCACTAAATACTTTTATCACTGCGCGGTCACTACAATGTCTACGCCACAAAAATCCTATCTGTTTAGCCTTTTCTGTTTTTATTTCTTGGTACAAGAGTGATCATTTGCGAGTGAGTGCAGAATTGAAACAAATTGATGAGTTTCTTGAATATTTTGTCGGACAGGGTGCATTAATCATTGTGCATGATATGGTCGGACCGTTTCCTCTTCTGTTCATTTGTTCATAACGTTTCGACCGTTTACTCCCCCCCCCCGGCTTTTGTCGGGTGTTAAAAAACGCCCGACGAAGGCTGGAGGGTACACTGCCGAAACGTTCTGAACATATTCATGAGGAAAATGGTCCAACCATGTCATGTACAATGATTGTAATATTCTCGTTTTCCTATTTCCTCAATTCATTTTTCATCACTAACTGATCTTGCCATTCTGTGAATGAAAATGGTAAATCTTCAAGTAGACGTTTAAATAAGTATCCCGTTGGGAATTTTCGAAGTGGTTGCTTCAAGTAAAATCTTTTTAAATGATATATATGGATGTGGGTAGCCGTATAAATTAAATTTAAAATACAACAATATTGATTTAATCATAGATATAATTTCTTTGATAATGTAACCACGCAGTCTATTTTTCACTATTTGACGAAGGTAAGTTGTGAAATCGCGCTTTACAAGGGAGTTGTCTTTTTTTTCTTTCCACAAGTACATTGTAAACTGCTTGAAATGATTCGTATTCAAAATCTTTATTATACATCAAACATTTTCTCTCCTTGTTCGAGGCTTTTTATTGTTTCATTCTTGGAAAAATACAAGTACCCTTCAAAAAGCCCTCTATCTCTAGATGCGTACGTTGGGCACTGGAACAGCGCTATTTTCTCAAGCAGGTTGCATTTAATTATTGATGCCTGCGACTTCGATTTGCTGCAGAATGCATTTGGGAAAGTTGGGGGGGGGTAAAGTGTAATCCATTGGGGAAATTATTTTAAACGTCATCAACCAAACCAGGCGATTAAAAAACAGGAGCATCAAAAGTTTTCTGCAAACTCATTAAGTTCTTACTTTGACGATATTTTTGTGTTATTTCTACTTTCCTTTCTATTAATGTTTTGATTTTGAATCATTTTGAAGATACAATTATCTTTGTCAGGTTTGTAAATATAAATATACAGAAAATGAAGACAAGCCACTGGCGAAATTCAACTTGGAAAACTTTTCAATAAAACTTTCTTTGAAGTATGTCTCGTCACTTACCTATGAAGAAATTTCTCCGTCTGTAAGGATATAGTCCGATTTTCAATTGTTGACTTATCATTTTTCTTATGAAAAAATTGTCTTACGTTCTTGGAAAGAATATTGATACTGTCAAACATTTTACACCAGTCATACAGGAAAAAAAAATCAAATTCAAGATATTTCTTTTTCAACCGTCTCAGTATTTTGAAATGTTTGGAACATAATACAATTTGAAATACTTGTAAAATGTGACTTTTATCTGAATAAGTAAAAAACTTATTCTGTCCAGTGTTTTAAAACATCGTCCCACCCAGATCGTAAAAATAAGCGCATTTTTTTTCATTTTGCTTACATTAATTTTCTTATCTTTCTCGTGCACTCTTTCATAAAAAAAATATATTTAATAAAAATTCGGAATTAAGTAAATTAATTGCTCTAAATTATCTTCTCTCAAGAGCCTGCAAAATTGGTTCATAGGATGTTTATGGAAGAACCAATATTAAATTGAAAGTTGAAATGGTGGTTTCTATTGTATTGCTGTAATGTAAGACTGCAATTACGCATTAAAACAATGTCATTTAGAGGATAGAAACTCAAGTTTTTTTTCTTTAACGTATTTCCTTATAAGTGATCTACCATCACGTTGTTATCTCCAAGGAAGTCATTTTACCTTAGAAAAATCATTCTTAATCGAAAATCCCTATTTATTTGGATTGTGGAGTACTGAAACTTGGAAATTTCTGTTGGTACATTTTTTTTCTTTCAAATGCCAAGTCATCATTGTTTTTTGTCCGTATTAAAACGTGGGGGTAAAATTTAAGAAATGTCTATCCACCCCACTGATCCATTTTCTTTTAGTACCATTTTTTGAAAATTGTAATATCTCTAGGAAAATACTTATTGCACATTGGTCTTCATTCTAATGTTTAATCTACTTGCATAGCTTTTAGGAAAGAATATTAAAAACAATAATTTAAAAATCTGCTTTTTATTTTGAAATGTATTTTATTGCTTATTAACGAAGCTTATTAATTACAATATAAACACTGTAAAACCAGGTAATTCTCTTGATAAATTAATTTTCTTTATGTAGATTTGATTAAAAAAAAAAACTTGTGATTCTCTGTCTCTTCGTTATTCTTGTTTGTTTTCCTTTTTTTAATAAACATTATCTTAGTTCAATCATTTTTTTATTTTTAGTTTTTTTCCTTTTAAAAAGGAATATATTAATCTCTGGCAAAACAAGACAATGTTATATATGTCTACTAATAAGTCTCGTCTACTAAATGAACTTCTTTACTGAATCTTATTGTTCTCTCTCTTTCGATGAGGAAGCATTTGCTATCGCCGTGTTGTCAGAGAATTAACAACCTTTTTTTTCCTAACACGTCTCCAAGGAACATCTTCAATTGTCTGTTTCCATATTCCATAATTTGTTCATCTTTCGGCCGAGACCAAAATTCCTCTGCACTTTTCGGGCTCGGCTATTCTTAATCTCGTTTAAGCATGATTTGAAAAGATTTTCAACTTGGAATTCCTTTCTTACTCTTTTTGCTCTGAAAAGTTTTCGTCTCGAACTTGAATGAAGCACCGCTTTTTTTTCTTTCCGATCGAGAGAGACGAAGCTATGCATCTCTTTGTCTTGTGAATTGAAAAAAAAAAGTTTTTGCAATTGTCTAAAATTTACCTTTTCGTCGGCGCACTAAGTTAAATGGAAGTGGATAGTGTTGTTGATGATATGTCACATTAGACATACCCCCCCCCCAAAAAAAACAGAAAACATCTTCCTCTCAACTCATTCGCATTCTGATATCAACTGTCAACATGTGGATTGATAGGTTTATTCTGCGAAAGTTTCAAAATTAAACGCGTACAATTTGTGACAACGATTTTAAATGTTTTGTCTATAAGTTTGAAAAGAGTCATTAACATTCGAACTTTTGTTTGGACGATCCTATCTCCTCCCATCTTTGATGTTGACACGTTTCATTCTACGGCCTTCTTCGGGTATGGTATGTAATATCTGTATGGATATATTTGAAGTTCCAGTTTGATGCATTTTTTTGTTGTTGTTACTATGCCCCTCCAGAGGAAGATACCGATAAAAGCGAGTTTTCCTTGCCGATATTGCATATCACACCTGAAGAAATCTACAAAGAATAGATTGAAACGTTGTATTAACATAAAAAATTTGAAGAGATTAGATTGTCCGAATTAGAGTTGGAAAGGTTTTAATATTTTTCATTTTTTTTTTTTTTTTAGTCTTTAAATTTTATTGGTCTTTCAAGCCACCAAAAATGCTGTAATTTACCCTTATTTCATATTTCATTTTCATTTTCATGTGAACAAATTAACTCTTAATTTGCTTTTTTTATGTTGGCGAAATGGAACCAATGTTTTTTTGCAAGATTGATTAATTTGCATATCAAACAATCAAAAATGTTAGAATTTACTGTGCTAAATCTTTCGATGTCGCCGATAAAGTCTGTTATCTTCCGTCATTCTCCTGGTGTTGAAACGAGTTACAGTAATAATGCCTTCTACATATATATATATATATATATATATATATATATATATATATATATATATATATATATATATATATATATATATATATATATGTATGTATGTATGTTTATTGAGTAGTTTGCTTTGTCTTCCTTGATTTTTCACTTGAAACAGTTTTAGTTAGTATATCAGCCATTAGTCCCACGTATAATTTAATAATGTAAATTGTTGGAACATTACGTTTAAGGTTAATTAATATTTTTACCAATGAATAGGCAAGTGTGCATTTTTACTCTGAATTCACATTTTGACAATTCAGTATCTATTATATAATCCAACTAAATTTGATCTACTGTTTGTCCCCATCCATTCATTTTCCTTTCTTGATTCTTCTGGTATACCTTGTTTTCTGAAGCAAATCTCTGAAATACCGCCAAATTAACCACTTATGTGATGGGGTTTCTGGTGTCGGTTGCAAATCTCGAAAATACGTCGTATTTACATTTATTACAATTACATTATTATTCAAGTATATCGACTTGTTTACATTACCAATTGATAAATAGATCTATGTAAATTCTATTCCATGATATTTATATATGTTGTTATTTCATATTCCCGACTCCCAAAGGATAAGTCGAATGTCGAGTTGGATATTTTCAAAGTGGTTCTTTGCAAACCTAAATTGACACTCATCTAATTCAGAGATAACAATTATATATTAGCAAAAATATTTATAGCACATTTTTTATTATTTTCATAGGTTATTTGTTATTCATCATCTTTACTTTAAAAATAAGCCGATTCAAAGGATTTGAAAAAATCTTTTCAAGACCATGTGCTAATTCTTTCATAATTTCAGGTTTTATTATTATTTCAAGACACTTGTATGATAATCATACGTCACTTGAAAAACCGTCGCTATACTTCGATATCTATTCTGTAACACTTGAGTGAAGTATTTTAAAAAAAACTCGTTTTAAACCGTAATTATTTGCTGATCGATCTATGAGAATATGTACTTGACAGTGATATCCGTAATTGCCGGCCCATATGACGCACAATTACATGAAAAGAAATACAAAACTATGTAAATATTATACTGCAACCAATGCACTCGTGTTATGATGATAGTGGCCGTTTGCTTGCAATGAACAGCTATGGGGCTTGGATGAATTGCAATGAGCGGTAGTCCCTCAAATGGGGCCCTTGTAATCCATGCGTCTTATAAGCCGACAAATACAGTAATTCGGAGAAATCAATTTTATTTCTTTTTTTTTTTTTTTTGTGGTAGTGGGGTTCCTTTCTTACCATGTTGCTTGAAACCTCTAGTTAGATGAAAGTTGCTGAGTGCCGAACAATTTAATAAATTCTCGCTGATTATTATTTTTTTTTCTTATTGGAAAGCGAGCGGGTATATTCTTGTGTTCTTTCTTTTATAATAAAAATATTTTTTTGTAAGCTTCACACTATTTCACCAGACGTTATTGTATGCATTTCTTATCAGTTATGAAGTTAGACTTACATAAATATGGATTTGAAAATCATCCGACAAATTATCTCTTGTCTAACTAAACACGCTGCAAAAATATAAGCACTGCGGGTAAAGGAATGAAATATTCCTATTGACAGCTGCTTTTAATTTTATTTAAAAAAAAAAATTTAAAAAAAGCTTTGTCTTAAGGCGAATTTTTAGGTCGCCCAGACACTACCAATAGTCCGTTCTTTGAAGTACAGCTATAGCCTATAGCAGTAAACATCAAACAGACCGGCTTTAATTAATATCAGCATCGTATTTTTCAATTTTTTTCATTATAGCCTACTATGGAACTAAAAGAGGCACTTTTCTATGAAATTGATTATTTTGGAATACTTTACAAAAATTCTTCATATCCCTTTGTGATCATTTTTTTTTCGTGTAATAGATTCATTTTTGATAGTTCAATATTTTCTATTCAACTAAAATGTACCTTTTCAGCTTTTGACTAAAATACCATTTGTACGAAATGAAAGCTATCTTCTTAGCTGAGAAAAAATCAGGAATAAAAAAAATCTGTCTTTAATATAGAAGTCTAGAGTATATTGTTGATAATCTTTAAAAAACGTGTGAATCAACTGGATTACATCTTATTTATTATAGCCACTCATACTGACATGCATTGAGCTACTGTTTTTTCTCTAGTTGTCTTCACAGCAAAGAAAGCGAAGTGGCTTATAACCATAGGCATATACCATACTATCAAAAATGACTCTGTCGTACATTATCATTTGTAAAAATACAGTAAAATTAATCCAATAGTCTATTTTGGAATTTAAAAAGTAAAAAACAAACAAACTGAATTCCTATCGGAAAACGTTTTAATTTGCACGAAAATTATTAAAGTTTAGCCACTAATTTTTTTAATAATTTGGAATATAACAAAGGTGGTTTTATGGAAATTTATTTCTCAATGGAAATATTTTATTGTATTTTTCAAGCATTACAACTCCAGCTGTAATTAACCAAGTAAGATAATAGTTGATTTTTGTTTTGTTTTTCCTTTGTCTAGGCGATTTAATTTTAAAAAGAGAACACATGTTGAATATACTTTGATAAATGTTGTTTATTTTTGACTTTTTATTATTCATTTTTTTTCACATGAGGTCAAGTGTTTTTTTTTTTTTACCGACTTCATGTCAATACCTAATTCTTGACAAATTAGTTTCTGCAGTTTACTTGGGTAATTCTATTTTTCATTACAGCACTAATGTCATAGAATGTGTTCACAAAGCTTATCAATAGCAACACTAAGATTTTTTTTTAAAACTTCTCTCTTGAAATATTATCTATTGCTGCTTAAGTGTCCAGTAAATAAGGATTTTCTAAAGACAAAGTGAATAATTTTTTCTTACTATTACTTTTAAAAAAATGTTTTGAACTGCAAGAGTGACTGGCTAGTATAGATCAACAGGTTTACATTGATGAGTGCATTCAATTCATTCTACAACTTTTCATACTATTCGAAACCTCACTGTTCAAGGTCTAATTATAATTTAATGAGTTTTTTTTTCCTTTCCCCTGCTTAGTTACAATAATTTGTACTGCTATACCTTAATCACACTGCATAAAAACTGCACTATTCGAGGTATTGCTTTACTTACAATTTTTTTTAGATATGGACATAATACAAAGTATTGCGAAAAAATATGACATTTTCAATAGATTTTGAAAATGATCGTACGTATAAGTCATGCAAATTTTGTGTGTGTGTGTGTGTGTGTGTGTATGTATGTTTAATGTGAGTATTATGTACAAATAATGATCTTGTAGCAAATAGCTTATTCATTTAGCCTTGTTCTGCCCGAGGAAGCTGGATTTGTTCGTAGTTTCCATTTAACAATGATTTATATAAGTTCAGCAGTGTGTTACTGGTTTTTCTTTATTCAGTAGACTCATTCTTTTCTAAGGTTATTTATTATATGATTTCTCATCCAGAACCTTCATATTCTCTCCACATCTAAAATAAAAATATTGACAATTCTTTTATATCCTTGATTTTTTTAAAAACCTGTTTTCAGATTAAACTGTTGAAAGTTTCTAGATTCTACCAATCTTTTAAAAAAAAAAAAAAACTCTGTTATCACATATCTTAGAATAGTTTTTGTCTTTTCATGGAAACTTTGATATCTCGTATCTGCTCTGTTGCGTTTATTTCTATCCCCATTATTTTACATCAGAATTTCCCCTTTAATTATATATAATCCCTCTATGCAAATCAATTTCTAACACTATAACTTGTGATTCAAAATGAACCGTCTTCTAGACTATCCCCTTGTGAATATCTATTGGCTGATCTTGTTCTCTTTCTCTCTTTTTTTTCCTGTTTTGCACCTGCTCCTTTCTTTTTTTGCCTGTAGCTTTCTCTCTTCCCTTTATTTCTGTCCCTCACGTTTTCTTTTTGTTGCTCTATTTTTTCTCAATATCCTTTCCTCATACCTTTTAACTTATATTGCAGGCATCTTTGTTTGTTTTACTTCTTTTTCTTCTTCTTTTAACTCCAATTTTTCTTGTCACCTATCTGATCTCCTTGTACACCCGTCTTGTTGAGTTGCAGTCAATCCTCAGGACGTGTAGGTGTCTGCATGATGCTGCAACCACAATGTTCTCATTTTAACAAAATCACTGATTGATAGGATGGCATGTTTCTGAGAAACAAAGCTTAATAATGTAACTTCTATGATTTAGCAATCAATGACAGAACATTAAATGCTTTTCAAACTCACAGAAACATATTTATAAAGCTAAACAATAATCATTAGGAATACTTTAATGATATGTAATGCACAAACCTAGAAGATGGTTGATACAATTATGATGATGATGACAACGATGACTGTGAAGATGACGCTGACGATAGTGATTAGTCTGGAAGAGTTCCCATTCAGCTGACTTGCAACATGAGTGGGCCCTGACTTAAATTTATCTACTTGGCAGCCGTCAGACTCTGCTATTCAGACTGGCTTAACTGTTGTAGACACTATGAATTTCCCACTGGGATGTCTGCTATCACTCAGCTTCACTATGTTACCATCAGTTAAATTGCTGCACCATTCACACAAAAAGCATCTCCCAATACCCGCATATAGGAATGGGGCTTTCTTTTGTTCAAAGAAAAGAAATGCTTCTTTATGTAACTGCAGAAATATGATGCAAGTTTGAGCAAGTGTTTCATTTTTGGGCCGAATTTCACAACCTGTGCTTACTGTAGACAAAATATTTGTGTGCCTTTACACTGTCATTGTACTAAGTAAGTAGTGCGCTTATGCTGGCTACAGCTTCAGTTGTCTCTACATGGGCTCTTCATATAACATTATGTCCTGATTTGCAATATGTGAAATAGATTCATAGGCAACTAGCATTGAAGTGTCATCACTCACTTCACCTTATGCTATTTTCTCAATTGCTGGAGGGAAAGATGGATTTATGCCTATCCAAAGACGTTAGACAGTACAAACTGTCTTAGCTAAGTTTGGATTCAGCTTGCCAAGTTCATTCTCTGTGCTAGTACCTGCTCGGCCGACCCTGCTTGAATATTCCTGTATATGTGAAAGAGTCTTATTTAGGGTTTTCTGCTTGACAGAATTCATGAATTAGCTAATTGAATTCAAATTGCAACAGTATGCATCCAAACTATTTTACAACCCATATGCCCTCACTGCACAGTAGTTTATTTATATTTTTATAAAGCTCTTGATAAATTTTAAAATGAAGATACCTATGGGGTAAAGAGAACTTATGGCACAAATTTTTATTTTAAGGTATTAGAACCTTTACTATTGCATAATTATAAGTTCTTTATATCTCAATCTTTTGCTCATTATGATATGGATGCTTATTAATTCAACAAAATCCCGATTTATGCTAGCTATCAAAGTTCAGTTTAGTTGATCCTTTTACGTAAGTTTTGTTAGAGTTTTATCCTAAAAGCCAGTCTGTAGTAACCATTTAAATCAGTCTTAGTTAAAATCGTTAATACTCAACAAGTAGACTCTTATTTCTGAACCAATACTTGTGAACTAATCTTTTTTGCATTGTGCATGCTTGGCATTTATTTATTTACTGCTTTCAATATTAATTAATATTTACTATGTAAATGGTTGATTTATGTTAATGATAACCTGAAACAAACTGCCCAAATGATAAAGTATAATGTAAAAAAACAACTAATATCAATGCAAACTAAGAGCCATATGAAAAAATGAACGAAAAATTCAAATCCTGAAGAGTATGTAATTAGTAAGCTGTTACAAAATCTCTTGATTTGATTATTTTAAAAAAAAACTCAACTTGACATACTTTTTTTTAAAAATTGCATATAATTAATTTGGGTATGATGACACTTTTAGATAGATGGTAAAGATTTTTGCTGTTATCTCCATTTTTCAAATTGAACCGAAGTAAAATTCCATGGGACACTCAATTTGACATGTAAGTGGGGAAATTGAAGTACTAATTGTTCTCTTAAATTGTACAGATTGGGGGATATAAATAAAATAGCTGACCATTGTAGACAGGTGGAACAGCTGTGTCTAGCATATCCATAGATATATTGAAGGATTAACCAGTGGGTGAGCAGAATACCTAGTGAATAATCAATTATCAATACGTTTCACCATTGTTTTTAATGAATGCATGCAAAATGGTTTGGTTGGCTGCATGTTACCAAATCTGCTCTTTGTAACGTTGCTAAATGGGTTTGAGAGGATTGAAATTTAGTGAGCATCATAAAAATATATTATTTTACAATGGTCAATTTTAGCTGGAACCACCTTTTGGTTTTTTGACAATACCCAGTGCCCTAAATGGTCCCAGTAGATCCTAGAATAGGCTTTATATTTTTCAGAATTAACTTTTTTTTTAACAGTTTAATCATCATTATTGCAAGCTGATTTACTCGGACTGGTGTCCTCATCTTAGTTGTTACAGTCACCATGCATCACCCATTGTACTCTGTGGTGTCTTTCAGGTGTTTGTCATTGTCACTAATCTTCTGGGAATTGAGTACAAAAAATATTTATATAAAATAAGTTGTATGTTTTTTTGTTGTATAATAGAAACCAACTTTTTCCTCTTGTTTTGTCTTAATTTCAATTTTGATATTCTATAATTTCTCTGACAAGTCTTTTAAAAAGAATGGCCTCCTCTCTCAGTGAGTTGCATTCTTCTTCAGCAACAGTGTAATCATATCCAGGTGTTTGTCACTTTTCACTCTATTTTTCTTTATCTTGTCCTTAATTTCTTACTTCTTTATCTCCTCCTCTGTCTGCCTGTTCTTTCCCTCTTTCTTTTTTTTTTGTGCTCCTTTTGATTCTATCAAATCTCCAAGTGTATTTGTCAGTGCATGGTACAATTCTTTTTCTCCATTTTATTGACAATGATTGCTTGTGGGAATCATTGTTTGTGCTGCTATGAGCACCTGGTGCTTCAAAGTTTGAGATTTGCATGTCTCAGATTCCTGTCCAATCAGGCAACACCTCCAGCCACATTCTCTAAACTCTCTTCTTCTCTTAACCCTTTCTCTCATTGCTGATCTGACAATCTGTTGGCCAGACAGATTTGTTTGTTTGTCTGTCTAGCAGAGAGGGGAAGCCTATCTTTCTGCAAAGGCATAGGATCGATAATGTCTGCTTTCTTTTGAATCATTGATAATCTGTCCTCCAGCTATGACAGATACTTTCCTTTTATTCTTTCCTTCCTTTTTCACCATTTCCCTCTCTTTCTCCTCTCTTCATCTCCTTCAGCAATCCTCTATGCTCCTTCTGGCTGCATCATGACTTTGTCTTTCCAAACTACATACCAAACCTCAGTGTCTCAACCTTTCTTCTCCCCTTATCTCTTGCACACACACACACTCACATATATATGTATAAGGCTGGTGTTTGGCTTTTTTTTCAAATATCACTAAAACTAGTTTGAAGGAAAAAAATCATCTTGATCTCTGTCCTCTTCTGTTGCTTCAATCTCTTGTAGGTTTCCTCATTTTAATATTGGAATATTTCTGCATATGCATTGAAGATGGTGTTTCAAAATCAGGTTTCACATAAATCTGAAATTTCCTCTCCATTTGCACTGCTAAATCTTGAAACACTTGTAGTATACTTATATGCCATGTGATTGTTTATATTTTTGTTCAACATTTGAGAAGGGAGATAAGTATCAAATGCTAATTATAGAGTAGATTTTTTATTATGAAAGGGCAGTGCAATTGCAAAAATATTTAAATACTACCATCATTTTTTTGATGGCAAGTGTAAAGTAGTGTCTATATAGTGTAAGTCTGAAACCAATGACCAAACAGTAAGGAGATATCAAGCAGTCAAGATACAATGAACAACAGTAACAGTCGGCGTGTGAAAATTTCTTCAGTATTTTGCTCTTTGATGATGCATAGAATATATACAATGTTTCGACTTTTAAGATGATATTTACTTGCATAGTTATGTTTCTTTTCTCTGTTTTGGTACAGTTTATGAACGTAAGGTAATTTTCCGCTATTAAGTTTTATTTGATTCTCTAAGGTGAAAGATTTCGCCTGTTCTCTAGAATCAATGGTCAATTAATTTCAATCTTAATAAATTATGAAGTTTTGTGAATGTCATAATTCAGTCTCCTGACCAGCCATTCAAAAATGTCATCAATAAAATGAATTCTCATCTGTATATGAATGGAATACAAACATTCTAGTGAGATAATTTAATGTTTGTTAGAACTTAATATTCATGACCATACAAAGTGTACTTTATTTCATTTCATTTTACAATTTATGAATACACATGGAAATTATACAAAATAATCAGTACCTAGTCTGTTTCAAAGATGCCAGAAATGGGATATTATTTTTCTACTTTTCTGATTGTTTGCAATCTCATTTTTTTTTATTTTTTTTTATTTTTTGAAAAACTGTTCTGGTTTATACACCTTTTAATTCCTTGTCCAGGAATTTTGTTCTAAGCTGATATTTCTTTTGTAGTTAGTCATAGTTAATGAACTTTGCACCAAAGATTGAATAGAGTATATACCTTATGGCTGGATTTTAGTGCTGTAATCCATCTGCTGCTTCTTGAAGCTAAAAATTAGAGTTAATTTACAGAGTAACTTTTTCTAGTCTTAGGCAAGTCTGGAGCAACCAGTGAGTATCTAACTCACTACAGTAGTTATGGTCTACTGATCTCTATTTTAGTATTATTAAAGATCTATCATTATTATAATTGCTACTATTGGGAAAAATTCATAAATCCAAAATGTTCAATAGTATCACAAATTTCTATTTAGCCATTTAAGTAAAATTCTAAATAGCTTTACAGAGTTATTGTCATTTCCTTATGGCAACTGCTACATGCTGGATCCATAGGCTTTTTTACTCCAGGCTTTTGTTTCCATCTCATGCTTTCAAGAATTTCTTCCATCTTGAATATTTAAAAGTACCTTCTGCTCCCACTCACTTGGAACTGTCTTTCTCTCTCTTCTGTGCAGTTCTTGCTTTTCTGTTTTATTTTCTTTTAAGCAACACATACTTACAATTTCTGTGGTATAAAATATTGAAATCTGTTCTAAATTTGTTAGTAATTTCCATGTTTGGTTGCCATAAAGCTCTCATGTCTAGCCCACTGAATGCAAGATCACCACTTTTATTTGTTGAAGTATTTTATCTAAGCTCATGAATGCTTTTAATGTCTATTGGTTGGTCTATCAGTTGCATATTTCAAATGAGGTAAATGCTGGAAACAAATTATCAGCATAGAAAGTATGAAAATTATAGGAGTAATATAAATAATTTTCTATCATATTATTCTGAGAATGTGAATAAATATTTGCAATTCCTTATTTAGTAATAATTACCTATAGAATTTGTTAGTTAATTTCATCCTTCATGCATTAACTTTGTTTATTGAAACAAATCACCTTCACTATTATTCTCTTGTAAATGATATTAATCTTACCTTTTTGGGGACAATTTCAAATTCAAGTGGGTTATACTGTTGTGGGGACTTTTTATTTGGTGCTCCTTAAGCTAAACAAAAAAAAAAACTGTTTAATGAAGCTGGGAAGTTAGAATAAAAGCATTACTATACTTTTATTTTAGATTGCATTTTACTATTTTCATTCAATTGGTTCTCTGTTGTTGGCCCAATGCCAGATGGCGACACATTACCACATATTACAGTGTGGGAAGGAAAATGTCTAGCATTTTTTACTAGGATCCAGTGTCCTTCTGTTTAGCAGTTTAGCTAATAAAATTATCGAGCAAATCTTAATGATAATCCCCAAATCTCATAACTTGTACAACTTGAGCTGAGTACAAAAGGTTATTTTTAATCCTTTACCATTTTCTTTTACTACTTCATGAGAATGTTTATTTATTTTTTAAAATCTCTGGTGACAATAAGCTGATAGAACACAGCTTATTAGTTAAACCCATTGGACCAGATGGTATAAAAGGCATATTTTGCTTACATTCCTTTTATATTCTGTTGCATTTATCTAAAACATAAATAATGATCCCTTCATATTAAATCACTAACCAATTAAATGACTTGATATTTCAAAATCAAAAAAATACTGAATCATTTCCAAAATTTTGATATGGAAGTAATGATAGTCCATTAGCAATCTATTTTTTTCACCAATGAACTGGCATGCAATGTGTACATGTAAATTGTGACATGTGTCATTCAATTCTTTCTTTCATCCATTTATATTCAAAAAGCAATAAGTTTAGGGAATTAATTCTCCTTCCACTGAGTAATTAGAAGAGGGGAAATCTGAAAAATTTCAACTTTGTCATAACTAAATGTAGGTTTTTTTTTTGTTTTGTTTTTTTTTTTTAAGATGTTTAAAAAGTAAATAAATGATTGTTCCAAGCAATATCTTCTATACAATATCTTCTTGTAAGATTACTGCTCTTTTTAGTAGTACATCGTTTTGAAGACAGATGTGCAGAGGAAAAGTGAGGAATACTTCAAGAAAGAAACAGGATAAAATTCAGAAGCTAGGGAAACGGATTTCATATGAACTTACAAAAATATACATCAGTCATCCTGTAAGTACTTTTTTTTTTTGTTTTGATCAAGCAAGAAGAGAAAGACATTTTTGGACAAGATCTTCACTGGTGATGAAAAAAATGGATTCATTATGAAACTCCTCTGTGAAGAAGGTTGTAGCCTTCAACATCTCCGCCATTGGTGGAATTCAAAGGAAGCTGGACCAGCTATTATTGTGCAACACCACTGTGAACAGTGCATTCAAATGATGCATTGGTAAAGAAAATGCTTTTTTCTGGACAAAGAAGTCGTTCAGTGATTTTTCTGCATAATAATCCTAATCTTCCTTTTGCAAGTACAACATTTAATTATGGAGCTAGACGGAAAAGTTCTTCTATATGCATCGTATTTTCCAGATTTGTCACCTTTTAGACCATCCCTTGTTTTGCTTCATGCCCCACTCCTGGTCTTGAATCAAAATTGGAATAGACTAGAGGGGGGTCATCGGAAGCTAGGGGAAATCCTTTGATAATTTAATAATGATACTATGAAATTTATATAAATAAAACATTTTGTCAAATGCTGGAAAGTTTTACGTCAACCTAATGTATCTTTTGAAAGATAAACAGTGTTTACTTTGATCATTTTAGTCAAATCCATAGATTTTCTTTATTTACCTGCTCAATGAATTACACTAACATGTGCGGGGAGTGGGGGAAACTATTATTAGTAAGCAATAGTTTTTATTCTTGAAGTATTCCTCGCTTTTTCTCTGCACATCTGTCTCTGCCCTTAAAAAAATTCATTTTTGAAGAGTTTCTTTCCCTCGAGGGATAACAAAAAGGAATTAATTACTTCAAATGAAATTCCTGAATGAAATAATTTCTTTGAAAAATTGACTTTAAGTCAAATGGTACACAATTTTGTAGAAAGGGTTTTCACAGTATTCAGTGGTGTTTTTGTCTTATGGAGAACTTTGCAAGCCAAAGATTCTGTAGTTGGCTTTGTAGATTATTGCATACCCATACATATGCACACAGATGGCTATTCATGTCCCCAAGGCAGGTCAATGTTGTTCTCAACTGCTCACTAAAAGTCGGTCATTTCTCCAACAAACCTGTTTCTTTATCACCTGCCACTTACTTTGCTCAGCACCTTGTTATTTCTTTTGTTGCATAACTTACTGGTAGTATTATTAAATTTTTTTTTTTTCTTTTCTTCCAAACCTTACTGCTCCCACCACCACTGGTTGTTATTCATCTCTACAGCTGGCTACTCTGTCCCTTTTTGCTTGTAATAGTGGTTGCAATAGAATTTAGTTATTGCTTATGAGCTCAAGATAGCAACTGAATAACAGAGTAGATGTTGGTTCTCCAGTCTTACAGTGGCTCTGCTTCGGCATTTACCTCTGTTCTGATTGCATCTTTATCTGGAAATGTATGCTATGGCTCAGCTTCCAATTACTTCTACCCATCTTCTATATGGCAGCCTTGTGATACAATTTTTTTTTACCGTTTTGATTGCCTATTGATAACCAATTTAGATTTCCTGTATTACTGAAATATAATGATTAATACAGTTAAATGTATTGAAGCAAATGGTGATAGATTTGATAGAAGAAATAAATGTTTGGTTTAAATGAAACTATGGTGAAAATCTGGCACTAACATGTAGGATTAATTTTTACTATTCTAGTTAGTTTCAAGCTTGTGCAGTATTAGATATGCATGGCAGAAATGTTGCAGATCTTCTAAGACTCAATTGACCGGCTATATACCACTTACTTCGAGTTGAATTTCTCATCTTCTGAAGAGAATGCAGTAATGAGCTGGCTTATTATGATTGAAGATCATAACTTCAGGCCCACCAGTCGGTTCCCTCAGTCTATTCATACATGTATATGATATGAAGAAGAAAACTGAAACAAATCAAGAGAATGAATCTGGTGAAAAAGCATTGGCACAAAAGTGAAAAACTAGCACATTATCTTAGTTGTCTGTCTTGTCACTGTGATACAGCTTGTCAAAAGGAAATCAGCTATGTCTTTGCTGAATTTTGCTTTTATCAAGTAAAAAAACAAAAAACTATTCATTTTTTACATTTATCAAAATTGTATCAATTATAGCTAAAAGTGCACTATTTATACAGGTGTTATTCTTTTCCAAATCTGATTGCTACAACAGAGGGACATTCTGCCTTCATAGTTATATTAAATGTATTAATCATTTTTGTAATGTGAATGGTTCTTGGCTTTTAACTTTGTATTCCCCTACCCCAATACATTTTATTTCCTTGTTAAACCTACAGCATGAAGAAAATGATGAGCCAAATTGAATTAATCTGGCTCTGTTGTCCCTGTTTTGTGAAAAGGTCTTGTCCGTTGTCCATAGATGATTGCCATTAATCAAAGATTACCTTTCTTGTTTCTTTAAGCTATTAATCACAAACCTACAAAGAAATGTTTTGGGCCAGGTAGAAGCTTCCATCTAAAGTGAAGTGGAAGGGATAAAGGGACTATGTCTGCTGCTTTGAAATGGCCTTGTAAAGTGACACTTGGTGGTTGTAAACATGGCAACAAGTCTCAAGAGGGTTCACCAGATACTTGAACACCCATTAGAAATATCTGCTTGAGACAGATTCCTGCCCACAGCCTTCCACTTGTCAAGTAAAGGTCTTCTGCAGTCAAATGATCACATCTACACCCAAGCACATCTCTCCTTATACATGTACTCTCTCAGCCATTTTTGTATCTGTTGCTATCCCCCTCCCTTCTCACTTTCTCTCGCTCCTCTTTCTCTCACTCCTCTTTCTCTCTATTTCTTAAGGATTTGGAATTGTCCAATGTCTCTTGAAAGATTTTAGATATGACATAAGAAAGTAGACTTTATATAGTTTTGTCTTTCTGAGTTAGTTTTGTTTTCTCTTTCCTTTCTTCTCTCAGGAAAGAGAAGAGCAAATCAGGGGGTACAGGAAGGTTCCAACACCAGAAATGTCTGACATTTATCCAACTCTAGCATGTCAGGGCAGGGATGTTGCATGTTTTGACTTTTCTGAGGCAATTACATTAGAAAAGATGTTCTCTTTACAAGTCCTCCATTTTTTTATTTAAAAAATTTTTTTTTTTATTATACCCCTTTCTGTTTTTTAAGTGTAGTATTTCATGGTCAGTGAATGTTTGCGATGTGTCATTTTGGATAGCAAAGGCTTGATGACACAACAAGCAACTGTTCTACATCTAAAAAGTAATGTTGAGGGGTTTTGGTAAGTTTTAACAACAGGAGCAAAAAACAAAAACAAAAAAAACAAGGAATTTAGAGAACATTTTTGTGCCTCCTGTTTTTTTTCTTTCTTCATCATCATCAGTCTTTTAACATCTATCGTTGGACATAGATCTCCCCCAGAACTCGCCACATTTCTCTATCATGGGCGTCGCAGAGCCAGTATTTTCTGAATTTGTCTGGTTCATCTCTCCATCTTGTATTTTGTCAGCCTCGTTTCCACTTGTGGTCTCTGGGGGATCCATGTTGTGAGTCGTAATGTCCATCGGTTATTTTTCATTCTCACAACATGACCAGCCCATTGCCATTCGAGTTTTCTGGAAGATTCTATGTCTCTGACCCTTGTTTTCATTCTGATATATTGTGCTCTCTTGTAATCACTCCATGTGAGGTTGAGCATGATTCTTTCATGCGCACGCTGCATGCTTTTCAGTTTTGCAGGTTTGTCTCTTGGTTAGGTTCCATGTTTCAGCTCCATGAGTGACTATCGAGAGGATGCATTGGTTAGATACTCTTCTTTTTAGGATTATTGGGATTGTCTGGTTTTTGAAGGTTGAGGCTTTGCTGAAAGCTTGCCATCCTAGGGTGATTCTCTGCTTGAGTTCTTCTTTTGTGGATTTTATAGAGATTTGTCATACTAAGTAGATGTAGTGGTCCACTTTTCCCAGTTTTGCATCTTCAATTTTGACAGTTATGTTCTTATTCTTGATGTGATTGTTGCACATGACTTTTCTTAATCACTATCAAATTTCCCGTTTTTATCAGGATGAAAAGATTATTCATTCTCATTCACTTAGTATGGCTGCTTTCATTTGACATAGTCTTATAGTTTTCCTTCTTTATTCCATGTTTTCGACAGGTATTTAGCAAAGAATCCATTCATCCCTGAAGCTCTTAATTGAGCAAGTTATTTTACCTTTGGATATGTTTAGAATGGAACAAAATTTATCAGATATGATCACAGGTCAAAATATCATTACATTATACTTATTTTACTAGTTTTCTTATGCAGGTAGTTATGTTTATAAACACAGCAATAAGGATTGTGTGGTATATATATGTATAGAAGATATAGTTTGTGTGAAAAGTATATACTTTTCAGACCTTGCAATGAAATTCTAGGCTTCTCCTTCGTTTCTACTTAACTGTTAAATTTTACATCACAATTGCTAGGGAAAAAAATTGGAAGAAATTGAAAGTCGTGTTCACAGGTGAGATTCTTGATCTATTGGCCTGCAGGAAATAGATCAAAATACATGCAGGAAATAGATCAAAATACATGAAAACCCTCTTGAGATTGGCACTCTCTTGGCTACTAACTAGCACAATTGCTTCTGCTCCAAAGTATTACGAGTTATAGCCAACTATAACAGACATTCATGTGAATTATGCAAACTTCACAGTATACCAGGGAGACAATGTGCATCA
>OY735214.1:16484844-16599844 GCA_963457665.1 Thysanoteuthis rhombus | reverse complement strand
TGCAAATCAAATTACAACATTTTAAACATAGCAAAGCAAGAGAACATCTTTGTTGGCCCAAAGATAAAACAATTCATTTCCACGCATACGACCACATCTTTCTAGGTAAATTCAATCTATCAGCTCAGACATGCCATTAGTATAAGCTGTTAATGCAGTCAATAAATGTGTATGTCTAATAGTTTTCTGGAGTTCTAACTGAAATTTTACTAATCAATAAACTAAAATAATTTCAAATAGATAATACATGGCCAATATTGCTTCAAATAATATTCAACAACTAGAATATTCAATTAATGCAGTGGTTCTCAAATTGAGGTACACAGCATGAATTATAGGGGTACACCAAGATTGTAAAAACAAACTTTGAGCAAGATTGTCTATTGTAATAGATATGCAGACATGTGTCTCTGAAACTGTGCCTAGAATTGTGTTACTTGCTAAAAAGAGCTCAGCTCATCTTTCCCATTAAAAATGAAACATCAAATTAAATGAAATCATAAACAAATACTACACGTCTATTGTCTGTTCTATTGTATCCATACATTTTATACTATATTATTCACAACAGTTATGTAAATGCTGTTGGATAGAAGGGAGTAAAAGTTAGAGAACCCCAGAATTAGAACCTTCCATTCGATGCATGATTTTGTCTGAATAAAACAAGTGAAATATCATATCCTTTTCTAATAACAAATGGAAAGGTAGTAACGCAAATATTCTCATTATTTCTAACAGCTCAAAATTCTTTTTAAGAGAGGTAATGCTATTCACATTCACACATAAGACAATCAATGCTAACTGACTTCAAAGGAGGATTCAATAAATGTTCATCCACAGCAGGTTGTTATATACTACTATTATCCACAGGGAATTAATCAGATACTAATTTTAACTTATCATTTTATTTTAGGTTTAGTTTACATATGAACCACTTGAAAAAACATTCAGAATTCAGAATTTTGTTTTTCCAAGACAAAAATCTCAAGCAAATTACAAGGACCAAGCACAAGATTTTCAAATTAGAAATTTATACAACACAAAGCGCCTTAATGTATTTCAGCACCACAAACAAATTCAACAAGTATAAATCACCAAAGGCAGGCTAATAAACTAATTGATCCAGTTATTTCCTTCATTGATTTCTGATATGAAGTAAAGCAGATCCTGGGATTTGATCTATATTCATATGCTTAAAGATTAAAATCTGTCAACATATCCCTAATCAAAAGGCTAGAATCATTGAGACGCTTTTCATACAATCAACATTCAAAATACAAACATTCAAAAATAATAGTTGTAAGTAAAGCATCCGTCTCATGTATAAGGCTGGTGATTAAGTCCAGGTTTCCATTGTATGCATCACCTTGTGATCCCCACAGATTTCAAGTCTGGTCAAGATCAAGACTTTATTGTATTTATAACCTCTTCCTTGACAGGGCATAAGTCCACGGAAGGGATACTTCTATCCTATACTTCACCCAGCTCAAAGTATACTCAATTAGCTGCTGAGTGCACAGAGAAATTTCTCCTAATAAAGAGTTCTCCACACTGGAAGTTCCAAGTTTAAATTGTATTGTGACAAGTTATTAGAGTTTGGCAGGGATCAACTTGAACTCTGGCCATTAGGTTTGCTAAGTATAGGTGGGATTGTATTTCGTGTTTGAGATTATCAGGTGTGGAGATGTTTTTGCTTCTTTATGCAAGAGGCTGCAGTAATGGCTAAAAAAAACCTGGACTTCAGAATATTCCATCATCATTTCTCTCAAAATGTAAGTAAATCTACAATAATTTCTGATGGTATCTTTTTAAGCATTACTAGGTCTATAGCTGGGGTAAAATGGTTAAATACTGCACCATTTTCTATAAGTATAGATGATCAGAATCTGATAGAATGACTAACCTACTTTTTAATCCATGTTTAGTTGGTATCCCTCGTGTGGACATGACTATACATATTACACTTATGTATTTCATACAAGTCATGAACACAAACTTTGGAAACTCTGTAGTAACTCCAAAAGGGACAACAAAAAATTTGGAGAAATATAAACTCCAAATAAAATACTGGCCAATGCACACAATTACATTAGAAAGTGACATACTATTTAACACCTTGAATACTGACTCCTCATTTCGAAACCTGAGCAGCTGGAAAATAATGCATTTATATATAAAACACAATGCATATCCATGTCTTTTTGTTGTATAACCCTTTTCTATGAGTGGACAGATACTACATTGATCCTAAACAGAAATGTTGAGAAGTGCACTGATACTAAACTCTGCTATGCTATCGAAAGAGCCAAGGAGTAATACTTTGATGCCAAGGCCGGAGTGCCAATCTCTAAATCTATAATCCTGTCATTTTTGACGGGTATTATAAATCAATAAAATAAACTGCTTTTATAAGAAATGCTTTGCCACCTATCTTTTGAAGAGGAAACCGCTTTCCTTTTTCCAATGATCATTCAATAGTTGTTATATCATGTAACTCTGATAGGAAGTATATGAATGAACTACATGGGATGTGAAAAATTTGGATAAGATCTAGCAACTTGCAATCAGGAGCTATTATGCTGGAATTTGAATGACAATTGAAAGAGAAGTCAATGAGAAAAGCCTCAACAATGCGGTTCATAAAGAAATATAGATTAGCAAACGGAACCATTTCTTAAAAAGTACCAAAAAAAGAATACTAAGACCAAAAGGGAAGCTATGAACATGCAAGTGAGAAATAATCAACATTGAATTTATGAACAGGCAACACAAACTTGAAGCAACTAATGATGCTTCAACCAGCACAACTAAGATAAGAACCCTCCCTACTCCGAGATGATCTTCAGTCGTTATATATACGTTCAATTTATACTATTATGCAGGTTCCATATGTATAGAGGGTACAAGATGTAAATGATTAGATCAAAGTGAAAATTGTGGCCAATAGGTTTATACTTAACAAAATAATATTAGCATAGTTAATGAGTTAAGACAACACTAAATGCTATGATTGTAAACATACAAAAACATACAAATATTTTTATAAAATATATCAATTTCATGAAAAGGTGTTAGTGTTTCCTGGTGCGAATCCATGAATACTTACTGTTTCTTGACAGGTACCACTCATCCAAATCATTCACTTCTCAACCCCTTTCTCAGATTAATCCTTTTTCGTATTTCGCTATTGGAAAGTGAAGAAAAACACGGTCAGTTACTTTTGCACTTCTTTTTCATTTTTAAAATCAAACAGGTTATATAACACAGTAGCAATATATAACAGTAAAGATGACTATAGCATGATTATGAAAGAAAACTCTAGATACTATCACAATTATTAACTCCACTTAACAATTATATAGAATATTTCAAAACAAAACAAGTTTGCACTAATTCATGGTATAAAGCAAGCTGCTCTCACAAGTCACTGATACCAATTGATGTTCTATAAATGCAGCTTTTATCTTAGTGCAAGTAAATCAAAAAAAGGCTAATCTCACACATGAATTTATAATAGAATAGGCAGAAAAAATTGAGGTTGGAATGGTCATGTTAGTGATGATAATTATTACAATTCATCAAATAAATGGAAATCTTTTCAATAAATTAAAGATGGTCATATCAGCATAGAGGCAATGCTTAAGAACTCATCCTTTAAAAACAGTTTGTTTTTCTAAATAAAGATCAATACTCTCACAGACAAGGATCTCCAATTCTTTATGAAGACTCATACAAAATTATGAATGCTACCATTCTAACATATTTGTTTTTCATTATCAAAGTATGCTTTTCACATACCTTAAAAGATAATGCCTTCAAAAGCTGTGTTATAGAATGGTATATTGATGTAACCGCAGCCAATGTCAAAAGAAACAGAGGTTCCTCCCAAGTGCCAACATGATAAGGCTCATTACCATAAATATTACCAAAATTAAACTAGTATTCAATGGTAAATTATCAAAACCGGTTACAAAGTATTAGGTTTATGGCCAACAAACTTCTTCCTCAATAAAACCACATATATATGGCTGATGAATCGAAGTTTTCAACTGTACAAAAAAGTATACATGATTTACATCCCTTTGTGACATCAGACAAACAATTTTCAGTTCCAGCTAAAGCGAAAGATCCATGTTTATTTACAGGATTATATAGTAAGCCCATATTATAGTATAGTGTGCCACTCCAAATTGTTATATGAAGGCGGGATGGGTATTACAGTGTACTATTTCCCAGTGGACAACATTGTGCAAAGCTTGGATGGAGAAATTTTTTTTTAAATTAGTTTTTGGACCTCCAAAAACACTCCAAGTTATGCAAGTGTCATTTCATAAAAGACAGTTTCAAAATGGACCCAGAAGCAGCCAAATCAATGGGGTTTTACAGAATTGCTTTGAAGAAAGGTGCAGGCCTTCAATATTTGATAATACCCAGCTGAAATCTCTCATGGAACAGAAGCAAACTTTGGAAAACAAGTGATCTGAACCCGGGCCTCCAGTAAAAACACCACGATGATACAAAGCAGCTTTGTGTGCTACAGTGGAAAATCAACATGATTTTTAGAAGTTTAATAAAAGTATAAAACAATTATATTCAATTTTTATGTTTATTTTTAAAAGTAGAAAGATCAGAAAAAAAATATGTTCAGTTCCTCTCCTAACAATCAGTTGGTACATGTACAGTTGAAGTATTATCTTTAAAAAAAATTTAAGCCCAGGCATCTTGTCTGGATCACTTTCGAAAAAATGCCATATAGTGATCCTTCTGACATCATGTGCAGGAATGATAAGTCATGTAATACTGAATTAGATAGTAATTTTTACACGACAATACCGCAAAGGCAATAAAATAATTAAGAGTCCAAGATTAGATTTTCAGGTAACAGAGAGATAGACTGTTGAGTGAAAATACATCCTGAAATTTGTTTCAGCTGACCTTTAAAATAACCATAAATAAAGTTCAGTAACAGGTATGATCAAGTACAGTACCAGTGCCTCCTAAGATTAACTGGTGAGAGTGTTGGGGAGGGTGTCAATAAATGCCTCAGTTTAAGATCCATCTCCTCACTCAAAAATTTAGTTTGTATCAACAAGCCCAGCAAAGCAACGCTTGGAATAAAATTTAGATCTTTTGTGATCAGTCTATATCTTAACCATGTTCAAGCACAAGTCATTGTTTCATCAGAAAATAAATGCATAAAAATTGTCATTTGATAAACAAATAAAATCAGGGGGGTATATATGCATTTTTCATAAAATTTCATACAAAAAAAAAAAAGAAAAAAAAGGAAAAGCTTAATTTTTTTTGATAAAAAATACTGAAAGAAAGGTGAGGATTCTCAGTTGCAAAATGAAACAGTAAGGATACAAATGAATGACTAACCAAAATATGCTAGGAAGAAAAAAACTGATACTACACTTGGATGTTAAGTTTTAACATGATACAAATTTTGCATTGCATTGCAACAATAAAAAAACTCAAAAGCAGAGTTTACACCAGAGATATTGTTGATTTATTGATTAAAAGCTAAGGCACTTCTTTTTTCATGTTGTCACATCTCTACATGGAATGTGAATGAAAAAAATTGAATCTTCAAAGCTAGATGAACTGTGACAATATTGACTTAACTTGCTACATACATTTTTCTATAAATAAAATCCAACAGGCATGTGTTCAGATTGTAGATAAAAATACATACCATGTCACCTGGGGACTACAAAAGAATGTGCTTATCAAAATGTAATACACAATATAGTGAGGTATCTGATGGAGTTTTCATTCAAGTCTTTAAGTCAAAGAAAGACTTTTCTTTAGCTTGAAAAGATATATTCTTACTAATAGAGAAGTTTCTGTTGATTTCATCTTTTGATTAAAGTGTTTTAGCATACAAATGAAAAGTTTTAGTCATTTAACAAGATTCATTCATTCATTCATTCATTCATTAAGTCATTCTATCCATTTCTGTGATAAGCATCTGCACATATACAGAAATTGAAAAAAAAAAAAACTCAATTTACTGAAGAAATTTTAAATTTTGAAAAAAGTACACAAAACTTAACTTTTCTTTTCCCAGAAGCAGCCATTTAGCAAGAATTTCAGATTGTGCGAAAATGACAACACTTGCAGTTTGTCAACCAAATTAAGCGGCAAAAGCAGAAAAGATCATGTGGTTTGCTATAAATGGATAATGTCTTTAATGTGAAAGGTGGTAATGAAGGAGGCAGGTCACCCTGTTCTTATACTGTAAAGTTAGTCAAGAGATTTTCATGTCAATAAGAGGAAAAGTTCAAATTTCAATAGGTTTCTGCACTGTCCATCTAGCTACCTATTTACTTTCATAATGGACAATGACTCACACAAGCCACAGTGCATGCACAAACCATCTCCCACATTTATATGTAAATGGTATGTGTGTGCGTGTTTATACGCGAGCAGGGTTATTATGACCTAAGCTAAATACTATGTGTAACAGTGCACAGATCCAGTTGCATATGAAAATAAACTCTGCTGGCATCATCACCACAACAGAAAGTAAAGCAATGCAAGGATATTGAGAAAAAAATTGAAGCATCATAAAAGCAGTAATTATAATGGAGAAAATGACACAAGAACTTGAAAACAATAAATGTTCTCTATACCAAAGGAGGGGGGGATACCACTAACTTATTACTTCATTAAACAAATCTTATTGCGATGTATAAAGGAAACTGAGCAGAAGGCACAACTGTACTTGAAGAGAAGGGAGGTGTACGGTCATGTAAAGAAGTTACATAACTAAAGTCACAATGTAAACATACCTAAAAAGAGGCTGGCATAAATAGAAAATGGAAGTTTGAAAGAGGAAATTATCTGAAAGAGAGATGAATCATTATTTTTATCAGGTATATCAGATTTTGAATGTACTTAATACAGAGCTTTTGACAATATTAATACAAGTCTTATAAAGATCGCAAGGGGAAAAAATATAGCACAATGACAGACTTTCAGAATATTAGCATAAAATACAAAAAATTTACTAGATATTATTCCTCTTTTATGAACAATAACAGAGAAAGTCAACTGGAAACATTTGTCAGGTGTGTATGGCCATATGACTATCTGGCAATAATCTGCATAAGAGAATAGCTAGAGAAAAAGTTATTCCAGCTGATATTCAAATTTTCCTCATTTCATACAGTGTTTCACAAACAAGGCTTTCAAAGAGTTATTTCACCTAACCTCCATCTAACAAACCAAATATGTCAGAGAATTTAAAGAAAAAAAAAAAGTCAACTTAATTCAGTTATGCTAAAATTTTTCAGCCTAGAATTCTATAGATAACTTGCAGGTATCAATTTGAATAGATTGGTGAACCATTTTAAGCTGGGAAAGTTCCTTATAGTAAAGAAATTGAGAGAAAACTTTTCATTCAATGCAAGATTATAAGCGGTGTTTCCTTGGATACTGAAATGTAAACTTTGGTAATCAAGTTTTGAGAAGCCAGTTACATCAATGCAGATGAGCCAATCCTTTACAGTTCTCTATTTTCATAGAAGTAAACAATTATTTAATCACAAAGCTACTTTGTTCCAACAACTTCTGCAATACATTCTACCACCAGCATTTTCACTTTATCAGAAATTTATCAAAAATTCATGATAAATCCATTTCATTTAGAAAAATTTAATAAGGAAAAACTTTTTTCTTGAAAAATTCCTACTAAAGCACAAAAATTATCTAAAAATACCATGTATGTATAGCAGTTGCTTTTTCATTCATTATAGTATTGACATTTTTCACAATATTTGTATCACAAGAATTCAGAAATTATAAAAGTAATCAAATGCTAGTATCTACACGGACAAGACTAAGCTATAAAATAATTTCAACTTGTAACTTTTCAAACTGTAAGTCCATTACGATCAAATAGCAAAGCTCTAGCCAGGAATATGTAATATACAAGTATGTAGTAATACACAACAAATATCCCCTGATCAGATCATTTCTGTAAGAGGTAGAAAAGAAAGTTTTGGGATTTTAAACATCATACAGAAACAAAGTAGTATTATTTGTGTGAGTCGTGTTGTGCCATATTTTTGGTTGGCCACATTAGTCATATTGAAAACATGCCTAGCTTGACATGAAATGATTAGGTAACTGGAAAAAAATAAAGATTCAAAAATATAAATGTTTTGAGAGCAAAAAACTGCCATGAAATTTTTCCATGCTTTCTCAATACATCTGGTAACAAGGTGGTCATGAAACAAAACACACCTTGCTCAAGGTTTAATATAGCCTTCAAATGTGAAAGAAATTCTTTATAGTACATTCAATGTTTTTTTTTCAAAACCTACAAAGTTTGTTTAAAATTCTAAAAAGTCACGACAGGAAAATGTTTGAATTGGTTAGTTTTACATAACAAATATACATGTAAAAATGTCCATGTTCATCAGGAAAGTCATTACAGCAGACTTGCCATTTAATGAGTTATAAGAGAAGTGGGCAAAAAAGGCAAGTTGCTGTAAAGAAAGAATCGAGTGAAGAGAAAAGTGAAATGGTAGATGAGTAAGGGGGAATAAAAATACACAGAAGAAAAATGAGGGTGTGAAGGAGCATGAAGAGTTGCAGGGAGAGAAAGAGAATAAGCAAAAAGTTAGGAATTTGCATGTGCATCTAGTTATTCTAAAAAAGCAAATAATCGCCCCGTATCACATAATAAATACATGTATACACATGCATAAATGTTTGAATAAGTAAATTAATTTTCAACTTGTTAGCTTTCAAACATTAATGAGTCTGCAATTCTTTCTTTCGTTCCTCATTCATTCATTCCTTTATTCAGTATGGAGGCTCTAATCTTTTAGTAACCCATCGGGACAAGATGACCTTGTTGTGTGTTCTACATTCAAAAGCTCTCAGGTCATATAGCTCCTCTGCTGATCCCATGGCTGACAGACACACAGACAGGGAGGGAGGGTGAGAGGAGGAAGAGGAGGAGCTAAAGAAGGAGGGCAAGGCAAGGGAAGAGGAGAATTGAGGGTGAATGAAGAAAAGGATTTGCTGGTACATACAATATATAGGGCCAAAAATTCTTTAGTTCTTCAATCTTATTTACCCACCTACATACTTTCTTCATGATGTAGTCTGAGGTAAGCAAGGAAGCCTGCCTGCCAGCCAGGGTGGGGAAAGAGTGAGAGAGAAGGGCTAATATGTGCAGTCTGGCAAAGTAGCAGCAGCAGAGAGCAGCAGCAGCACAGTTTCCGAGAATAGAATTCATGTAGTAGTAGATGTGGACTATGATGTCAGATACTAATTGTCAACAAGCGGGCAAATTCAAGCAACCACCATTTAGTTCTCTCTTTCTCTAACTCTCTCACCGCTTTCAGTCTTCATGAGCTACACTTTACATACGCATAAATTTATTAATACTTCTGAAATCAAATTATTTCTTTCAAAGTTCTTTATGATCTTGCCTCCTACTCCAAATGTGGGTTGTTTTTTTATATGCTAAGATTCTTTTCTGCTTGTCCAGAAACATTTTCATGATGAAAGACAAATAAAAACCACAACTAAATAACAAAGTGAGTCATTATTATAATACTCTAAAAGACAACTTTCGAGTTTACAAGTGACTAATGCAGACATTTAAAACTGCATTTAATAAGACTTTTTGCACATAGTTATTTGTAGACAAAATTGTGTAAAATAAAATTGACTCAGAAATTATCCTCTGAATGTGCGTGCACAAGCATACACATATAATAGTCTGTAAAAGTATCAATCCAGGTTCTCTATTTACTAATGCTACATATACATATTTTAATTCTTTTCAAAAGACAGAATAGAGGCATGTGTATACACATGTGTAAGAGTTTACCAACGAAGTGCCAAAAAGCCAAATGATCATTATCATGAAACAAAATTAGAAATTATCAAATACTAAAGTATTTGTAAATTTCCTCCAAAAAAGAAAAAAAAAAACAAATGAATAAATGAATAAATAAATAAATAGGGGGGGAAAGCCTTGTTTTGGACTAATTTTTTTTGTCTTTATTGTTTTGTTTTTTCAGATAAGCACTATAATAGCCTTCAATCTTTGAAGTCTCAAGGTTTTCAAATTGCAGAACTCAATCGAACCGTAAATATATAACAAAACGCTTTCACTTTTAATGTCAAAGATTCATCTAAATAAAAAATTTAAGAAAAGTTTTGCACTACGCTATCTATACAAATTATCAAAATGGGTTTCCCACCGTAATTCAGTATAATGTTTATCCATTCTTTTCGATGCAATATTCAAGAGGTGACATTAAATGTGGATCACATAAAAGACAAATGCTAATCAGAGCTTTTTTTAACTCTCAGCAAAGCCAATGGCTAACATGAATAAGTTCAGCAGCTCTCTAGAGTAAAAGCATTGCAGGTACACAAAAACCTTACATACATCTAACTTTGGAAGACATTTGCGCATGTATGCGTGTATGTATATTCTAAATAATTACATGCATGTGTTGCACATTCACTTTTAAACTGAGTGCATTGTCAGTGTGTGCATGTTGTGTCTGCATTTACTAGGGTTTGTACAGACAGCAGCTTTGCTAACTGAAGGCAAGTCAAGGAATAAGTAGAGACAGACAGCAGGACATTGGCTTTCCCTGGCAGCCAAGGGTAAGTTCTTTCTCACAATTTCAACATTTTACTTTTCCCGCCATCTTCTGAAAAATGTTCTCAACTAACAAGATTTCCACCCAACCTAGAAAATTATTCTTAATCTCGGAAAGGGAAGTGATCGCTAAAAATGATTACAAAGCAAATATTTTAATGTAACTTTTTGAAGAGTGATGTTCCTAGAAAGATTTCTACTGAGAGAAAAAAAAAAAAAAAAGGTGAGAGAATTCAGATTTATATACAGTTATCAGTGGGTTTTGTGCTCATTTTTTTTTTCATCTTTTGTTGTGTTCCTCCAAGATTACCACTGCAATAGAGATAGAACCTCAACCCTCTACCTATCTAATCTGCATAGCACAAGAGCTTAAATAGAATTGCTTTGAGGAACAATAGTCATTAATTCTTATAATACAGCCAAAAAATGGCTCTTCTGGTTTTATTCAAAAGCAGATAAAGAATGGAAGTTGCAGTATAAATGTGTGTGCTCATGCATACAAGAGCATATTTCAAGAAAGGTCCATCATCTATATTCAATGAGTACAAACTAAGCCATATCTGCTCTTAGATTACTGTATAAGAAAAGGATATTTTCAGAAATTTTCTCCAAAAGTTGTGTTGGTCCAAATATTTACATTGACACTTCATCTTGAATTGACAAATAGAGTGAACAAAATTTTTTGTTTCTTTTTTATAAACCAATGAAATTAACAAAGGCATAGTTGTTAACAAAGCTTTATTTAGTCTGGTATATGGCCATAATATGCTCACACTACTTGGTTATCCATCCCAATACTAATTAGGTTTGATGCTGTTTGACTTCAGTGATCAAGCAGAAATCAATGCTTTCATGATGATTTGACTGAGAGCCACAGACTGAACAAAGGTTTATACATCTATGACTACGTTACTTATTTGCATATTGGTGAATGGATAGGACTAATAATTTTACAGAGTCAATTCATTTCAGAAGATGATATGAAATAAATTGTATGGAACAAACACTTTTCTCCATAAGAATTTGCAGATGATCCCTAACCACATAGTTATGTTTACAATTGTGCTAACTGCCAGTAACACTAGAGTTTGCTTCAATTGGCGAAGAGTAAAAACCAAGAAACCTGATTTTACTTTTAAATATTGTGAATGGCTGTAAACACAAGAAAATGTTTAAACAAATGCAAAAAAACTATATCCTATTCTGTAATATAAAAATCTAGAGCACAATCTGTGCATTTACATATTGGCTTAAAAAATACTAAGGAATGAAGACTAAGTAGTGAAAATTCTCATCACCAGTATGAAGTCTTCTTACAAATTATTATACATAAAAGGGAAATGGATTTCAAGCCAAGTGAAAAATACTTCTCTCCATGACAATCATAATTTAAATCAACACAAATCACTGCTCACCTAAATATGTAAATGACCAGCTTTAAATGTTCATATGCACACAATATAAAATACACAATGCAGGATCAAGCTAGTGATAGTGTAGTAGATTTATTGTTAGCTAATAGATCTAAGGTTTTATCCAGGTGCCAAGTTGATTAGGCTCATTACTGCAGAGTAATTTTGATTATAAATATCTACTTTCATGCATCAGTCCTTGAGATTAGGGAAGAGGGGCAGATATTTAAAAGTTATACGCTTCCCACAGATCAAGCAATCATCACCTGTAATTTTCTTACTTCTTAGGAAAGACAAGGTAGTGAGTATTTCGACAAGTTGGACAACCATTACCAAATTGACAAAGATTTTCTTATCATTGCAATGTCATTGAAATTAGGGTGAACACAAAAGAGACAAATGATGTCATTAGTAATCAGTCTTAACTTCAGACAGGGAATGACTGAATCACTAATACTGTCTCTGCTTTGTAGTGTGGTGGTGGTGACGATGAACAGTTCAAATTATTTTCTTTTAGCTACTTTGTAAATAAACAGATTTTTATAACTATTAGTGAAAATGGTAAAGCAAAATCTAAGGCTTTAGTTCTTAGATCTTCAGGAACAGTTCAATGATAATCATTATCACACTAAAGGAGAAAACCGATATGTAACCATTTACAAGTGGTTGTTAGTCTTGAACTAATAAAATTATAACAATGGGGGGAAAAACACCCCCAAAAACAGTAGTTTTGGGCACAAGACCACTCATTTGGGTTATGCAGTACCAAATAATAATCAACTTTTCAGACTGAAAAAGTTTGACAGAAGAATATCTATAATGAAATATATTTTATAATGACAGTCATAGAAGAAATTCTTTCACTGTCATTCATAAATAGTCACCAACCAAGCTACAAAACCATTTTTTTTAAATCTTTTTTTTAAACATCAATTTGTTTGCTTTTGTCTGGAGCCAATACATTGGTTAAATTCACAAATTTCTGCCTGCAAAATGCATGGCATTAGAATAAAGGTAAACTTGGATTGTAAAATTCTGCATACATACAAGAGAAGTACAACCATAAAGTTTAGGAAAAGCAAATTAAAAAGTGTTGCATCAGATTTTAGTGTTCTAGAATTTGCATGCATAAAAATCTCATACTTAGTTATACTCTTCTCATGTGAAAATTCCTACAATCCATGTAATAATGAGGAGTTTTTTTTTTTTCCTGTTCATGTCTATAAGTTACCATAACCCACCAAAAATGGCACACACAGATTTTCTTTAGCACTACACTTTCCAAACGCTTCAACTTGAAGAACAAAACAAAGCCAGGTGATTTTCAACAGATGCATTATATTTTAGGAGGGGTTCCAATTTACGATACAACACTAATGCTATTAAACACTTACTTTGTGTCCACTGGGTGTGACCTCAATAAGAAGACTTTTTTCCTGATAACACTTTTTTTTTTTCAAAAATGGTTTTTATCAGACCTCATATACTGATAACAGTTTTTGGGGCAAATGGTTCTTTATCTGATCACACTTTTCTCCTTTTAGGGCTCAAAAAGTCAAAGGGATCCCCTCCAGGGGTCAACAGTGTAAGGAAACTCATTTTCCCTTTTCTGGAAAAATCGTAATTATATAGAGTAGTTTCCCTTACTAATTATAATATTGATTCAATACAAGGGAGGTGACTCGGCATCGAGCTTAATGGCTAGGGAAGGCAGTCTTTAAACAAGTACTTATAAGAAATACAAACTTCACTTTAAGATAGACTTGAAACTTTAATTAATGAGCAACTTTTTGAAAAAAATTTTTTGTTGATGTATTTTTCAATGTTACAAAATAGAAATAATATTCAAACAGTAAGATATTGTTTTCTCTTGAATATTGGTTACAATCTGCATTATGTCAAAATGTTCTGATACATACAGGAAAACTATAAGCTGGCAGGTCAAGTACTTATCTATTTTAACAATATGTAAATTCTGTCTACCTAGAATTCTAGATAGAGTCAACTTTTATGAGGAAATCATGGAAAACTTTTCACCTATTCACTGAAGCGATAAATCTGTTCAGGCCAAATCCTTTACTTCCTTGTAATATCTAAAAGTTATCATCATAAGCATTCTTTAGCATATATCAGCATCATTCTAGTTAATGATTAATACTGAAGCATCAGAGAAAAAATTCACAAGGCCAGATATTTGATTAGATATATTCTTAATATGCTTCTTATAAAGTCACATAGCAGATCAAAGTGAAAAGTATTCATTTTTTTTTAGAAAGACCTACCATTGCAACTTTTTAATGAGCTTTTTGCAAGTCTCTACCTAGATTATATGCTGTTATATATAGAAAAGGGTGTACTACTCCTAGACCTGGAAACAGTAACCTGCCCTGCTGCTTCTAGAAAATTAGCACACTGCTGGCATAATCTATGTGTACATGACTGTATGTATATCAGTATGTTTAGGAGTATAAGCAGGAGGTAACAGAAGCTAATACTGTTTGAAAAAACAGCAACAGGAGATAGATTTAATTCAAGTTTGCAACTTGTTGTCTGGCTAGGAAAAAAAAACAGGGGTGGCACTATCACTTCAACTCAAATGTGAACAAAGAAGGAAAGAGAAAAGGAGAGAATTAAGTGGGACAGAAACAACTTAAGAAAGCTTCTTTTTTTTTTCTAACCTGAAAGTAAACTAATAAAATTTGCCAACTGCAAAAACACATGCACAAAGTCAATGCAAGTGCAAATACATTAGAAAGTCAGAAAACTTTGCACAGCCTGCAAGGTCATAGTGCCCCAGTATAGAGAAGAAATATCACATGGCCACTACTGCACATGTGTGCATGCACATGTGGTTGGCTGGTAGAGGAGTTGTTTGTGAACTGCCATCTTCTTTCATTGGTCAGTTAAAGGAGGAGGAAGAGGAGAGATTGGATAAGATGCACACACGCAAAAACAAAAAGAAAAGACCTTGTGGTTTATTTTTGGAGAGAAGGGAGCTTATTCTTCCCATTACTATGCAAGATATATGAAACAACAAAAACAAAAGCGAAAATCTGCTCTCCGGCGTTAGATCACTAACAAGAAAAATCAGCTGAAGAAAAGCTTTCCTTCCATTTGCAATTTCGAAGAGTGGTGCCCGAGAAGGAATGACGATTCCAATTAGATAAACGCTCCCTGACCTGTTAGACAATTCCGATGCTTTTCTTCCTCTCCCCGCTACCTTCACTCTTCGACAACCAGGATGTAAACATTGCAGAAACGAGGCTTCAGTGAAAATTCAAGGAACAAAATATAACAGTGTAAACAGAGATGCAGGAGAACATGCTCTTACTAATAACTTGCAGATAGTTGTAATCAGACGACTCATTAACACACACAAATCAAACATGATTAAATAATGCCACTCAACGAGGGCAGAATGTGACATAAGGTCGGGTTCAATTTCAGGACATTCACATGTACAGGTGGGTGGTTCTAGAAACTGTCCAGTTCCTTTTCTGGTACGCCTCAGGTGCAATGGGGAGGTGCAACCTGGAAGGATGACCCCTGGAACTGGATATAATATACTTTTGGAGGTAACGGAGGAATAATACCAGGCAAGAAAGAAACACACACACACTATATATACATATACATATATATATATATATATATATATATATATATATATATATATATATATATACACACACACACACACACAGAAGAAAAAAAAGTGCTTATTTGAAATGAATAAGAAAACAATTATCAAAATTGATAACAGTTCAATATTTTTACAGAGAAAGTATCAGAAAAAAAAAAAAAAATTTCAATGAATATCCATATGACTTTGACAGCCATGATTTTGCAAGATGGCCACAAAGTCAAGTTGAATACTTGAAGAATGAATATTCTAACAAGATATTGTATCCAAGCAAAACAGTATAGTAACTCTCCAGTTATAAATGAAAGAAACAATAGCATTTTATTGAATGCATGATAGACTGTTCTGAGCATTATCATTACACAAAATTTCACACAATAAAGAAAGTAACAATACTGAAAATGATTACAAAAGGATATTGACAATTTGAAAAACACAATTACGAAACATCAGTCCATAGTTGAACAAGTTATATTTTAAGCAATATTAGAATCCTTTATAATACCGAATTTTCTATGAATTCAAATCTAGTACTGACATTCTGGGTAGGGAATATCATTCAATATCTGAAGTTATATTTGATTGAAATATTTTACAGACTTCCTTAAATGAAGACAATGATAGGCATTTCTGACAGATATGATTTTCTTTCCAGTAAAGAATAGAAGAGAAGCATGGAATATAAGGTCAATGCAAGCAGGTATAATTGCAAATAGAAATTAACTATAAAATATTTTTCGGAAGACAAAAGCCAAGAGAAGAATCAACATGAACAGGGAAATCATAAATATAAGCAAACTTTGCATAAAAGAACTTTCCAAGTCAGGAAATTCCTTTCAATTATTCCATTACCCTTAATGTTTTAATCAGCAATCACTGATCTTTCAAGGAAAGTGCCTTACATGTTTCCAGATGACAGAAATTTTTTTGATTACTCTTGGTTACTATAACCACAAACCAATATATATTTCAGAGGAGTTTTGTAGAATCTTTTCCTGGATGACCCAGGAAGAAACCTTGAGATATTAAGGAAAAGTCAACCACTTGATATTCAAATATGAAAAATCAGAATCTTTCAAAATAACAAACATTTTTTTCCCTGCTAAAATGAGAATGTCAGCTACCCAAGAGAATTAACAACGAATTGAATAACAGAAGATTCTAAAACCCCACTGACGATGGAAATTCTCGTACAGATTCAACACAATCAGTATATTTATGAATAGTGCTAAGAATGACCGAATTTTTATGTCATCGGCCGTAAGCAAAATTAAGAAAAACAAGGCCATCATTACTGTGTATCCACTGCTCACTGCTTTGCATTAGCAAGTGAAGGACATAATCTGTACACATAAATTCATTTATACAGTTGTACATATGTTCTTACATACGTGCACATATTGACAGGTAAATGGGCACTCGGATAAACATATAGGCACACGTCACATACGCGTTAATGGTCAACAAAAGATAAATCAGCAACAGATTATATGCATTCATCCCTTATGAACACAAAATGTAGAAAAATTAAAGGTTTTCGAAAAATTCATGCAAGCCTTTCATGTTTTCTTAAAATAAAAACCACACGCAAAAACCCAGTAAGGCGAGTTTTCAGAAGCAACGAGTTGGAGTAGCAGCCCAATTTTTTGTCTGGGGAGGTGGGGCTTATCCCATGCTGCCACTGCACATTTCTCTGGGTTGCTGCTGCTGCTGCAGCTCTTCAAACTATAAACAAAGCCAAAACGAGGCTTGTGCAAAGAGCGCGCGAAAAAGTTGACAGTATGAAATCGTAGTTGACAGCTTCTAAAACTCACTTCAACCAGAACTTGTGCAGCAATCTCAAAGTCACAAGCGAATTTTCAAAAGGGCATAAGTAAACCAAGCTTACATAATTTTTCCAATCATCTTTTCAGCTCGATGAACATCTGTTCAAGCGACAAGAAAAGATGACAGGGAAGAGACCATGTGTGACCGTCTTTTCTCTAATTCCAAACAAACATATCATCGTAGAAATTGAAGTAACTTCAAGAAAGTTAAGTTTGGTCGGTAAAGAAAAATGATACAGCTTGAGTTATTTTAGAAAAATATTTTGATTATTTATCCACATCTTCACATTTAAATCCTATAAAACACAATTTTGAAGAAACTGAAAACAAAATCTGGATTGACAGGAGATAAAATTTATAATCTTGTTCATGTGCAGTACTACATGGAAGTCAAAAAGAAAATATACGGTGCATTTTTTCTCATTAGTGATAGAGAATTATGAGGAGAAAAAAACACACTAGAAAAGTCCTCATTATGATTATACATGATTTGGGGGGGAAAAATAGAATGATTTTAATCAGGAAGTAAATAGTCACTTTCAGAGAAATAAGTGAGTAGAAGAACTGAAATATCAAGTGCTTCATTTTTCAAATTTGAAAAAACAGCAGGGCAATAACAAGTAAAATATATATGAAAACAAGCATATCAAAAATTGTAAGCCCACAATGAGAAAGAGGAGAGTAAGCCCCCTTTTCTTGAGGAACAGGTACGTAGTTGATCAAGTTCAGGTTCTTTAGTTCCTTGTTTGAAGTTTGACATGATTTAAGAGCAGCATGAAATTGATTTAGAACAGATAAGTTCGTATTTTCATATGCCCCATCTTAGCAGATTCCCTAGACAAATCAGAATAAATGTAGGAGTGTCAATGTATGTTATGTTTTCGTTCAAATGACCAACAAGTTGTTATCAGAAATCTACAGAAAAATTCCGACATCTCGTAAACAAAATTAGGACTGAGAAGTCATGTTGTATATGAGAAATTTTGACTTGATGCACACATCTTGAAGTGTAGATAAAAACCAAGAGAAATATGAAGACTTGCAAGTAGATAACAAGTCACAGAATCAATCCTACCTGTTTACTAAAATGATAATAATGACAGTAATAATGATAGCTAATTGATCTGAGGAAATTACCTTATAATTCTTCAGGTGAATGAAAATTTTTTAAAAATCACTACACTATATCATAATACAACTGAGTCTTCCTCAATGCATTAAAACTACTAGCTGAATCACATTACATAATGAAGAAGGAGAAAAGAGAAGACTGAGTCCAGCAAGCAGAGAGAAAGAGAGCAAATACAAGGCCAGACTATGTCTTCCTCCCTTTTGTGTGCATGTCTCCCTACTCTCTCTCTCTCTCTAAGTGCATAATGTAAACAAGTCAATGTAACCAAGCTTCCAGACAAAAAAGCGCGCAAAAGTTGCAATTCAAAACTCAAGAAGAATAAAGATGTGACAATAATCATGCTTTACAGAATTGAACTTCTAACAATGAAAATCAAAAGGAAATTGTCAAGAAACAGTGATCACCAAAAGACACTGCCCAGCTTGGAAATACACTTGTGCACTTCACAATGTTTTATATATTCACAAATTCAAAGCTATAACACACTAACTTTTTGCAAAGTTTTCATGAAAAGAAAGTGTATGAAAGGTTTTTCAAGTGTGAGGTTATCAATTTTTAAAAATTTAGTAAAGAATCTTAGATACACCTGATGTTTTGGCAGAGCATCAATAGATAAAGAAAAGTGAAACTACTGAGTTTAAGCATTATCTTCATTTTTTTTAAGCACTTAGCTGATAAGGCAAAAATATACAGGTGATTTGAAAATTTATACTCATTTTTCTCTCAACCTACCCAATCTAAAAGAAAAAAAGAAAACATTTATCTCTTTTTTCAAGTTTGATTTTTTTTTATAAAATCTTTTTTTCACATTCTTATGAGTTACATCAAATGATGCTTGTTTTTTTTTTCATCTTGCAGGACCATGATCGTCAAGTTACCTGTCCCAGTCTGAATTAGTGAGTGAACATTTTCGTAAAGCAAGCCATAATGAGAGAGAGAGAGAGAGAAACCTGTAAAATGTTAGCGCAGAAAATCAAGAACAATTTTGAAGGACAAAAGAAGGGAAGAAAGGCTTCTGGCAAAGCAAATCATAAAAAGATACACTGGAAAAACCAGAGAAAGCATCAATTCAACCGCTCTTCCCATATTTATTTTCTAAAATTTGGACTTAGTTTTAGTGTAATTAGGCTGATGGAAAATGGCAGGAGAGAAAATGTTTGGCATGTTTATTCTAGAGGAAAATGTCAGAGCAAAGTTTCAAAAAAAAAAAAAAAAAAAAAAAAAAAAAAAAAAATTAAAATCTGCTAATATAAGGATATTTTCTCCTTACATGTATAAAGAGAGCCCAGAAAACCTAAACAAAATGTACAAATGTTCAACTAACGTGTAGATTCCATATTTCCCAAATATATGAAACATTACAAGGCATAAAAACAGGTTGCCTTCTCCCTGCTTCTTTGTATTCTAATCTATCCACCCACAAAATCATGGTGAAAAATAGATGATGCTATTACTGCTGCTCCTGTTGTTGTACAGTGGCAAAAGATGGTTCTTCTCCACTGCATTGCATTGAGTATGCAACTCATGTAGACAAGTGGACAGAAAGTTATTAGGCACATCTAGTAAAAACATGTATATATATATAAAATATATATATATATATATATATATATATATATATATATATATATATATATATATATATATATATACACTCTCACACACACAAACACACAAATAGTCAACCATCACAACCCTAACAAAGACCCAAGCTCATGAACCAGGTGGGAAGGTGTTATTTTTCAATGCCACACACACACACATTATATATATATATACTATATATATATATATATATAAGATGGAATTCGAACAAAAATAAACCAACTAAGAAATGAGAGAGAGAATCTTGTTGAAGTATCTCTGGTCACAACAAACATGGTGAATGATGAGCTGTATTCAGCAAGCATATTTCTCTACCATGACAAAGTGTTGACATTTTCTACAGAGGTCAAATTTTCCACAAATTAAGGTCAGTCAAGTGCGACCTAATACCTAGTTTAAGATGAAACAGAACAGAAAGCAGAGTGGGAGAAGTGATGGGAGGAGAGGAATAAATGTAGAAAGAGGAAGAATGAAGGAACGAAGATCAATGTTATTTTCTTAGGTTATGACATTAAAAAGAAAGGAAAAAAAAAAAAAAAAAAAAAAAGGTTGGCAGGGCAGTGCTCTTTACCGAACCAACAAAAGCATCTCCCATCATCAGTAACAACATGAATTGAAAATATTTATTTTTTATCTGGAACATCTTTACTTTCTGAATTTTTGAATCTTCTTTCATGGAAAAAAAAAACTTCCTAATGTTCAATTTTTAAAACATTTGTTCAAAATTAAAAATGAAAATTTTCCCAAATATTCTAACAGAAAAAAACAAAAAAAAATGCATTGAGATTCAGTGGAAATATTTGCTGGATATTCTGACCTTAGTTTTATATTTTCTAATTATCAGAAATATACATAAAGCAATGTATATACCTTGTCTGTGAGAGAGAAAGAGTCATTCATGAGATAGGGGTTTATCTAAACAAAAATAACTAATTCTTATACAATTAATACAGCAGCAAAACTACAATGTTACATTGATAGGTTTGAATTTCTATAACTGTACTGATCCACTTTCTTACCAAACAATTTTTTTTTTCAAAAAACTCTTAGGAAAAGAAACATTGGTGGTCAGTAAAGCAAAGTCAGTGCTTGCTGCTGCACGCATAAAGAATTTTTAATCTGTTGTTAGTGTTGTTTATATAACATTTGATGTCGTGGTTTGTTTTCTTCGATTTGTCTAACCAATGTCAGATGAAAGGAATCGAAACTACAGTTAACTGCGACACTGTTTTGAAAGATCATTTTAACCAAACTGAAAATATTGTTTGATAATGTCAGAAGTGGCTTCTAAACCAGCCCTTTCCTCTTTTTTTCTTCAATAGCGATATGTCAAATTTTAGAAAAGACGTAATACTACATAAGGGAGGGAAGAGCCAGCGTGAGGAAAGAGAGAAGTGCTTCAAGTCTCAAACATAGAGGCAAAGAAGACAATTTAATCAGAGTAATTAGAGTATTAGAGACAAGGGAAATCAGTTTGCAGGGACTTGGCATTCGAAACTGAACCCCCATTCTGTAATCATCCTGGCTAAGTGAAGTCTTTTGGCGTTTGAAGAAAAGAATTTCTAAAACGAAGTAGAAGCATTTTGAAAAATTCGACGTGAAATCGTTCCGTCTTTGAGGATGCGTTACCCTGGCTTCTTTTGTTAGCGATTCTATACCGAAATATATGGAACGTGAGGTGTGTTATGGGGGACGAAGGAAAAAAAAAAACAAACAATATCTAGTAAATAAATATATAGATCGTGTCAAGTCGATATGCATTGTGGTCACAAAGTGAGGGACATTTGTGCAAAGCAGGCGGCATTACAAATTGATCCCTCATTTTGTAACCACTCGACTAAGTATGTCGGTATGCTGTTGTATCTGGGCCACACTGGCCGATGCTCCAACAACCATTAAATATGTTAAGTTCTTCTTCGAAACCTGATCTGTTTTGGTGCAGATTGGTGAACACCAATAAAAGCGTGAAGTAAACAATTTATGTTCAACAAGAAAATGATCTCCTTTATAACTCCAGTTTTGTGTCATTTGAATGAACGGCAGAAATTTTTTTTAAATTATTATTATATAAATCATAAAAAAACATTTGTGTTTGCGTGCATGTAATTTAGAAAGGTGAAAGAGAAAATAGGACAGTTTTTAAAATTGGAGGAAATAAGGAATAGTGTTCACTGAATTTACAAGGGCATGAAAGGAGATCCTTTTGTGCCCCTATGACCGGTCTTCAGTTTGAATGGTAAGGGAACCCAATTTGTAAAGGGGAAAGGGTTCACCGAATGAAGCAGCAGCAGCAGCAAAAGAGGGGAGAGAAGGAAAGAGGTAGAGTAGGTCAGGAAAAGAGGACAATGAAGTACACAATGAATGACTGATGATTTTTTTCTCTCTTGAAAAGAGAAATTCAAGGTAAAGGGAGAAACGAAAAACTAGGTTTAAATGCTTTTTAAAATATGATAAAATCAAACACTATCAAATTTACCCTCTGATACAAAGGAAAGGTTGTCCCTTGAATCGTTTTTAAGAAGGAAAAAATATTTAATCTTAGGGACCTTAAAAATAGTATCCAAGTACAGTACATTGCAGGAAGAAACCTCATCCATAATATACTATATGATTTTGGTGTATATTAATTTAAAGCACAAAAAAAATCTATCAAAACGCTTTTATTTATTTATTTATTAATTTTTTGACATGAAAATAAATTCACAGCAGCAGTCAAACTGAACATTTCATCTATCAATGCTTGTTGGAAGAGTGAAACAAAAGAATGTATCGTCACACTACATTTTTCACACATACATTATACACACAAGAAATGTGCGCATAATGTTCTTGCTATTGTAGAGTGTACACACTACAAAACACACACAATCGAATGCTTGCCTGCGCATGTTATAAAATTACAATGAATGATTAAATTTGTGTATGTTTTAAATCAGTAAAATCAACTGTTTGTTTCGACACTGACAGCAGTTGGACACATGGATTTGGTCAGTGTGTGTCATAACAGATCATTCAAATAAGTCATCATCAAATCTACCATTCGCCATAAAAACGAGTGTATGAATGTGATTGATGAGGTAAGAAAATAAATAAGCAGATATAAGTAATAAACATTTAAAAGCTTATTCCTCTACCTATGCATGCATGACTTGACAAATAAAGCCATTGTAAGAGAGCCGAAGTAACGGGGGAGGGGCACAAAGCAATAGAGAAAAAAGTGTCAAAAAGTTGGAAATTTCCGAATGAATCAGAACGAGAAATTGAAACATGAAAATGTTTGGCCTTTTCTTCTTTTCTTTTTTTTTTTTGGTAAATTGAGAAGGAAGAGGAGTAAATCATGAGAGAGATGACAGGTAAGAAGATGAAGAGAGGTGAATAGATAGAGATGATAGGGGTGATGACGATTGGTTGCCTTACCTGGTGCCAAAAATTGAGAGGCTCCACTATGTTTGAAGATCCACGAGAGAGAGAAAGAGAGAGATGCTGAAGAGTAACACAGAATTCATTTCTTTCATATCACCATCATCTTGGACGTATGGATGATGCTTGTACACATGATCACGCACACACATTTATACTGTGCTGTCAGGTGTATGTCATAGACACACAAGCAAAACAAATCTGGTACTTTAAACTTCCATCATCATCATCATGTACATGTAATGTAAAATATGCATCTAGCTGCTGTATACTACTTCATCTGCATGTATACATCTCGTCTATCATCGTAAGAGTTCTTTTTAAGATAATGGAATTAGGTTGTTGTTGGTATGCGTAGCAGTAATGTACACTTCTAGAATGAAATATGTCAGTTTATTCTCTTCTACAAAACGAAGTGATAGTGTGATATGATGCAAGAAAGGCCATATGCATTTTTATTTATTTTCAGACAGATTTTAATACTGTTATAGAAAACTTTAATTTTTTTATGGATTAAAAATGTATCCATGTGCTGCATGTAATGAACTACGTATAATGCCCGAGCAATCGTGTTTAGAAAATATTTTTGGTTGTTTTCTGAAAAATCAAACTGGTTTATTGTAGTAGACCATTAATATTATGCAAGGAAAGTAAGCCGAAGAATGAAGCAGATGTATTCTCTTCAATCCCAAAAAATATGGTCCAACAAGACTTGAAATTAATCAGTAACACTTATGTGACACACAGATTCTAAATTAATGTTTTGATATTATTTAGACTAACGCCAGAGAATAAATAGTAAACGTTATTCTCGTTATTCAATATACCCGCGCGCGCACATAGAGGTCAATATCTGATGATCGTAAATTCTTTTTTTTATGCAGGTCAGCTGAATTCAAGTAAAAGCGATTGACATCATTGACAAGCGTGTTTTTTAGTCATCTCATCCATATGATAAAAAATTAACGTGCATCTGACACACACACACACACACACACACACACACACCATGCCATGCATGCACATGCCATGCATGCATGTTTGCGAATTAGGGAGAACAACAGATACACGTGTGTGGCGCACTCCCAACCAGGCCAACTCAACATTTTGCCCTTTTTACATATATTATTAATATCATATTCACAAAAAGATCACAATGTTCTTTCTCTCACTCTCTGCTGATATTACGGAGGTTTCATGCATATGCAAGTGGTGTGCAATAATATATTTCCGTTTGTATCTTGTTGGATTGCATTAGTTAGAGTGAAAGAAAATGGGGTCGCTAGGTAGAAAGAATAATGATTTCCAAGTAGTGAAACTAAAGAAACAAGTAAGAATCTACTACTTACTTACCAACCGGTTGATTTTTCGGTGCTTTCGCAGTAGGTTAGTTCTTAATATTCAAGATTTAGATTTAACAAAGATCCTTTCCCCTCTACCTTTCTTTCCAGACACACCCACAGGTGTATAATAAATAAATTACGGAGTATATGCAACGGGTAAAGCGAAAAGTCTGCATCCTAGTTTATAATATTCTTTTCTTCTCGTGTTTCCTTTAAAGGAACTTTTTTGCATAATTTTAGTTAGGCTCCTTCGTTGCAACCAATAGTAACAAAATATGCGGACAATTTTAGGGTACATAATAGTTAACTAACAAATTTATTAGAGTTTACTTCTGCTGTATTCTTTTCTTTTTTTTATTGTTTTGAAAGAAAACTAACTTTTAAAAAAATGATCAAGTTAAGAAGAGCAATAAAATAAAAAGAAAGCAATCCCTAGTAATAGTAGTATCCTTGTTCGTCATCTCTTTTCGACTATTCCCTTCTTTCATTCTCATGACCTGTTTTTATCCTTATTTTCTGCATTGAATACGTGAAAAATTCTTCGTGTTTTGTGGTGCAAGTCGCCCTAGTTTCGGAATCTACTTCAGCTCCAGAAGATCATTAATATCAATAATTATGATAATCCAGTCAACATTAAATGTTACAAAATGCATGTAGAACTCAGTCAGTGTCAGATAGATGCTGGAGATTTAACATTATTCGAAAGCAGAATTCAAATATACGAAGTGAGTGAATGACCGCATAGTAGCAATATGAATACTATCAAGTATCAAAAACTAACCCTATTATTTAAAAAACGAAGAATTCTAAATTCAATTAAATTACTTTCAAAAACATACAATAAAAGTGGTATGCAATGTACATCCGGATATAGTACACACACACACACACACACAATTCAGTAGCGAAATCTGTTCTTTCGATATTTAGCAACCTAGCAAGATAGTGTTAAAAAGATTTTTTAAAGGAATGCTTGATTTTTATGAATCTCTTCTGGTAACATAACAGAATTAATTCCTGTAGTTATGGGGTAAAAAGCGCTACTCTTGTTCCTCCGGGTGCTCAAGAAAGTATGCTTTCGTAATTTAGAAAAGAATATCATTTTCATCTTTTATAAAAATGCTTTTGTCATTTTTACTGATCAGTGTTCACTGTAAGGGAGTGTTATTTGAGAAAACTTTTTTCCCTTCCTTTCTTCTGAAGAAAGATCCTTTCACCAACTTGAAACAGAAGGGAAAAAAAAAAGGAGAGAAAAAGCATTATAAATGCAAAAATAAAAATATCCTTACTGCCTGGGAAGTATTATCCTTCGTCTTTTTTATGTTCCTTTATTCGATGATTATTTCTCTTGAAAATCCTCAGCAATTCTCTCTTTACTTGTACGTTGTGTGTTTACGTAAAAAAAATTATTGCGTTGTTTTCGTCGAAATAACTTGACTCCTTTCTTCTGTTCATAAAAATCTCACTTCAAAAAGTTTGTTTTTTTTTCCTCCGTGTATGTACGAGAGGATACTTCTCCCCCTTTTTCCCAGCCTTTTTTCGTCTTTCTTTCAGGCACCCCTACCACTTTCTTTTGTTTTAAAGTCACTCCCTCTTTTTTTGTTGGCAAAAATCTTTCTCCATGAACATCAACAAAACAAAATAGCTGCAGCAAGAGGTGTTTTTACAAAAGAAAAACAGAGAAGGAAATGCACAATAATACAAAAACAGCAAGAATCTCTTCCAATATCTTCTTTTTGCTTATTGTCCTTATTTGAGATTTTTTTCAGTTATTTTCTTTCAAGTTTTGTCTTTTTTTCTTTCTCGTTCACAGCCAAAAAAGCAACTGTGATAGAATAATTTTGGATGATAAAGACTTACAGTGGATGTGCGTTTCGTCCCTTTTCCCCACTTTTGTCCGCCTCTCACTCTTTCTTTCTACGTTCCTTCTTCTTCCTTGTTCGTTGCTTCTCCCCCCCTCACTTGAAAAAAAAAAACCTTTTTTCTACTTTTCTTTCTCCTCGTTGTTATATTCCAGCACACAACACTTGCTTCTTCGATACACTCTTTTCTTCTTTCTTTCAGCTCGCTTGCTGCATGATCTTATTTCTTCTTTCTCTCCCCCTCGTCGATTTTGAGATTTCTTCTTCTTGTGTTAGATTTTCTCTCCTCAATGAATATGTGTTTTCTTCTACTACTTCTTCTTCACTTCTTTCTCCCACACGTTCCCCCCACTGCTCTATTCTGTTCGTTCTGTCTTTCCCCCCGAAAAAATGTCACTTTGACCTCCAAACGAACCAAATATTTTCAGGGGGGAAAAAGTAGAGTAAGATACGAGGCTCGTTGGCGGTCAGCAGTCAGTAGCAGAATACACATACAATAATACACTGAGCCTCCGTGTGTAAGTGTGTACACACACACACATACAAGAGCGTATTAATGCTGAATCAAATCATACATATGCGCGCGCACACGCACTCTACACAATACATTGAGGCTCAAAATAATGCCATCATCCATCTATTAGTGCGTGTGTGTGAGAGAAACTCAATAGCACACATACACGTGGATTAATAAACTCTATCAGTTAGTCAAATTAGATACATTTATTACTGTGTAGAATGTTCAAATTAGGGTGTCTGTCTTTTTTTTTATTGACTCCCCCCCACAAAAAAAACGAAAAAAATATAAAATACAAAATTTATTGGTACAAAATATTTTACTCTATAAGTGTTTTTTTCATTTGCGTGACATGAAAATTGAAAGAAAAGAAATGTTCACCGAGAAGTGCTCTCTTACTAAATTGTCTGCGCATTTAACTTAGTTTTACTCTTCATGTAGTTACATGGCAAACCACATTTTCGATGGCCACATTGACAAGGGTCATACCACGGGCCAGGTTTTATTGAGGCTGTTCACCTCGCTCATTACTAATATCATCATTTTTGATTAAACAAATCTATCATGTGGACAATAAGGTTTATTGGTTTGTTTTGTGTGTAGGCTTTTTAGATTTTCTTCAAACGCTCTCACAGATGTTCTTGTTGGCTCTACGCTGTAGCCGCAAAAGCATCACCAGCCTTAATATTATTACTCATACAGTTTTCTCTGAACCTGTGGACATATGTTTGATATTGTCATCATCAGCAGTAATTTTAGGTTCAGTTCCATTTTGTTGGATGTGCGTGTCATTCAATTATAAGTGAATGAAAAATGGAATGGCAGGTTACATGCTCCTCCTCTTCTTCCTCGATTGTCAATCTGATTTATTTTCTCTACGTACAAAATCGCATTGCACAAACACACCCATATGCATATTAGGAATTGTGTGTGTGCGTGGCGCAAATATTTTCATTCTTTAAAAATCAGATTATTCCCCCTAGTTCCACATAGCACGCACGCATTGTAAAGGGAACGACAGAAATAGGTAGAGAGCCTTTCTTAAGAACCTTCTTACCTTTTGTGATTTTAGGGTTCACTATCTATTACACTTCTTCTTATTGAAAGTAAGCCGCTCTTCGTGCTTTCTCTTTGTTGACGCACAGAATAAGTTTTATCACAAATACTTTATCTTATACAACTGTTTGAATTAAAAAAATAAAATAAAAATGTAAGTAGAGACTGCAGAATAGTTTCAGCTATCACACACGCACAAATACATATATATCACGTGTAATGACAAGTTGATGCAAAGTAAAATTCTCCACGGAGGCTTCTTTCAGCTTTTTTTGTTTCAACTCGTTTAATTTCGTATTGTGAATTCTGTTGGTCGTGAATCTTAGTTCTTTATTTGTAAAAACCTGCTCAGTCTATTTTGGGCCAATTAACTACAAAAGAAATCCCAGCTCTTAGCTTTTCACTCGCGTTGCTTTTTACGAAGGTAAATTTTGCTTACAGAGAGTGTGGTACTACACAACCACTGGTAATCCAGTGCAAGTGCATTTTTCATAAATATATGCTTTGTTGACTTTATTTCTAGAAAGATTCCTCTTTCTAAAGTTTTTATTTAATTGTGTCAGTGTACTGTTACTGTGTTGTGAGTAATTAAAGAAAAATGAAAACCAAGGTAGGTGTAAGAAAAAAGAAAATCGTGGGTGCCAGGTCCAGATCAAGGTAACATCAGTTTGTTTTTGGGTTTTTTTTTTCTATATATTAGTAATTTAATTTAATTTATAAGTCAAATATTTTTTGACTACTGACTGAATTGACATTTTAATCATTTTTGTACATTGTACAATTTTGACACGTTAAAATGGGGAAAACAGGCAATGATTAAAAATGCGCGGAAGTCCAAATATTCGACGCATGAATTAATTTAAATTGTTGGTTGGTTTTGCTATTCTTTCTTAGCCAATTTTCATCAGTTGGTCCCGAAGAAAATGAGAAAACATTTCATGTTAATGACACTAGTGCAGATACAGATACACAATATTTCATAATTATATATATATATATATATATATATATATATATATATATATATATATATATATAATGTGTGTGTATGTATGTATGTATGTATGTATGAAAAAAAACTTATAGAGGCTACACTATAGACAGAAAGAAAGGAAGAGACGTAAAGGGGGAGGGTCTCTCCCGAAATGTAGGCTATTGTATCTGGGTCACGCTAGCCTCCACTGTACTAGCACTGCTACTACTACTACCACCACTATTACTACATGCTCAGTTCACCCAGAAACCTATACATAATGGGTGTGAATGTGTATACACACATACGTAGAGACAACGGAACAGAGTACGAGTTCAACCTAGGTATTTTAATCACGCGAAGTTTAACGTATACGATGAATACACACATAAAATTACGTATATAATTGTCAAATGTTTTCATGAACTCTACTTGTATGCTTTATGTATTTAATTAAGTATTCTAGTGTTCTCAGTATTATTTTTCTACAATAAACACTTCCATTTAGATTACAAACAATCAATTGAAGATTTGTTTTCTTCAGATGGATTTCGATGAATTGCTGCAGATCCTTAGTTTTTTGTTTGTTTTTTGTTTTGTTTTGTTTTGTTTGTTTTTTTAAATTTGAAAAACTTTTGAGGGGTTTCGAACCCATGCAAAGTTGTCAATTTATCTCTAATAAAGTAACAAACCTCCAGCCTATGAGTAGCATACATTAATATTTGTTTGCGTGTATGTGTGTGTGTGTGTGTTTTCTTACCTGACATACCAGTGCGTGTACGTGGAATGGGCACTTAATCAGGTTACTAGGCCAGAAAATGAGCTATGTCACCAGAGGTTACTTGCGAATGTGTCTATAATGAAAGAGTGGGGGTCTTCCTCAGATATAACATTCATAAACTTCTGAAATTACCAAGAAAGAAAAATCAGTTATAATGATTTTGTATTTATTTCAGATTTTCAAGTGAATATCATTGGGGCAATATGAGAAGCATATTTCCAGTTACTTGCCTTTGGATTGAGGTGTATTCACACACTAGAGCTGTTTATTTTTAACTGGAATGCGTGCACCTGTACTAGTAAAATCATGCGCGCGTGCGCGTGCGCACACACACACATACACACGCTTGTGCATAGCCTACTTTCATTCACAAAAAAACCTGAGATTTTTTCTTGGGCCCACTTAACGCTTTGATAAGAAGGCAAATAAATAATATGCACACGAAAGGAGGGAGATAATGGAAGAAATAATTAATAGAAATTGGAAAAAAGAATCAAAACAGACGGAAAAGAATTTTTTGAATGTATCAAAGTGAAGTGATGTGCACACTTTTTCCCGCTCTTAAAGATTCAAAATAAACTATTTGCTCAAATTTTCCCAGTTCAGTACAAAAAAGAATTTGAGCTATTATTGCTTTCCACAAAATGAACAGCAGGTCTACTCACTGCATACATTTTCTCAGAGAAAGTGCATGCATGCGCAACGCTCAGGTGTTTGCGTGGGGGCGGATAAAAAGTATACTCACAGATGTGTGATCACACGCACTAAAGGATTAAAACTAAACCAATAGAAACCTACCCATGCAATTGTAACTTACTTAATTTGTGACTCTTAAACCTTCAAATTTCTGTTTTTAATTGTGCCACTTCTTCGACGAAAAACACCTTTCCAATTCATAGCCACAGCATCCGTTAGTGCATAGGCCATGAAAATAATTCACCTTGGCAGTACATTAAAGAGGGGTGTGTGTGTGTGTATGTGTGTGCGTGTACACGCAAGTACCTCTTTTGCTGTGCACAGGGTTCAGGCTGATTTTGAAAACAAAGGCAAGAAAGAAAGGTACGAATAAGCTCTCGTAGTTGTGAATAAGTGTGGACAATATCCTGAAAAAAGTATGCCATTTGTTCATTATTCCATCAAATTAGAGAAACCAATGCAAGTGAACATCACAATAGTTATTTTTCATGCAGGAAGAAAAAATAAAAAATCTTTACAACATTCTCAACATGTTAATCAGAAAACCAGTAATTTGTTTTTCTATTTTCTTATAATCTTTTCCAATCAATGCGCTTGTACCTATGTGCACAATATATGAATGAAAGAGAGAGAGAGAGAGTGCACATACACTTTGCAGAAAAAAAACAAAGCAAAGCTATCTCTCTCTCTCTTTCATGCACACACATAGACGTGCATGCATGTATACTGACAAAGTAATCAACAATTTTCAAAAAGCAGAAATTAATTAGAGAGGGAATTTTCACCAAAATCCAAAATGAAACAAGTTCTTACCATTTGTTGGTGCGTGCATCCAATGTCTGAAGCAGGTCGTTTTCCTCAAGCCAAACCTAAATGAGTCAATAGTAAAATCAGGTGTTTAGGGGTTAGTGTTGATATTTGTGTGCGTATTGTCTCACATGTCATTGCATGTTGTGTTACATAGAATTGCATTATTAGGTCAGGTCACATGTCTTTGGTCTTTTCTACATACACATCAACAGAGCAGAGAGTGAGTTTGTGCATCTAAATGTTCACAGTCCATTGTGCAATGGCAGGTGAAACATCCAAAGTTTTCTGGATACACTCAGTTCTTGGGAAGAAAAATGCTGCACATTGGTCTGCGTGCGTGTGTGCAAATGCATCGAAAGCCTTTTTTCAGGTCATGTCATGTCAGGTCAGTTTCTGCGTATTTGGCACAGGCATGTAACAGTTCATCAGTACGCAGGATGTCATCCAACCAAATCAGGTTAGGTCGTTAATTGCTCGTTAGGTTGAGTCAGTCAAGTTGGTTTGGGTCAGGTCAAACTGTTGTCATATGGTAAGATGCGAAATCCAGTAAAAATGAATCACAACAACAAAATGAACAAATTGAGTAAAGCGACCCAACACTTAAACTCTGAATAGTGTTGTCAGGTTTAAAGAGTTGCACAAGTTTCCTCTCTTCTCTCACTCTCTCTCTCTCTGTTTGCTTGTCTCTGTCTTTTAAATGTCAGTGTCAGATACTGCACATCACTCAGGCATGCATAGACTCTCTCTCTCTCTCTCTCTCTCTCACTCAACAGCTACACATAGCATAGCACAACATGGCAAGCCAGTGCGCGTGCACGAGAAAAAGAGTGAAGAGAGAGACAGATATATAAACAAAAAGAGTGGACAAAAGAGATGCTTTCTCAATTCACTTTGGTGAAGCTTACATGGATGTCTAGCTGCTAGGTATTTTTTTTCCCTGCTCTACTCTTTCTCTCTTACCCACTCCACAGAGTGATATGCCTGCTCACTGTTGCCACACACAGACAGCGGCAGAATCTGGTTGTACATTTACACAACAGCCAGCCGTTGTAGTGACAGTAGTATACCACAGCTGCAAGTAGTGATCACAGTAGTATGAGCAGTAGTAGCACAAGAAACACTGCAAGAGCAGGTGAAGAGGAGTACTCCACTGCAAACAGATGGAGCAGCAGTAGCAATGATGATGATAATAATAATACTGATAATAATAATAATGCTGATAATACTGATAATAATAATGATAATAATATTAGCAGCAGAAGCAGTCGTAGTAGAGAAGCAGTAATAGAGCCCAGCACGAGTTGTGTCACGAGCAGTAGCTGTAGTAAACTAAAGAATACTAGAGTTTGTGCCAGCAGTGGTGGTGGATGTAGTACAGTAAACAATGCTAACTTAGAACTAACAATAGTAGAATCAGCAGTGATAGCATTTCAACCAAAATAAGAGCCTGTAGTGTAAAGCATATCTGCACTTGAAAACCCACAGAGCACTGACCCCTTCATAGAGAAACCCTTCCCATCCACTCCTAAAAAGTCTGTGAACATCATCTCATTGTGATGGGATACATGCAAGAGAATGTACTGCATATAAGCAAAAAGATAATGATGATGCAAACATTCTAACAAGTTCTATCTGCACTCCAAACTGGAAAAGCAGGGAGAAAACAAACCTGCAGTAATAAGCCAAAACAATAATTGCCACAAAGTTTCCTTTTGTTTTCACGATGACAGGGCTAAGGGTTAGAAGTAACCTACCTGGACTGCTGTGGATACAGCTGCAATGACTCACTATCATAGATACTAAGGCAATCAGCTAAAGATGGATCTAATTCAGCAGTGGTAAGCAAACTGCACTGGTCTCAATCTAATAGACCAGAGCCAGCAGAGGCAAAATGACACACACACACACACACACACACATTGCAATATTCAGTAATGACAGTACAAGTAGTACAGCTGATGCTGATGCTCCTCCTCCTCCTCCTCCCTTTTACTTGGGATTTCTTGCAACTTGAAAACAAGTATAGGATTTTGCTTAATGAAAAAAAAAAAGAAAAAGTGTTCAACCACTCAACTAAAAAAAATAAAAACAAATCTTGCTGGTAATTAAAGGAGAGCTTTTAAAAAAAGATTGTAAGATAATCGATATAAATTTGCAGGGAATTTCTTGCATTCATGTCATCATGAACTATAAAATGGCATGTGGACAAGAGAAGAGAACAGTACAAATCTATTTTCTAATTGTACAACTTGCAGGTTTGGCTTGAGTAGACAATAGGTCTAGAGGCAAAGTGGTCCAAGATTGAAAAGGCTTGACTAGTTAAACACATTACAATACATTCACTCTGCAATGGGTACACATACGCACACAATTATTGTATATTCTTTCATAACTTTCTGCTTGATTTATTTTAGATCGTGGGGGACATTTTCTTACCATGGAAATACACTATTTGAAATTATGATAGCATTAAGAATGTTTAATACCTATGATAACAAATTTAAAAGTTACAAACTTGAAAACAATTCTGTATAAGTGCCCATAGTATGATTGTAACAACAATGTTACATCATTAAAAACATTTTCAAAATAATGTCCTATGCCAAATTTTTCTACCATAATATATGATAAAAGTGTCACTGTCATTAAATGTTTTTGGTATTTTCTACTTTTATTGATTTGTCAGTATGAAGGTTTTTCATTACTACTTTTGCATTCTATGAGTTATTAATGTAAGGAAAAGGCTTACATGCAGTATAAGAGTTAAAAGACCTACTTTTTTTCCTGTAATGCTTATAAACAAGCACATCACCAGACTTTCAATTTGATAATTCAAAACAGTAGAGACTTTACAGATGACTGCAATAGACAGAAAAAAATCCCGAGATATTACATCTAGGTAGATTTTCTAGCTGTGACTGCTTGTACACAGGGACAGGTATACTGCATAAAAAAGAACATAAAAGTAATTTTATTTATTTGTGGTTTTCATGAAACTCATAATGAAAATTTTTAACAGAAAAATGTTGTTTATCATCAAACTTGTTTACAAAACACAGGTATAGTGGGGTCAGCAGGTAGTGTATGAGAGATTAGAATGAAAACAAATTTCATATTATACATTCATCTAGATATGAAACTCATTTTCACAACAAATCAAATACTTCCTGAAATGGAGATTAGAACATGAACAATGAAAAATCTATGCTTGAAAAAGTCAATGTTTTCATAGAAACATGAACATTCTGTGGATTCAAGAATGCTTAAATAATATAAATTTTAAAATTTTGTATGAAGGGAAATCCAAATAATCAATCTTCTCTTCTGATATGGATACCTCAAAAGCACTACTGAGGTTCTAAAAGCTTTTAAGAAAGAAATATATGTAATACAGAATTTAACTAAAACAATCTTTTCAAAATGTACACAGAATAGATTATGACTTGTTGCACAGCTGTGAATGACTCAAGCTTACGAACACACCTCCACCTGCCCATCACTACTTCAATAATGCATACAGAGTGAAAAACTAAAGCTCACTTAATTTTTACCTTTAAAATAAACTTATTTTACTCATTTACCCATCCTTCTGAGGACAAGCTGTGCATTTGCGCATTCGTACACATGTACAAAGCGGTAAATTGTCACCCCAAATGTGAACGGTGTTCTGCCTCGGCCAGCTAAGGAAACAGATATTCATACTTCCCAATTTAAACAGAAGAATCATTGAAAGGAATTAAATTTTAAAAGAAAACATGAGAGGAGGATTTTTTCATTTCTATTTAAGTTAGTAAACAAAGTAAAAATTGGGTTGTTTTTCATTCATTATGTGCCAATATTCCCCAATGCAAAATAAATTTTTGCAAGTTTGCTAAGCCAATATTCTTGTACTTGTAGCTTTAAGCTAAATATCCCAAAGAGGGCAAATTGATATCATACCAAGACAAAAAGTATCTGTATACCACAAGTTGTAGGGATATTTACTTGTATTACAAAATTATAAGGGCTACATCGAGCAAGTTGAAATTATAGGCACCTTAAATGTCTCCCATGGGTAGTAACAAATGAATTTTTTTTTCAATTCAAATTTGCATCTGTACAGCATAAATTGTCAGTTAATATGCTAATTAATGATTCCTCAACTCATCTGAAGTGAATGCTATAATCCTCTAAAGCCTTTATTGCTTTCCTACACATTTTTTATAGGCCACATCAAGATTTTAACAGACCTTGAACATTCTACTTGTCAGGTTAGAACACAACATTGTTTCTGGATAACTGCCATGTTTGTGCATATTAGACGCAGTTGCATATTTTTATTTTACACTGCAACCTTCAGTCTATTCCAATCAGTTGTGAAATAATTTACAACTAACACAATTTATAAGATATTTTAAATGTGTCAACATTTTGAATAGATGGAACAGTCTCTTGTCAGATAAGGTTTTTAAAAATGCAAATATGTTTTAATTAAAAGAAAAAAGATCCTCCAGAAATTCAGATACTTCAAACAATTTTTCAACCAAAAGTAGAACTAGAGCAGAAATCTTTCAGATTCAATAAGAAATAGAAAAGGTTTCAAAATAGTTCAAACTAAGGGTCATATAAAATAATTCCATGTTACAGGTAATTCAAAATTTTCAAAGCATCAAGTAAATCAATGGAACGGAAAAAAATATTGTACACGAAGAGATAAAAAAGCTGAACGAAAAGTGCTATGTTATTGGTACAATGGTGTACAGAGGATTTCTATTTTCACCTTTTAACTGCTTGATTAAAACAAGATCGGATTTTTTTTAAAAAGTCAATGGTAATTGATAATCCCCAAATCTATTTTAATCTGAGCAATGCTGGGTACTATTGCAGGTTATTAATACAATAACTATTGTAAATAAACAATAATGATAATCTATATATCAATATAAACACCTCCTTAGCTGATTATGTTCATACAGTGTGTGTAATGCTTTCTAGAAAATAGTAACTGTCATATTTAACCTTACTGCCCATAAGTCTATTAATCAATTCATTAAATTGGAGAAATCAAACCTTTCAATAAGAATCAAGAAAGCCAAAATTTTAACGAGACAAAAAAAAAAAAAAAAAATGCCTGCTAAAAGTCATTAGCCACAATTTCATGTTACTTTTACAGAGATAGGGTATTGCAGTAATCAAGTTAAGTTCAGAATAACAGCTAGTGAAAGGACAATGAATATTTTTCATGAGAAATATTTCACAAAATTCTCAAAAGAGACTCATGATACTGTTTTTGATTAAGCATACATAAGTCCAAATAAAGATTAGCCACTATATAAATTATATAACTCTTCCGCATTATTGAAGTATATCAAATATTTTAGCTTTGATTATTAGATTGCAAAGCTGCACTGTGAAATCTTTCCTATGATATTAATAGAATTAAACTCGATTAGTGTTTTTTCATGGCCTGAAATTATAGCTATTGCTGTCAGAATATGCCAAGAGACAAAAATGTACAAGATACAAGACACAAGCCACCAGTCCAAAGATCTCCCAAAAGTTACTCCGCAGGAGGTAAAGCAAGCCATCAAATAGTCAAAAAAGGGAAAGGCATCTGGACCAGATAACATTACCATCAGTATACTCAAAAAAAGCTGGTAAATTAATCACTAAAAAACTAGCCAAACTATTCAATGAATGAGTAAAGTCCCGGAAAAATATGAATAAGGAAACCCAATAGATCTAGGTAACTACAGACCAATCTGCCTTCTCAACTATATGTACAAACTTTTTACCAAAGTAATCACCAACCTGTCAATAGGATAAATGAAAACCCACAACAAGAATAAGCTGGTTTCAGGGGTTACTCAATCACTGACCTTCTCCATTCAATGAATCAACAAAAAGAGAAAGCAGCGAATACAAAATGCCACACACTATGGCATTTGATGACTTCAAGACGGCGCTCGATTTAGTGGAAATCCTGAAACTCATTGAGATAATCATACTTGGAGTAAACCCCATATATGTTAGAGATCTACAACTTATCTAAAAGCTCAGTAGTTCTGTTAACAAGCTACTTAAAAACTCTATCCAGCTCAAAAAAAAGAATAAGACACCGTAACACCAGCTCACCTGAATTCTCCAAAGCTTGCCTCAAAATGATCTTCCAAAATTTAGACTAGACAAATGAAGGTATCAGGATTGATGGCAAATACCTAACCTAAGATTTGCTAACATCATCCCCTTAGCCGAGAACCTTCATGAAGTCTGGATAATGTTAGACAAACTGAATGAAGGAAGCAAGAAAATAGGTGTTCATATGAACTTCAGAAAAACCAATGACATGTGCAATAAATATGTCAAGGACAAACACACGACAATCAAAAAGGATCCACAACTAATACATCCTCCTCATAGTCACGTATGGAGCTGAAACATAGAACCTAACAAAAAGATTGGCTCTCTCTCAAACTAAGAATGATGCAACAAGCTCAAGAGAGGATCATGCTTAACTCTTATATACCTAAAGGGATATATTGAATCCATTTTAAAAAGTTGTCTTAGAAGATAAACTTATGGAAGAAAGCAGACCAAATTACAAATGAAATCTCATGATCAAAACCAGGCTACGAGTTTGTTTTTCTACAAATGAATTTGCCATGCTAATATACTTTCACGTACCCAATATTTTTAATTCTACCAAAATCTAACTTTAAGCGTAAATGTGTTAACATCATCTGGAGAGCTTACAAGACAGCACAGTATATTAGAGAAGAGACAGAAATCAGTGATATCATAGAATCCATTAGAAAAACTCTAATGTCAATGGGTAGGCCATGTTGCAAGAATGTCAGACAACTGCCAGACATCACAATCAGATGTGGAATTGCAGCCAGCAGAAAAAAAGATTCAGGAGATAATATCACTGCAAAGCCAGTGATACGGTGATCTGGCAAATCTTGGAAAAGGTCTGTGTCCAAAGACAGATGCTGAAAGGCTGATGATGAAATGGAAACACTGGGTTGATCAAAAGAAATTGAACATTCAATCTAAAATAATAGAAAATAATAGAAAACAATATTCAAATTCAGGTTTTATCACTACATCTGAACACTAACTGATAGACAATAAAATCAATTAGCAATACATTTCCTAAACCTAGACACAAAAAAAATTATACTTGTATAATGGAAATCAGTAGAATCCTTAATCTATTGCAAATATAAACAAATATTTGAGCAGTTATTCCATACTACTAGCATAACTTTACAAAAAGAAAAATGTGCTTTTTTTGTCTAACATTGTACATTCTCACATTCCTAATGTGAAAGGGATGCACTGTTGTACATTAAATAATTGGAAAATAGGTCTGATTAGTCACTCAATAGAAACATCTTTTGCAGTGTTGGGGGTGATCAATTGAGAAAAAAGGTTGATTTATGAATATGTTACTTCTCTCAACCTTAGTTGGATCACTAGTGTGACCTGGATGCATGACACATATATAGCCAGCCTGGTAGAATCACTTGGAAAACTGAGGAACCTATGTTGACGTTTTGCAAAAGAACTGTAAATCTTGATAATTGCAACTTTATGATTTTTATTGTTCAATCATTAACATTTTGTGAGTACCATCTTCAAATTAGTCTAAGTACTTTCAAGTTCCTAAGAATTAACAATTACATGTATCAACCAGAAAGCACTCAGAGAGTGCATACATCTGCCAATGCCATTGTCAGAGGGTGTAATTGCACATGGATCAGCTGAATTTAATCTCTTCCATAGCCCATCTTTCAACAAAATTTAACTGAAATCCATTGAGAACTTACAGAGATATTGTGTGGACACACAAGGTTTTGGCAATATTATATGGTTTTGACATAACTACGATGTAGTTGAAATTCAAAAAATTTACAGTGCCCCAAAATTCATAACTTCCTCTGTAACCTATTGGCCACTTTATAAATTTCCATTGAAATTCATTGAGACCTTTTGGAGATATTGTGTGTTCAGACGTAAAAATGTATATTTATGTATCGAAAAAACCCACAGAAAGATATCCCTCAATCAAAAAAAAATTCCTTGATCCAACCTCAAATTTAATTAACTATTCTTTATCTTATTGCCTATCCTTCCATAAGATTACATTGAAATTCAATGAGTACCTTTAGAGATATTTTGTGGATAGACTGACAGAAAGGCAGACAAGACTGAATACATATACCTCTCTAACTTCGTTAGCAGAGGTAACAAAAAGCACTCAGAGAGCGTACAACTCTGAGTTGGTGTACAGCTTTGGCAATCAAATAACAAATTCCTGGATCTGCCCCCAAATCTAATCACTTCTCCCCTACCCCATGGCCCAACCTCCCACAAAATTTAATTGAAATTGATTCAATTCTCTTAGCGATATGTTGACAGATAGAAAGAAAGCAACACATGGGGTAATACATAAATCTCACCAACTTTATTGGAAGAGGTAAATAAGTCTGTTTTATTAGATACATTACAGTTTTGATGAACAAGTATCTTGAATTATTTTCACTGATTAGCCGTTTAAAATTTAAAGAATTGCAATTCCATAGCAATGTTCAAAAGGGCATTAATACAGAATGCAATCACATTCTGATCACTATACAAATGCAATGGTGCGAAAAATCATTTTTTAATGCAATTTGAAAAATCTTTTCACAATTGGATACAAGGATTAAATACAGCTAAATCGTGTTGTTTACACCAGTTCTCATACAATCAGTGAAGTCAAATATGGTCAGATGGGTGACTGTCTGGAAATACCAGGTTCTGCATGCAGCAATGAGATTGTTCTGCAGTTGTTTTAGCCTATGCTCTGCTGCTGATCAACAGAACATCTTGCCAAGCTAGAACCGGACTGTGCACACAGTCCTTTCTCATGCACATGCTTACTCATGACAGTGTGCTCTCCTAGAGAGCCTCCATATCCATATGATCAAATGGTGGCAATCACCATAAGGATTAGAATATTTTTACAGATTTAATTCATTATAAAGAAAAAAAAAGAAAAAAAGAAATTTTTAAAAAATTTCAAAAAGACAGATTAACAGAATCAATTATATTTTTACTGCAATTTACTTACTAAAATAACCCTATTTTAGAAAGAGCTTGAAATATTTTATTCATAAACCCCTATAATGCTGATCGTATAGTCAAGACTCAAAAAGGACCAGTTTAGCATATATTTACATTGCAAATTGAACCCCTCCCCCTAATAAAATCAAGATAGAGAGGGAGATTTATTTTTTTTAAACATTTCTTTCTGGAGGAATAAATGATACAATTTTCAACCCCTGAAAATAAGTTAAGTATAACACAATGAATAAAAAAGTGGTAGAAATGTTTAGTTGGCTTCACTCAGTTTCAGTATGACACTGATTCTATCATTTGCAGCAGGAAGAGGGCAGAGATGAGAAAAGTTACTCACCAATAATCTATAGGTAAAGTTAAGGTTTCTCTTATTGCAGTTCACAATGACATTCTCTATGATGACAAACAAAACTTGATATTCTGTCTCAAAAATACATGTCAAAAAATTGTTTGCATTTATTTCAATATATATCATTTGCTCAAAGTGATTGATATAATGGCAAGGAGAAAGATATCTATGGCGTTTTCGTGTTTATACACACAAATATGAATTACACAATTATACATTGTGATCATGATTGAAGAGGGTATGTTAGTTGCTTTTAAATAAGACTAATTATCAAAGAGAAGGAAACAAGTTTCAAATTGAGACAAAAAATACTCTTTCTCCATCATAATGGTATAATTTTTACACCTTATATGTACATGCATACATTCAAGGGGATTTTAAATTTTCCATGGAAGGTTTGTGAACTACTGAATTAAGTGCATTAGAACTCATATTGTTAGTTTCTTAAATTTTCAAGAAAATACTGTAATTCCCTTCAGGCTAAAGACCCTGCTACTTTGAATGCTGCCCTACAAACCTGCTGACAGATTCTGAAACAATTGTAACCATTCCTTTTCATATTACCATGCTTTCTCATGCCTTAAGTGAGTGATGCAAGTAGATGCACTCAAATCGCCTTCATCTCATCTTCAGCACAGGTGAGCTACAAGTCCCACTTCTAATAGTATTGGTATCACAACAGAGAAAATGAGAATGAGGTCCAGCCTGCATACTTGGAAATATGGATATCACCAACAAAACAATTTAGCCTAAACTGAAGGGTTTCAAGAGGCAAAGCATAAGCTTTAAATACCAGATGAGGAGTTGATAAGAAAGGATCTTTATTTACAATGCTAATAACAATATAAACAGTTTTCATGCATCATCTAAAGCAAAATTTTTCTCAGCCATACAGAAAGAACAAGATCAAATGTTTTAGCTATTGGTATCTGGATTTGGTGGACAGTAAATTACTACTATTAATTATCCAAGTGATGGCCCCCAAAACTTAGAAACAAAAACTGACAATAATTCAAAGTAAGTCTATTTACTATAAACAATCATGTAAAATTTGGAGAAGAAAAGAGATTCTGAGTATTCTTGTAATGTAAATATTTTCAAAAATCAAATAGTACACAAATAGCATTAAATGAACCATTTCATCTTTCATTAAAACAGATTTGAACAAAAATTTTCAAAGTATTCCTTTCATACATTGTAGTACTGTCAGTATGTTAATTTGATTTCATGATCAGCACTTGTATAAGTTACTCAACACCAAAAGTTGTTTCCATTTACGCAAATAATTTCTGAATAGAAACAGTCATCACCATTTATGAACATGGAGGATATTGTAAGAGTGATTGATTCTACCTTTTATCTGGGTTTGTAGGGCAGCACTCAAAGTAGCAGGGTCTTAAGCCTGTAGGGAATTACAGCATTTTCTCGAAAATTTAAGAAACTAACAGTATAAATTCTAATGCAGTTGTCTATCTTGAACCTCAAAACAAGTTATGAAGGGGAACTATAGTATTAACGTCAAACTGCTATGAGTAGAATAGTGAAGTTTATCACTTGAAGAAAAATTTGGGTGAGTTCAGGGGTGTAACTGAAGGAGGGAGTTGATTTTAAATTGGCACCCAAAAGTTTCATGAATAGTAGTTCATATACTGCATCTCTATTAACAAAACAACATAATAGCAAATCACTCTTAATCAGTGGTTTCCAACCGTTTCATTTACAAAAAACCTTGTCAATTTAAATCAGTTTTCATATGGATCTCAGGCTTCTGAAAGGTCTGCCCACTTAACAAGCTCTCAGACTCCAGGCTTTTGAAATGTCTGCTTACAGACCCCTGTAACACCTTTATAGCCCCCCAGTTGGGAATCACAGAGGTAAATGCTGAAGTGTTGGAGCCACCCCCTCCCAAAGCCTCCAAGTCTCTAGCAACACCCTCTGATGAGCTTGATATAAAACTGACAAAATTGAAAGCATGAGTGTGCAGTCATAGGACTAGATTTCTCCAAATGTGAGAATAAAAATTAAGTACATTAATCATATCTGTGTGTCTCACTGAAAAAAGTTCTGAACATATATCCTGTTCCAAGCATCAAACAGGAGCTAGCAGCAATGAGTAACGGATAGAAACCCTGATCTACCTGTATGCCATCTGGAATCAATGACAAGAAGCATACTCAGAAACATTTGAAATCAGATGAAAATTCTATGCAAGATCCAGAATGTGATGAAAAGAAATTCGATACATTACCGGGAAAGCAGATTCATAAAACTCCAGAACAATGGTTCAAAATGCTGGAACATTTAATGAGGATGATTTTCTATTTGGCATTCACAAGAATAGCCAGTGTAATATCTGCACTCAATAAAAGGATTTAAGAGCTTTCAAATCTCTCAGAAAATTTGATTTGGCAATTAATGAACCTTTATATCAATCAAGTCGCCATAAAACATCCTCTACTGCGGGAATATGTTCAGAGTGAAATCATTTGTTCAGGAAAATTAAATTGGCTCTAAGAAGTTTCTGAAAATCGAATTCCAAAATTTATGAATCAACAAGGTTTCTCAGTCCATAATTGCCAGAATGTTCCTACTATTGTTTGAGCTATCAGCAACCTTAGGCAACCCCTTGATAAAGTTCAGTTTACAATATGAGGCAGTTGATTAATGGACCCCAATATTTTTACCTATATCTATTATCACCACTCTTCCAGAAAAACACATGAAAGAATTTCCCCAAAAGACTTGATATAAAATAAAACATTAAATGTCTTCAATTTTCAATAAATTAACATACATAGCGTTTTACACATAACGTCTTAGATTTTGTAATTCAAAAAACTTTCGTTCACCGTTAAACTTATAATTAACTTTTGATTATTTGCAGTTCAATCATAATGCAATTGTCTTCCTAGGACCTCAAAACCAAAGTCATAAAGGGGGAGACAATTGAATAAATGTCGAACTGCTATCAGTTGTCCAGAGAGGTATGGGCATATACTTGTTCTTTTCTGTAGATGTAGCTAATAAGCATATTCATCTAATTTTTGATTTTTTCATAATTTGAAAACATTAAAGAATTGGGTTAAGAGAATAACTTTGTCAGTGTAAAACTTAGAGTTAGTAGTGAAAAAACTTTCATTGTTAAAATCCTTAACTTTGGATTGTAGCATATATATATATATATATATATATATATATAGATATATATATATATATATAATTAATGCTCCCTTATTCAGGGTTGAGCACTCTTCAAGTAAGGTAACTAGTTCATTATAAGCTTTAAGTAAAGCTCTTCCAACTCTGGAATAGAGCACTCTGGTGGATGGGGAAATGTGCGCAAGTGAAAATATCGCTTAAATCCAACCTTACTGACCGTCCAATTCTGCGTAGGGTAGAGGTAAAATGCCAGCCTCTTGGTCTGAAACAAAGGTTTCGATCTTACATTGTAGTACTGGATGGGATAATGGATAGTCTATAACCACACTGAAGAGTTGTAATGCAACGTAACTGCTGTCTGTGGATGACTCAATTACTTAATAATTATCATAAAATCATCATATATATATATATATATATATATATAACATAAACAAATAAAGGAAAGTGTTTTGATAGGCAAGTTTAAATTAGTTGGTATATGAATCCATAATTTTATATAAAATTCTTCATAAATGAACAAAGCATTTTTTGTATAAAAACAGAACTTTTTATCATGTCTTTTCAAAAAAATTACTGCTATAATTGACCATAGAAATTAACAATTTTTACTTCAATTTGTTTGAAAAAAAAAATGTAAAATTGCTTTTTATTAGATGTTATCAATAATCAATTACACAAAAGCAAAAAGATAAAGTACATTCAGTTCAATGTTTAGTGTTATGCACAGTGTAAATGGTATTGATTTTTAATATTTGTCAATTTCTTTTTCAATTGAAACTCTTCTTGTCTTTATCCAGTTTTTGTCTTGAAGTGTAATTATTGTTATTCCAACATCAAAATACAACATTAAATGCACTAGTCAGCATAGAATACAAGAGATATTTTCTGATAAACAATTATTTCCTGAAATCATGGTTATAATGTTTAAACACAAAATTACTTTAATTTATTCAAAGAATATACAACTTACTTTGTAATTTATTTCATTCAACATTGTTTATGTAGTGATTTCCATTTGTATTGACAGTTATCTTTTGGCATTCATTTCTTTTATAACGATAATACTATGTCTGACAGCAATTTTACTGACCAATGCAGAGAAATATTCATTCTTTTTGGGGTTTTTTAAATACAACTTGTAAAAAATCAAGCAATGCATTTTTCCATCACACATTTTATGCTGCTCCTCATCCTCTTCAGAACCAGTTGTTTGCTGTGTTTGCACAATTGGATATTGCATTATAGTGACATAAACACTGCATTTCATGTACATTTGATAAAGCTGGCAGCACTGCTGGTGATTCAGATGTCCACTTTAAGCATCAGCATACAAATGGATATGGCATTTCGAGGAGTGCACATGGATTACCAGATGGATTCCTGCTATCAGAAACAACATCAAGGCGTTTCTTCTCAATAGATGCAGCCATGTGGTACTTGGAGCCATGGGGACAGCAATTTCACACACAGTGGCCAAGCAAGAAGTCCTATTTTTCAAATACATCCATGCTATGAACAAGTGATGATTTTCAATTCACTTTTTTTGTAGCACTAAAACCTTAGCATTTCAGTTACAATAAACTTGATTATGTCTCATTGTTACAAAATCTTGAAATTTGAATTACAGTTTGTGAGTGTCCATGTATAAGCATGTCTACCAAGAAGCACTCTGGCTAGGTATCTAAGTCTCAAGACAAGATGTGAAACATTGAAGACTTATCAAGGCAAAATGTATTTTGAGAAAAAAAAGAAATTGCTGATTTTTTAAAAAATGAAATCAATTTACCATTAACCAGAATAATATCTTTACATAAATGATATATCTTCACTTTGATAACATTGCTCATTTAATTTCTGGTTCCATTATACAAATTGTTCCAGGGGGATTTGTGTTTTTAACTATCAAAAATAAAGAAAGGTAAAACTAAATGTTTACAAAAATCCAAGTTATGCATGATGAAAATCCTGTTCAATTTTGTTCTATAAATCAAATCACCTTAAAAACTCCTTTTGATAATCTTTTACATTGATGTCTTTGTTGATTCCACAGAGCCATCTGCTTTCTTAATCTTGAAAGACTCTCTAATAATTAGCATTGAACAGTTTTACCACTTTACATTTTCCAATATTTTTCCTAGGTTCTTTTCCCTAATCAAAATCACTGCAATATGATGGTGAGTTCTCACAAGCTCTAGCTGGTGCCAATAGCCAAAATGCTAATAACACTATAGCACTGACAAAGATATTAGTAGTACACAAGCCAAATTCCACACAAAATTTCAAACCCTTGATGACCCATTTGAGGAGGCATGGCCAGAAAAGATAATAGCAATGAAATTGCCAAGGTTGTAAATACTGTGTTTATTGAGAATCTCCTTTAATAGATTGGAATCATAGCACATCCTTTGTTGTTAAAATTGTTTATCATCGAAGTGTCCAGACTGGAAACTTAATTCAAACCCAACTTTATTTCATTGCAATTTTAACTGACATAACTGGTATTCATTTGCACCCTTTTCCATACCAATATACTTTATACATAATACATAATACATGTTCCAGCTAAATCTCTAATAGTTCACACATATCAATCTTGAGTACAGTTCTCTATTTGCTTTTGCTGTTTTCCAAATATCAGAACCAAAGTGTGCATAGTAAGATTAAGTGGTCTGCTTATAAGATAAGGGAGGATTAAAGAAGAGAGACAGCCAAAAATTAATTCATGCTCTTTGACAACAGTATTTCCTTTACTAGTGGCAAGCAGAGTTACTCTGATAAGGCTTTGTCTATCTAATACCCTTTATTTCGTTTATGCTCAGTAACTAGTGATACTAAAGCCAGACCTGTATACTCAAATAGGAATATTGTGAAAATAACTTGCCAGAGGACAGCTAGTACTCTCTACGATATTTGGCCACAATAAGGACTCATTCAATATCCAGGCCAAACCTTACCATCATATTTTTTAACCAAATAAGGGTACTTTACTTTTTGATAAAAATGTAGATTTTGCAATCAAAGTTTACTTTCTCCAAGACAGGTTGGCCAGCCTAGCAGAAGACCTGATTGTGCACAAAGCAGCGAGAAAATGAAAGAGTTCTTCTCCATTGCCCTGATTCATTATGAATACATATACATGTACACAAAATACAAACTTTCTTTGTTTAGTTGCCATACATGCCAAATTATAAGACAAATGGTTTACAAGGGTATTTGGAAAACTACTGCTCACTGCAATCCAAGTCCCATAACTGTCCGTATTGAGCTTTGATAGACGGCCTTAGGTCATAATACCAGCACATTGGACACAGTGTAATATTTGCGTAGTTTGCTGTAAATGTGTCTCAGTAAGATGCTTTTCAGATGGTCGGTCAATTCCAGTTATGTTAAACAATGGACGCGAGATAGGGAAGAAGAGGTGTGATGTCATTAAAAGGTGTGGCACCATAAAAAGAACATTTATTCCAATCAATTTTTTTTACTAGCTGCTATACCATGATAGAATATACGACGTCCACATTTTAATGCTTGAAAAAAAAAAAAAAAAAGCCAAAAATTGCCATTTCCAATTTTTATTGAAAATACTTCCAGAATGATTCCATATACATTTCAAAAGTATGAGGATCAATTATTGCAAAGAAAGACTACTTGCTCTTCTTCCCCCTCCTCCCACCATGGATGGTACATGTATCGATGAACTCACGGTTCTTGTTTGATTAAATGTGTCATTTACTGGCATATATAGTACCTTTAAACAATCAATTTTAGTTGTTTTTTTTCTTTAAAAAGATCCTATTGTATGACAGAATTTTCTGATCTCAATGAAAATCAGTGCTAATTAACAATGAGAAAAATTCAAAATTGAATAATTTGTTAATAGGAATGGAAAGAAATACAATTTCAAAAGATATCTTATAATTTTAAAATGATCAGATTAAAATTTAATCTCTTTTTTCAAGTTATAAACAGCCAACTCAATGAATTTCTTGAATAATGACAAGAGCATTTTCAAAATTTTATTGTTAAACTCTGAGAAAAACAAAAAATTTATATATATGATCAGCCTAAATATAATTACAATAATTTGCTAATAGACAGAATCTCTTCCAAACACATAAAATATATTGATATTAGTCAAGATTGCTCTGCAATTATAGAAAAAAATAAAAATATCTGCTTGAGTCAGATTACTCCATTCATAAATATGATTAAAAGTGTAGAATGCATTATAAAAGTATTGAAATTTATTTCCTATTAAATAGACGGGTAAGCCTCAATTTGATATTGAGGAAGAAAAAGGAAAACTGACTTCAAGCTGAGACAGTCTTTTGCTCCCTTTATGATCAAGCTTAATAAAAAAACTCAGTCTACCTTTGTAATTTAAACATGTATATATCGCCTAAGAAAAAAGACAATATTTTTGAATTTAGTGATTTAAGAAAAGTTTTTGAAAATTAACTGTGAATGCATGGGCATGAACTAAGCATTCAATGTGGGCAAAATTGATTCTTTGAAAAGTTGGTGCCAGAGATGACATATGACACTAAGACTCAAAGGAAAGATATCATTTGTGTTTTCATGCTATTCATGCGAAATAATATGAAACTGAAATATCGCAAGATTTCAGCACAATTTCTGAGCTAGTATCAGTAATGCTAGTGTTTCCATAATGAGTCAAGTAGCAAGATTAAACACCTAAACAGCTAGAATAAGTGGAAATTCTAATGAATACCATTAAAGGAAAACTTTTGCAAGAGCAATAGAAATTTCTTTCCATTTTTTATAATTCATGCAACCTATCAGTTTACTCAGATTAAACAAGGTTTTAGACATTTTTTTTTTAAAAAGACATTTCTAAACTATTTGTATGATCATAACATAGCACAGAGGAATACATCCATCAAATCTAAAATCAATCTGATTTTATGGTACTTTGAGAATGTTTGCATTGTGTAATCTATTAACATTATTAGTCTTTATGATTTTCAAATTATCTGTAAAATATGCAGCTCCTCATTATTACTGCTCTTTCTTGAGGATTCAATACTAACTGAATACCAAGTGCAGACAAGATTTATAAGCCAGAATTTTCCTTTTACAAACAGTTCCTAACATCCTATGGTATAACTGATATAGATCAAACAGAACATGGTTTACTTGAATGGAAGTCTGTTTCAACACACTATTTAATAAATTATCAAAATCAACAGAAAAACTCATTCAAAGAGTTTTTCTGATTAAACTCCTTGTTTGTGTTAACAAAATGTTTAAGCCGATCCATTTTATGGCCTTCTTCAAGTGTACTACCTGAATGTGATGATGGTAAACAGAATCTTTCTTCAATGGTGGCAATACAATAACATTGGATTCAGGGGACATATTTTTCTTTTTTTGTTGGGCCTGGATTTCCATGCCTGGTCCCTGTTCAATAGCAGAATCCACATCAGGTTGAACTCAGCACTTGCCTGACTCTTATACTCAGTGCTGCCTCTTTGATTTTCCTCAATTTCCAACAGCACCCCCTGTCCATTACCTGCACTTCTTCATAAAGAGGATAGTGTCCAACTGTCTTTCTCCAGATATGGTCAGCCATCCTAGACCTTTCTATTTCACTTTTGATTATGGCTTTTTTCATGCTTTCCAAGTCAGACTGAGAGGAGAAACGGGTAGACCTCTCATGTGGCTTCTGCTACTCAACAGGAAAGTATGGAAATCCAGGCCTAACAAGGAGAGAAAGAGAAGTCCCCCAATCTTGCATGTATTATAAGCATTGTTACCATTGGAGAAAAATTCTGTTTACCACCATCACATTTGGATAATGCACAATTTATGTAGATACATGTGTGCATCCAAGTTTGGTAAAAAACATCTGATCACACTCATTAAATGACAATGAGCAAACGCATGTGCCATATACTTTTAATCAGTTCTATACTTGCACTAAAATAAGAAATATCTTGACTTTCATTCTGTTTCCACTTTTAGTTTCTTTTAAACGTGATTAACAATTGTAGATGAGTTTACATATTGCACAACTGTTTTTATCCTCATTCTAAGAATTAGATACAAGACTCAAAGAAGTAATAAACACTTGATAATGTATAATCTAACAACCTGTACAAAAAAGATTCATTAAGATATTCTTACTCTAAAAAGCATTTGCCTTGAAAAGTATAGGTGCAGTCATAAACATACCAAATATTATCTCAGTTGAAATACGTATGCTTATATCAATGATATTGTTGGACATATTTTTTCTTGAATAATTTCACAGCTGTTTCAAAACATTCCAGTCTTGGTATCAATAAAACATGGCTCAGCAGCAAAATTCAAGAGAGGTGTTGTGCTATTCAATCAGACAGGTGAACAGTTATGGCAGCATCTGTTTGATGTTAACCAGTTAACACTACTATTAAGCAATTGGTAATCTCATGTAATTGCTCACTATTTTTCAGAATATTTAAGGTGTTGTTCATTTTATTACACATTTTGGTGAGATCACTCAATGGTAGCTTACAAAGCACCTAGCACCCTTGTCAGATCAGAACATTCTGTAACTGGGGTTATATTATCTTAAAAGAATGTTTCTTTGCTACCTTGAATTTCCATGTTTCCAATGCGTTGGAACCTCCCTAGAGTCTCATCTATCTTTTCACTGCTGGTCATCAACAACTCAAGGGAATCCATTAAACACTCATGCTTGAATAAGTTGTCTACAGCTTGTACAGTTATACTTTTAGTGGAGAAAATTAAGAATTAAGTATACAACAAATGCCCAAGTAGGAGTTATTCTAAGTGCAATGTGAAAAGATTTCATAGACAGACAGAATCTTGTATATGGCCAATATGCAGATGATTGCATTGACTTTATAAAGATTAGATGAGCTACCCAATTTAGTAGCAAATTGATGTACTGATGGAAGGTGAAAGGGTTAGAGCCACTCAGTAGTGAAGTGTCCCCACACTTGAATAGCAGCTGATATGAAAAGAGAATGAATAAGGATGTGGGTCTAATTGTATCATGTCTTACAATCCTCTTTGGAATTTGTCTACAGATGAAATTATGACATGAAATGCATTCAGAAACCAACACAGCACTTTATAAATGCTTTTACAGATAAAATTTGCACACTGCATTAATTCAGAGAAAGAGAGCTTTAAATGTTAATGGTTCTAGTTGGGCATTCATACCTGCCTACATTGCATTATAAATGGTATCAATTTATCTAGTTAAACTTTGATATCAAGATCCATTACCACAAAGCTCTTATCAAAATTGTTGCTTTTAGTATAGTATTTTAATGAGAATGAAGCCAAGATAATGAGGGAAAACATAGCTGGTTTGGCATAAAGGCCAATAAAAAAGTTTTAAAAATAAAAATTAGGTTTTCTTTCCAAGCTTTCAATGCATATAGGAGCTGAATTTTGATAACTTGTATTCTCAGCAGAATTATCATACCTTATTCTGACAAGCTAACAATAGCATGCAGGAATGGGACAACATAGTCCAGTCCCTAACATTGGCTACTGTCATGAGAGAACTCGCAAGAGATAATTTTCAAACTATCTCCATTTTAAAGCTAAATTTATCAGCTTTGTCTAATTAACTGACTTTTGATACTTAGACCTTGCTACCTCTAAACTGTGATCCATTACCCTGTATCACAAAGTGATAAAATGAAAATTTTATCCACAATCTTAATAAATAATAAGAGCGATAATGTAAAAATTGATGACTTATTTGTACTCTCAAAGTAGTGAAATAATTTAAAGTGTTCAAGTCTGATAGGATTGTATATCATCATCTAACACCTGGCTACTTTATTACAAAGTATTTAATCTAGATAAATAGTACCTTGCAAAAGTAATCAGTAATACAAAATACATTTCTCATCAAATCAAGGAAAAAATCAAAGATATTGCCACCTCTGCCTAAAAATGAATCACCATAGCCTAGTTGCTTCACTTTTCTCACAATATCTGCTCTCTATGAGTTCTTATCTCTCTGTCACCAGAGACTCTAACCCACTTACCCTATCCCGACTCTTTGGACATTGATACAAGTTTACATAGAGCAATACATGACTTGACAAGATCAAAGGTGCCACATGACTGGAGTTGTCAATTTCAAGAGAACAGAACCAGTCACACAATCAAAGGATGTAATTTTTCTAAATTAAAATCTAACCGTATATTCTTTCATACTTTATCATTCTAACCTAGCTTTTCGACAAGTGCCTGAAAGTCATAATGCCAGGTCACAGATGCGCAAGCAAAATTTGTGTCCATTTCACAAAGGATTATTATTGTAAATTGAGCCCTCCCTCCAAAAACGTGAGAAAAAACAAATACATGATAGGTGACTACTGGACTACACTAGTAAATTTTCAAGGCTTTATTCCAAAAAATGTGACCAGGAGCATTGAAACAGACGGACAGATGAGTGAAAAGGGAAGAATAACTTGCCTATGTTTTTCATTGTTTGGTTAGGCCATTGACTGTGGCTACAGTGAAGTCTTCAGACAGGTTTTACACTTCCAAAAATTTCAAGTAATTTTTTCTTTAACCTTACCAATTAAGTTGAAACCCTATTACTGTATGCTTCTGTAAAATGAAATTCTAACTTATAAAAAAACATTTTTTTCACTAGACCAGTTGATCTCATTTTACTTTTAAACTTCTGCTTTAATTCAAAACCTGACAGCATTAAAAATGAGTACTGAAAGGAATACAACATTGAACTGCAACATAAAATATTCCAATAGAATTAGCACAATCTCACAATGTTATCTCTATTACTAAGCAAGCATTCAATAAGCAAAGAATCGCCAAATGTCTGAGCCAAAGATCTGAAAGTCAATTGCCTGTGAGGATCAAGGAAAAAGTTTGGTCAGTGGAAAGTTAATGAATAAGGAAATCCAACAAAAATTCAAAGTATACCATTCAAAAACTGTCCAAGTCTGTTTCCTCAATTGACTAGAGGTAAAAATGATGAAGAACTGCTCTACAATACAGCTTTAACCAAGTTCTAATCAAATACAATACAAAAATGTCCTAGGGTTTGTCCAAAACTGCTTCTTGAACTAAGGGTTGGCGAACACTAGTGATTGTGAATAATGAAAAGCCAGTAAAGAGTAAAATGTTGTGCTGCAAAAGATTAACCCTTTAACTGCGGAGGGTGGCAAGTGTGATAGTAATCCATTGTGAGTAATCCATTACCAGATGAAAGCCCGGACTCACAGTTAGATCTGAGTTGTCATCAATCACAATAAAACAAACAAATATTGAGTTAGCCATAGAACTGCAATGATGGAAAATTGTTAATTAAATCCTTGAGTGGGAATTAACAAATAACAGTTTCAGGGCAAGAATAATTAAGCATTAAGGCATCAAAGAGAATGATTTTGATTTATTTTTACTCTACCAGTAATTTAAAGGACAGTTGCATAGCTAAGTAATTATGAACATGATATATGTATGCATTAACACAAAAAAGTATTTTTCATAACAAGAGGTATTGTGAATCTGCAAAAATATATTAGGTTGCTAGTTTAATTAAATTGAATGAAATAAAAAAAAAAAAAACACAATAGGATTGGTTAGTCACAACAAAAACCATCACATGACTAAGGTCTTTTAACAGCATGCCTTGTTGGTGGTAATCAATCAAAAAGTAGGAAAAAAGGGCTGATCAATTTACTTATCTCGCTTTTTGTAAGGCCATGTTCTCTAAGTATAAATTTCCAAGAAACAAGCACGTATGCTGCTGGACACAAACTAGGGAGCAATTTAGCATAAACTTACATTTCAAACTGAAGACTTTTCCCTCTAAAAAAAAACTTATTTAGGAGTGAATTTTCAAAAAGAAAAAACAATAAAAAAAATTTATGTACACCTGATAAGTAAATGCACAAGAGCAGATCTCGAAATTTCTCCCATTTCTAGGACCAAAGTTTTGATAGTGGTAGACAGACATATCACATTTCAGATATAGAGATTGTAGCCGATATAATGATAACATAGGGATATCACATAATAATAATGTAATAATTGTCTGAGATACCTGAAGAGAGTTGAGGTTGATATATCAGACCCAGGTATAGTGAGATGTATATATAATCTTGTCATGGTGTAATGGTTAGCAAGCTCATCTTCAAGATCTATCATTACTCAATTGGGTTCCTATCATGCTACAATTAAACAGCAAATGTTATTCTAAGAGAATTTTGAAATGTTCAATACTTTAACTATTCCACTGAAGATTGTAGATTTCAATGCTGTATATTTCTAAATCTAATTCATATATTGCAAACCGGATGAGAAAGTAGCAATGTAATATAAGGAGCCCAAGCAGGGATGACTGGAGCCATAGCCAGTGTAAAAGCATATGTCAGATCAACAAATTCTTTAAACAAAAATACCATGGCCATCATCAATTTAATTCAATATAGCACAATTATGGATCTTTGTGGGGCAAATTGAATGGCTCCGGTCTCACATTTCTAGCTCAAAGGGCTCCAAATATGTGTCTCTCTGAACTTGGCCGAAAATATGAATTTTTGAAGGTAATGACAGTTTTAAAATCAATATCTTAGTTGTTTTTACATTTAGAAAACTCATTCATATATCAGTTTAAAATATCTAAAACTTTTATTGTATGTATTATTACCTCAGAAGTCAAATAAAAAATGTTGACCTCAAACTTGACCTTTGACAGGTCATTTGACTTTTTGACCCATTTTTTTTTAATTTGACAAATAACTGCTCTTGACTTTGGCACAATATATACAAAATTTTATGGTGGAGAACAAATGGGAACTTGTGCTACAAGGATTTTATTCAAATTCAACAGAAAGTCAATTTGTCCTTATTAAAATTAATTTTCAGAATAAATATCCCTTTTTATATAGAAATTTAGAGGTTTTGGTTTGAAAAATTAGTTGAAAAATCAAATGACTTGAAATAGTCCAAGGTCAAGTCCAAGGTCACCTTTTTTATTTGACTTCCAGGGTAAAAGTACTTAAAGTCAGTAAGTTTTAGGTCAACTTGAGTACTTTAAAATGGTAAATAAACTCATCATTGCAGCCAATAATTGAACTACCATAGAATCAAAATTTGAAGTCATTTAAAAAAATTCCATCAAAGAATAGATATGGTCTGAATAAATTCTATTTATGATACCAGTGGAAAATATCTAAAATAGAATAAAGAACATTAATAAACCTGTAAGAATTATCATCAGCCTTTTCACAACTGTCATTGGATGTAGATCTTCCTCAGAAATCGCCACACCTCTCTAAAATCTTCACGATATATAAGTAATGCTAGATGAACTGAACGAAGAGAGTAAGAAAGTTGGACTACTCCTGAATTTCAGTAAAACAAATGTCATGTACATTAAACATGTTGAGGACAAAGACACAAAAATCCAAATTAAAAAAACAGAGCTGAAAAAAGCAGACCTGTAAGAATAAAGCCACCAAAAAGTTGAGAAAATTTTTTTTGCAAATAAAAAATTCAAAAAACAACAAAAACTTTTAGAAGAAGTGTAGTGGAGTACTGATGCCAAGTTTCAAGTCTGTAGAGAAAACTATGACCAGAAGTGCTATAACAAACAAACAAGCAAACACATAAAATATAAAAAAAGAATAGAACCCTTCTCCATCTTTGATGACTATGGTTGTTTAATGAGCTTTCTAGGCATAAAAACAAGTGAGATGTTGATTTTCAAACTTAGTCATTACCTTACAAAATTCACATTTTTTGAAAAAATTAAAACAGTCATATATTCAGAATATATTCTATAACTGTGCCAAATTTGAACAAAATCTGTAAGGGTTATGGTTTGACTGCTTCTTGATTTGACATGAAATTACCTACTTCTAACTTACTTTACTTGTAAATTTTTCCAATCATAAAGTCATGAGAGTCCAATCATTTCCAAGTTATAAAATATTTGTACATGATTTTACAATCCTCAATTTTTATCAGTAATTTTCTGTTATTCTGTTGGATGGCAGATTGCATTTCTATGGAAATAAAGGTCAAAATTATTAGAGGCTAACTAACTGATTCTTCCTAATTTATTTACTTATCTACTATCTGGCCATCTACTCCTGAACAATATCTTAAAACTAGACCTTGACAATAATTGCTCAGAAGATATACTGTGAGAGTTTCAGTTTTTGCTGCTCTTAAATCAATCCCCAAAGATAACAAGATTACATACATGGATATAAGCCATTGCTTGTTATTTTCTAAAAAAAAAATCAAATTTAAAAAAAAAAATATAAAAAAGTTTTCAAATCAGATTGAATGAAGGCCAATACATTTTTTTTTTTTTAGCTTTGATTTTGATTGATAATGATTACTCTTCAAAAATTGATTTCAGCAGTTAGCAAAATGGTAACAAGACTATACATAGGTCATCAATAGTATTACTAAATGAGTCTGTTGTTTTCTACAACAGTGTTTCATTAAGAATGAAATTAGCAGTGGTAATTTCTCTACAGGCTATCACCAGCAACATAATGTATCAAATGTGTATCTATGTGACAGCCTACCATAAAAAACACTCAACCCATGAAATTCTCTGTGTGTATCAATGTGAATCTGATGCAAGTTTTTAACATGTTAATTCTTGACACGCACACACCCAGCAGATGTTTGATTTACGTTGTAAATTCATCCTGGAAATAGACTCATTTTTCATCCCCAGGCTATGACAGTTTCATGATGTTGCCAACATTCATAAGAGTGGTTTTGGAATAAGATTTTGTGTGAGAGAGACAATAAAAAGGCTTTGGATAATGAATAAATGTTATTGAATCACTAAAACAAAAAAGTGCCTGTTATATGCAGTTGCTTTTAACAGCTGACTTGAATAAAAACATATGCTACCCAAAGATTGTCAAATCCAATTCTCTGAATTCGAAGAATAAATTTTACAAATTAATTATTTTCTGGAATTTTTGTCTTTCTTGTTCCTTGAATTTCATGACTCTGTTTCAAAGGACAAATCATTCAAATAAATCTTTTCATTATTTTGTATAAATCAAATTGATGAACCCCAGCCAAGCAGGATATGATTAAGTATCTCTTGATATTTTCTGTTCTAACTACAAATTATTTTATAAAATTCCATCTTGAAGTATTGTATTCAAATAAAAAAAAATAACACAATCAAATCTGTTGTATACACTTTCCTGAATGAAACTGCTGAACATGATACTTTTGGTTGTCAGATAAGTTAAAATAAAGCATGAGATTGGGCAGCAGGGTCAGAGGCTGGAACAACTTTGATGTAAGATGAGCAAGACAAGAATTGACAGGTTTTAGGTCATGTTCGCACCATTTGCTACTGTTTAAAGCTTAGGAAGATTTACTTGAACATCATTGACACTATCTATCAATAGTAGAATTTACATTTTCCTAATTCCAATTTCACATAGATAAAACAAGTTCAAGTGGTAAACAAAATACAAATAGTCAAGAGGTTCTATTCTAAATGCTAGCCTGCTCAGGACCATCATCAAAAACCTCAATTAAAAATATTTTCCCCCTCAATGCTTATAAATACTTCCCAAGCAGAAAATTCAGTGAAAGATATAGAATATGAAATGAAATAGACCTAACTTATATAAAAAATAAGCTAACCAATGTGATGAGTAAATGAGTGATTATCCTACAAACAAAAAAATCTGAAGTTAATTAGATAGTAAAATTGAAAATATGGCAACTTGTTTAAAATTCAGAAATTTAGGTAACATGCAGGTAAACAAAACCAAAAGTATATCAGAAGTCCCAAAAATGCTAGAACAAAATAGGCCAGGTTAGTCACTCAATAGAAACCATTATGTTACCAATGTCTTTTGACAGCATGCTGTGTTGGGGGTGAACTATAAAAAAAAATACAAAAAGCGTGATCTATATAAAAAAATTTATCTCACCTTTTGTTGGGCATTGATCACTAGAAAAGTTTGAATTTGAAAAAAACAAGCATTTATGCTGTCAAGCATTAACTTACATTACAAATTGAACCCCATATTAAAAAAAACATTTAGTGGGGGGGGGTCAAAAAACAAAAGGTAAGGATTAAATGTTTAAATTCTCAATCCACATATGCCGTTGGTGCAGACTGAATGCATGATTCATACATAGCCAGCCAGACCAACTTGAAAACTGAAGAAACCTATGTTGATCGATTTGGTTTCTAACCAGCAAATAGTCTTTAAAGACTATATAAATGAGTGGCTTTGCTAAGAACATCAGCACTATTTCATCATCCTAGTTGCTTGTTGGTTAGCATTTCATCATCCTTGCTAATTGCATAAATGGTATCTTTCTGTCCAATTTGCGACTTATTATCAGCTATTACTACCTTTGCTATACCTAGGCTGATCTTTCTATCCTATTTGATGTGGTCAAATTCATTATAAGAATTCTTAAATTTTCAACCACCTGTAATTCAAACTGGATAGCTCAATCAAAAGTTAAGTAGTCACTCAATATTTAAGGTGTTGATTTGTTTTAAATTTCCCATCTCAAACTATAACCAAACTTATTTTCTAATTCAGAATTGGTATTAATCTTATTTCAGAAAGAGATGAATATTCAAAGCAACCACAACAAATATTTTTTCTCTATAGGACACTAATCTAACTACCATCTTTATTCATAATAAAAAAGCACAAATTAAAAAATTCATGAATATCAATACATGATCAGTGGTCAGTGCCCTCACCTCAAAACCATATCTTGACATGACACATTAATGTGATAATATTCAACAGGCTAGCATTTGAATGTCTCACTATACCAAGCTTAACATAAGTACCACATACACCTCGGTTATTTGAAGTGGTGCAAATGCTCTACTAATTTCTATCTATGACTTACTGTGAGTGTGTATAAATCAGCAGAGCCAAAAAAACTGTCCCTATTTTACACAGTAGATGCATTCAAGGCAACAATTACTTGTAAGATCAACACAAGAAGAAAGTGTAAAATTCAAACAGGACTTGAAATTAGAAAAACACTTCATCTTGATCAATAAAAATTCATCTATTTATTTACAAGTCTTTCAATCGACCACTTACACAATAGATAAGAGAATAATTGAACATCCACTCCAGTTCCAAGTCAATGCAGAAAACATAATTTCAGAATTTTGAGGTAAACAAGCCAAATCAAACAAGTATCAATAAATCAAAAAAAAAAAAAGTGCAATCTGGTCAATCAGTTAGCTTTCATTTTTGAACAAGTTTGTTTACAGATTTGGTACAGCAGAGCTTATGTACACAGTGCAGCTTGAGCCTTTAATAAATTCAAACTTCCTTTTAGCATTTCTGGTTTCAAGTTACACTTTGTTTTGTTTACTGGAGTTATTTACGTATCAAATATACATATCTACTTACATATTAAAATCATAAACCAACAAAATCTAAAACTAATGAACAATAAGTGAAATGATGAAAAGAATTTTTTACCTTTCAAGAGTTTCAACTTCAAAATTTGGATGGCACTAAAAGATATTAATCTAGGCAATGAGCAGATAATGCACATGGAATGTTGGAAGAAATTCCTTATAGCAGTGTTATAAAAATATCAGCGAACACATGGATAAATTTAGCTCAGTAGTTAGAGCAGTGGATTGTCTTTTGTTCAATCTCAACCATCTTCATCAAAAACCTATAGGGTAGAAAAAGAAAAGCGAGACAAAAAGTGTTCAGTTGAGTAATTATGATTTTCAAAATAATCCACTGTGCTATCAAAGTACTGGATATATCAAGTTCTACTGTGAAAGGGTCTACAAAGTTTAGCAAAGACAAAATATATCAATTATGATAATACATTGTATACATACTTCTCAAACAACAAGATCTGATATGTGTGTTTGTACTTTTTAAAAATACTAATTTTGCACATATTCTGTAGGGTAATGCTTAGACTAATATTATATAATAATCAGTAACCATGAAGGACGGCATAGCCCAGTGGTCCCCAACCACTAGGCCATGAACCAGTACCAGATCACCAACCATATGCTACCTGTACACAAGGAAACAATATGATTTGAAAATATTTCTTTGTAAGAAAAAATAAGATTATTTCCTTTTATTCTTATTAAATTTGTTAGATAAATTCTTCTGAAATGAAGTGCATTAACTGCCTATGATTCATATTTGACTTATCACATATTTCAGTTGTGATTGAAGTTGTTAAAAAGCCATTTTCAAAAGAAAATGGCATAAAATTACTGCATATATTCCCTAAATAAATTTCTACCGCAGGAATTTTTATCCAATTCTTTAGATAAAGACAATGAAAAGCATTAGAATTATGAAAAATATCTATTTGTTAGCAGTATATAAAACCTTTCCGTAATACATTAGGACATCAAAGTTTGTTTTTTTAAGCCTGTTATTTCTAACAATAAGTTTCCTCAAATTTCAAATGTCCACATAAAACAAAGCAAATTGATATATTTTAATAGAATGTTTCAAAGTTGTGAAGAAGCTTGAAAATTAACCATTTAGTTTCTATGATTTTAACATCAGAAACAGCATATCCTATTCAAAAGTTTGAAAAATATTAAGATAAACATCAAATAAACAATTCTGAACAAATGCAGTAATTTATCAAAGCAGTTTGAATGTACTAATGTGTTATAATACAAAAAAAAAATCTCTAAACTTCATGACAACTCAAGGAATAGAACAAGCTTGCAAACATACGAAAATCAACTTTCATTAAGATGAACAACATGAAAAGACCAATTACTGGAGGAGCAAGCAAACCAAAAATGAAACGGCAATATAAAACGAAATGAAATTATCTTTTGAAAACACATTTTACTATCATTCTTCAGATAATGGGATGGCTTTCAACCTCTGATAAATTCAGTTACACAAAGACAAAAACCCAAGAATAGACTGTTTACTGGAGACAATTGACTGTATATGCCCTACAAACTGTCTGGAATCCATGCAACTAAAGAATGCAAAAAAATATTCAAAACATTAGATTGGCTTTAGCTGTATACTTCTCGTACTGACAAATTCTTTTAAACTTTCTGATAAGAATACCTAGGAAGTTTAGACCAATTAATTACTTTTTTAATCATTTAAAAAGCAAAAATGAGAGCAAAAGTTGTCACATTATGATTATTATAGTACTGATTTCATATGATGGAAGTCAACAATTTTCAGTGATTGTACAGTAATTTTTTTTCATCTGACCACTGAAGATCATACATAACCAATATAGGAATAATATAGGTGATGGTTTTCACTCTAAATTTTCATTGCAAGACTAATATTTCCTACTACCTAACGGGAGATTCATACTGTCGTTACATTCAGAGTAACCTAAATACTAAAGAAATTGTAGTATTTGTAACAAAAAGTATAGTGTTCAAGCTGATCAAATATGATGCTAGAATCGGTAAGTGTCAACACCTCGCATGCCATGCAAGAAAAAACAAGTGAGCAAGGACAAAGAACCTTGATTGTCAAATAGGAAACATCCAATCATAAAAAATATTTCCATAAAAGTAATTGCAATCTATAGATACAAGAAATCAAGGTGATATCGTGTGACCTACTGCAACATTAATAATTTCTTAATCTTGCCTGACATTTCAAGCCTTCTGGTATGGAAAGTGAGAAGCTTACTTGAAGGAAATGCTCTCTTTGGCATACATACACACACAATAACAAATGAATTAAAAATATTTTCTGTGCATCTTTATAATAGTAAAAAGCAAAAAAAAAAAGAAAAAAAAAAAAAAAAGAAAAATGGAAACATGGCATATCATCAATTCATTCATTGAGACATTTTATTAGAAGGGGATTAAACTCTTTATTCACTTGACAATTTTAAGTTTACAATTTTGAGATTAAAGTTTCAATAACTTGAACTAATTGGAACTTCAGATTTAAATGATCTCTTTTTCTATTTAGACTAGATTATTGCTTCCAATGTCTGCTGTATATGAATGTGGATGCAGGAGACTGAAATTAGTTTGATTAGACTCATACCCTAGCTAAATTTAAGTAGAACGAAAACTTGAATTAATTAAAATAAGAGAACTTGGCACCACTGAAATTTGAAATAGAAAGATACTACATTAAATAGCTTGTTATAAACTTTGTAGGATCATAATTCAAATCTTACTAGCACTGTTCTTTTTACTTTTCCACTTATTAAACTTGATCTATAGACTTAAATGCTATTCCTCACCAATTTTGAACTCTGATCAGAGTTTGGAAAAGATTTCTCATTCTTCATTACACTCTAACTACAGATGTATGCCTAGAAAAGCCTGGTCATTTTGCTGTTGATTATTCATATATAATGCAATTTAATTAAGTACTAATATTATCCAACATATTGCATCCATGAAAAAAAGATTTTTGCAATAGTATAGATACCATAACTGGTATGAAATTAGCCACAGAAGACTTAGAAAAAAAGTGTGGTCAACATTTTGATGGAAAAAGATGGAAGTTTATTTTATTTTTCATCAGAGTTTGAATATTAATAAAGGAAACAGGCTATTCTAATCAGACTATCAGCCTGTGTATTAATAAGTCCTTGTAAAGACTACTGAGTATAAAGAGTTTAGACTACTGGTTGATATTTAATACTATATAGTGAAAACGAAGAGGATCATTAGATAAATAAAAGAAAGAGAGAAATTTTTATATTATATATATGAGAGAGAGAAACACATGCGCGCGCACGCACACACACGTATCAAAAAAAAAAAAAAAAAAAAAACTTTTCATTCCTTACAAATACTGGTGATTGATGTCATAGTTGCTGTCCTGTCTGACTGGCTTAAATTTAGATTAGTCAGTATTTTGAAAACAAGACTTTCTCCATGATATTGTTTTGACCAAATGTTTAACCCTTGGGGTTAAATGTATTGTTTTGCTGTTTACAGGCCTGAGCCATTTCATGGGAATTCATCTTGCTGCTCTTTTCATAGTAGCTGGATATAATTCCAGTCAAAAGTTTAACCAATACATTTTACGTAATCATGGTGATGAAAGAATAAAGGATTTCCAAAATGAAAACAACTTCAGCAAAAAGCCACATCCAGTCAGTTGTAAGATACAAACCTGAACTTCGATGGCATTTGAGGATTGGATGGGTCCAAAAAGATGTTTTTTTTATTTTTTTAGACTTCCGAAAACTAATTCTTAAAAACTACTGACTGATCACTATCATACATCCATTCATATATCATATATTCGTTTGGATATTTCCTGAAGAAGTTCCACTAGAGTTTGGTATTTTCTATCAATATCCACTTGTCCACAAATTTTTATCTTTGTTTATATCACAACATTTAGCCATCCTGTGATCTATATTGAATCTGATAATCTTCAAATGTTATCAAGAACTTTTTACTCTAAATCCCCAATAGAAAATATACTGATTCAAGTTTTAAAGCCTTGTGTTTTAATCTTACAGGCTGCATGTAACTATTTATTGTATCATTAAAGAGAGAATAATGAAAGAATGTACAAACTGTTGAAATGCATTGTAATACAATTTCACATTTTAGTCATCCATTACGTCTTTGTCATTTTAGATCATTTGAGACTTTTGCAACAGAAAATCAAATGTGTAAATTTTTCTTTTTTCATGAAACGTTTTTCAGCATCTTTTTAGCATCAAATTTATTCATAAATATTCATTCATTACTACTAAATCCAATTTAGTGATCAAGTTAGAAGTGAATTGTACTGAAAAAAAAAATTAGTTTTGACAGTGTTCATTTATTCAGAAGAATTTAATTGAACTGTTTCACTTTAACTCTTCTAAAATAGTATAATATATACATTTTTAAGAATTTGTACAATCTTTTGTAAAAATCATACTTTAACCGGAACGTATCTATATTGCTTAATTATTTCATGAATTATCTCTATCAATTAGTGACAGAAGTAATTGATACAATGACTATGATGGATTTATAGCAAGTCTTAATTATTGAAAATGTATTTGAATATCTGTTAATACATCATGAAATATTTACTTATTCCTAGTATAAATTATTCAGACTAGTCATCTTTGCTTTTATCACATTTAGCCTTCCAATGAAATATATTGAATTTGATAGTCTTTCAGTGTTATCAAGTATTTTCTATTCTAACCTTCAATAGAAACAATTTACAGATTCAATCACAAAAGCCTTGTGCTCACACAGAAAATTCTTGGATCAGTCTGAAAAAAAACAAAAACTTGATTTTACTTTTGTCTATTTTAGTAGATGAAGTATTATAAATTATTATCATTTATTTTTGGTATGATCAACAAGTTCCAGTAGTAGAATGGTAAGAACAGATGCACATTAAGCGAGCCACATTCCAATTAAGATGATCCTGAGTTCGATTCTCACCTGGAAATTAATCTTTGGTCCGATCTGCATTGCTAATTTATTGACTCGCTGTACCAAGCCTGAGTTTAGCTGTGATAAAAAACAACAACAGTTGGGATGAAGGTAAATAGTAAGAAAAATAAATAACAAAAAACTTGTATGTTGATATCTAATACTGAAAACCTCAATAGCCAACTATCAGTTTTTAGCTCTCATTCTCTCCCAAGTTTTGGCTCTTATATAGCATTCAGTCACATCAGTTTACAATGTAGGTTTATACTCTCATGGGCAGTTTCCCTATCTATAAACTGAAATGTTGTGATCTTTACCCAAAAACTTGAGACAGCAATATCCACTAGTGTTATCTATCTATTCATCCAATAGGTTAGCACAAATTTCTTGAATACAACATTTATCAATGGGATGATGATTCTCTCTTCTATTTTCTTCTGAGAATATATCAATGGATTTCATTGACTCTGAAAAAAAAAAAAAAGTCATAAACTGCTCAATACCACTTTTAATTGATAGAACACTTCAGTGTGGGCAACAAAGTTTGTTCAAGATTATTATGACTGATGAAAAGTAAATAAATGAATAAATTTAAAAATTCATCCAAAGCTCAAGTGAAAAGTAACTAAGTTATTCCCCTTGATGTTGGCATTTAAATTTTAATTTATGAATTTAAGAGTTAATTTGCTATTTTGATTGTCCCTAAACTTTATGGTACCAATCATGGGCACCGGAGCCAATACTCTCTGAGCTTGTCTTGTTCATCTTATATTTTGCCGGACAGTTTTACATATGATCATAGAGGATCCACTTTGTGAATCTTAATGTCCATCAGTTATCTGCCATTCTTGCAACATGACTAGCCAATTGCCATTTGAGTTTTCAAATGGATTCTATGATATCTCTGACTCCTGTGATTTCTCTAATGTACTGTGCTGTTTTGTGATCTCTCCTAGTGATGTTGAGCAGGATTCTCTCATGTACATGTTGTATGGTTCTCAATTTGAGGGTCAATCTTTTGGTTAGGTTCCACGTTTCAGCTTTATATGACTTTTGGGAGGATGCATTGGTTGTAAATCCTTTTTAAAAATAATGGGATTTTCTTGTTCGTAAAGGTTGAGCTCGCTCTACTGAAAGGTTACTATCCTAGAGTAATTATTCACTTAATTTTTCCTTCTTTTTAGGATTTCATGGAGATTTGTCATCCTAGGTAGTTATAATGGTCTACTTTTTTCAGGTCTGCATTTTCAATTTGGATTTTTGTGTTTTTGTCCATATGTTTGTTAAACATGATATTTGTTTTACTGGAGTTCATGTGAAGACAAACTTTCTTGCTCTCTTCATTCAGTTCATCTAGCATTACTTGGAGATCAGAAAAGTTATTTAGGGATTCACTAAGGTTACTTGGGTATTCATATTGTACCAATACAAATACTTAACAATGAAATATACCTGCAATTACTTTTCACCATTTTTGTTAAAGCTTGTTAGCCCCTCAATTAGTTAGAATTGGAGTGGCCAGCCAAATTGGCATACCTTAAATATGCACAAACCTGCTGACTTCAAAAATACATTTTCTAGTCATTTTGCACCAAGCTTTATCTTTTTAATCCTTTAAATCCTTTTTTGCATAAGATAAAACATGGATTTTCTTTCAAGGCATTATCTTTTTTAAATGTCTTCTTCAATTCTGATACCCACTCAAAATTACTTATTCATAATCATCCAAGTTGGAGCTGAAAAAGTTTATCTTACATATCTCAACTTTTTATTGCTATAATTTAAGAAACTTAAATTTTTGAAGTCATTTATCCCACTGACACCATGTATAGAAACTTGTGATTTTTACAAATGAGACATGAAAGTCAACAAAGTACCATTCATCAGATGCACCAAAACTAAAAAGCCAATAAGTACTAGGGTAGTGGCCATTCCAAAAGTGCAGGGTTGGGAGAGGCTGGACTTTATGGTGGGTGGGGCAGCCTGCCATGATTATCACATCAAATAATTTCCTAGGAAATCATAGGAAACTAGGGCTTCAAAATATTTTGGTTACTTCCTTTTGGTGTTGCCAAATTAGATATTTTATTCGTAAATTTAGATCATTCTAAAGGGTCGAAGTTGGAGATAATTTATAGAAACTATTAAGAAAGATCTATAATCTTTAAATCTTATTTATATTTATTAGATTTCTCAGAAACTGAGGATCAAAAAAACTTCAAACTCAGCAGTGCAGTACCTGATGTGTTGACTGATATATCTGGAAAATATCTACTTCATACAATGGCCAGTTGTCCAGTAATTGTGGCACACACACACACACACACATAGTGTTACAGAGATTTCTTCAATTGTAGTTAGATACTGGCATTAGTTTGTGAGGCAAGCAAAATGAACCACCATTAACCAAACTGAAGGCTGATCTTCATTCAATGAAGTTGATGCTGTATTGTTGGTTTGGAAGGGAGTCATCTTCTATGAGCTCCTTCCTGAGAAGCAAATGATTGATTTGAAATACTGCTTCTAATTAGAACAATTGAAAGCAGCAAATGACAAGTAAAAAAGCTTCTGTCTAGAATTAGTTGAAAGAAAGGATGTAATATTTCATTTTAAAAAATTGATACAATTTGACTAGGAAGTTTCCACTCATCCACCGCATCTGCTATATATTGTACTTTTGGATTACAATTTACTCTGGTCTTTATTGACAGAATTCACTTAATGAGAGAAAATAATTCTCTGGAAGTTTAGAAAATCCAGTTATTTGCTGAGAAAGATAAAAAATTCTGGGAGGACGGAATTGTGAAGTTGCCGCAAGATGGCAGAAGATAATGGAACTAAACAGTTGTTTTGTTGCTTAATGAAGTTAATGCTAAAAAAATAATTTTTTTCAAATTTTTACATAACAATTCAAATTTCTTTGGTTTACCGATGTACATTTGTTCATATAAAATAACGTTTGGCTCAATATAAACCATCTAGATCTCAAGGAATATAATAATCATATTCAACCAGATTTTTTAATGCTAATATCCACAATTTGTATTGATTTAAACTTCAGCTTTCTGTATAAAATTTTTTTAATCCTCAAAACACGTCTCCATTAAAATTGCTGTGAAATATCAACATTCTTCAGGAAAATATTATCTACTGTCTACAGAAAATACTAAAAGCCAAGTTGGCCTCTTTCTAAAATAAATAAAAAACACATGACTCAATAGTCTAATAAATGTGATATTGATGTCTGGATTAATTTTTAAAAAATGAATGTTAGAAAGCAGTGAAGTCAGTATTTGGAAAATTGCTAAACATAATGCCAAATATTTTAGATGCAGTGATAATGAAAAATTAATAGTACTATATATTTTAAGATAAGGTAAAATTAGAGAAGAAAAGTTAAGTAAATTGGATGACTCGAATATAATTTGAGCCCAAAACTATAATCAAGGAATTTGATGATTTTTGCCTTAGCGAGAAACACAAGAACAAGTCTAGTTGGTCACTCATTGGAAAACTTGTTGGAAACTGCCAAATCACCAACATCTTTTGACAGCAAGCCTGTTGGGGTGATCGATAAAAAAAATTTTTTAAAATAAAAAAACCACAAGCATTAACACTGCCAGACAAAAACTAAGGGACCAATAAGAAAAAAACTGGGAGGAAGGGTTAGAAAAAAAAAAATTCATAATAAGGAGTGTTGAAACTTTCAGACCTCTAGCTTCATTGGTATAGCCTATATGTATGACAAAGATATATCATTTAAAAAACTGAAGAAACCCATCTTGAACTATGTTGACAGTTTCTAACAAACTCACAAGTAGGCCCCATACTTTTTATTGAACACTGGCTATATATGAATAAATGATAACTTGTGAATGTAATCTTTGTTTATTCAAAAGTAGCATAGAAAAATGACAAACAGAAGTAGCTGAATAAAATCTATAGAAGTCTTGTTCAGATTCAGCAAAATGATGAGCCAATTTTTCTATCATGACACTGTCATGAGTGTCATCTCATTGTAAGTCCTCTGTTTTTGACACTTGATCAGCAGGTTCTTACCACAAGATGTTATCTTCTGTTCCATTTATGGCATTGTTGCCTCCACATTTCTTAAAGCTGTGCTCAACCAGTTCAATATTGTACTGGGTAGCCATTACACATTCAGCAACTATCATCTAATTAGACCAAGTTCTCTGTGTTGGTTAATGCGGCTTATCCATGGGCAAGCCACTGTTCCAACTGGTCTCAGAGGTGATCCTTAAGTGGCTTGTTGAATGAAACATCTAGGGACTGGAGCACTGAAGTCAGATCCCCCAGAAATCACTGCCAGGTAGGTATTGTAACCTCAGTCTGCGCAGTTCTTGATTTCTATGACATGAGCATAGGAAAAGTCCTACACCAACATTCTGTGTTGTTGTCTTAAAACACCAGGATGAAAGGCCCACACTTACTGGTTTCACACATACATGGCATTGTCATCCATCCACCCGTTTATTTATACAAATAATAACCATATTTGGAAACTTTCCATTTGGCACAGTCTTTCTCTTGAACAAAATTTTGTTCCATCGGCAAATACACACAAATCCACCGAAAAATGGTTCTTTTTATTTCCAGTTTTTAATAAGACAGTTTTGTTTCCAGTGGGAATTACAGTTCTATTTCTTGGGAGATCAAAGATTAAAGGGGTTTCGTCCATGTTGGCAATATAGGAGAGATTATAGTTAGAGGCCTTCCTCAGGTTTATCACCTGACAATGAAACAGTGATTCAGCAATCTAGTTATGCTGGTAGCTTGAGACTGATTTTGGTGCACGCTTGTAGAGATAGGCTATGAAGTTGTCACACCATCCAACAGAAGCTCTGTGGTTTGATTCACTGAAGGTATTCTGGGCTTGAACTCGAATGGCACTTCAGGTTACAATGAAATAATTCTGCCATGACCTAGAGCCCAGGCACACTGTACAGTATAATTTTGGTGTCAAGAGTCCATGGCAGGCCTAGTTGAGGTGCAGATTTCTTCCAGTCTCTACCTTGTTTATCGGACACATTAAATTCATGAGCAGCTTTGCTGCCGTTGTGTTCACTTGCATATATCACCACTTTTAACTTGAAGGTTGGATTATAAGCACATAGATTTCTTTTTTGATTAGGCATTGTTGAGGGTTAACATATCACTGCATATATCATTATATTGAACGTGGTATAACATATCAGAAAAACTGACCTCAAAAAATAATTGTACTGCCATCCTTTCTTCTCCATGAGCCTTTGTCTTCTCTCTTCTACTCTCAACAACAAACTTGGTAACATCTAGTAAAAAGTGTCACTGAAGTGATTTTATTTCATTCTAACCCTGTGACATAAGTTACTCCTTTTGATTCGTAACATATTAACATTATATTCAAAGTAGATTGATTACTAATTCTTATAAGCTTAACATACCTCAAAATTTTCTACTTGTGTAACATGAATGTGGAAAATAATCACATCTTTAGGTTTTAATTCATCAGCCAATAGCATCACCCAGCAAATGAATTCATGGCTGAAGTACAAATAAGTCAGTTGAAATAAGCCTGTGAATCAGTTTACAACTACTACTATTATCATTGCTTGGACGTTCGTCCACCATGAAGGTAGAAGGCAGCCGGTTCAGTCAATATAACAGCAGGGATTATGAAAGCAGATATGGACATGTTCACAGAAATCCTCTACAGCCTCTTTGAGGAGATTTTGGAGGTAGATGAGCTTCCCGAGAAGTGGGAAGACGGCCTCATCATCGAACGGCTCAAGAAAGGAGACCTGTGTGATTGTAAGAACTACAGAGAAATCCTGTTGCTGTCTGTTCCTAGTGAAGTCTTCAACAGTATTATTCAGGAGAGGATGAAAACAGCCGTCGACTTCAAACTCTTTGACCAGCAAGCAGGCTTATACTGACTACATTGCCATGCTACGTATCATCATTGAGCAGTCTCTGGAATGGAATTTAACACTCTTCATTGACTACAGGAAAGTCTTTGATAGTATAGACAGGGAAACCCAGTGGAAGCTGCTAGGTCACTATAGTGTCCTTGAGAAGATTATCCCTTTAATACAGCATACATACTAGGGAATGTCCGACAGTGTTGTGCACTGGGGACAGCTCCCTAAGAACTTCACCGTTGCTCTTCATCCTGGTAATCAACTGGATCATGAAAACTCCCACAGAAGGAAGAAGGGACACTGAACACATCTGGAACTCCTGTCCTATAGCCAGGTGCAGATGCAAGATAGAACCACACTTCTGGCATCAATATCAACAAGGACAATATTGAGATCATGATGAGGAAAAACACTAGCAATATGCCAACAGAGTAGCAGGATAGCCCCTAGAAGAAGTGGATTCCTTTAGGTACTTAGAGGTGTGGTCAGCATAGGAGAAGGAATGGATGGAAATGTAAGGGCTAAGAATAGGCAAAGCACAAATCATTTTCCTGATATTCAGGAAGGTTTGGACCTTAAAAGAGATACGATCATTCATCAAACAGAGCATATCCAACACCAATGTGAAAGCTGTGCTTCTCCAGGATTCTGAAACATGGAGGATGACAAGGGCAACACTCAATATTGTCTAGCAAAAATCTCCAATGAAGAACTATGGGGGAGAACAAATCATGAATCAATCACCACATCCTGAGAAGAAAGAGGTACTGGATCAGCCCTGCCCAAAGGAAGTATACCAGCAACATCACTAAACAGGCCTTGACCTGGAACCCATGGGGAAAGAGGAAGAGTGGAAGGCCCAGAGACCAAGGCAGAAAAGTAGAGAAACACCCACTCATGGAGAAGAGTCAAGTGGACTAGTGGAGCATTATTAATGGCCTATGCTCCTCATGGGGCAAAGGGTTTAAGTAAGTAAGTAATGCATTAGGGTTTGGCAGACTAAATCCAGCCTTCCAATTTAATTGAATATGTGGCAATGCATACGAAAAATTCATTGCTTTCTGTATCTATCTTGGGTATGATCAGATATTCATCCAAGCAAATGAGTGAAACGAAGCAAAGTTTGAGTTCCAATCTAGGTCTATTTGTTTCTGTAAGAAAATGGTGTCCATTGCAATGCTGATGTGTTAAATAATAAACGTCTGTTGATTTTTTAAAAATAGATTTGAAAAAAAAAAACAAAAAAAAAAAAACCCTGAAAATCTATGATCTTTTTCAGTAATAATATTTGTGTTTAATGAAAGAGAAATTTTGTAAATATTATTGCTTGTTTTAATTGCAAATCGGTGGAGTATGAGACTCCACCTTGAGGAAGGTTAGGCCATTAGGTAGTAGTAAAAATTTTAATTGATACTGCATACTTTTATTACTTGGAAGAATTTTAAAACACAACTTCTTTCGTCTTGTGCCCTAATTTTTAACCATTGTCACAATCTACTATGGATGCACAAGAGGGCAATGATATTTGACGTTAATTCACTTCTGCATCCCACGCTTTGGCAGAATAGAAGGTTGTTGCAATTGTCAAATTTCAGGCTTCCATTTATTCAATGTCAAAAACAGTGTACAAATAAAAAGAAATGAGAGAATTTATGAAAAAAAAAAAAAAAAAAAAAAGATTTATGATTATCTGGAGTAACTATAAGGAGTATAAATAAGTATAATTCCGATTGATAAGGTTCACACCTTTATTCACTTGGTATTTAAAAAGGTACACAAATTTATTACCCCCCCTCCTCTCAAGAAAACATATTTTGGGGGCTGATTTTCACAAACTAATTTGATTTTAATAAATATTTATGAATATTTCATTTAAACCATACTATTTTTCAAGATCTCAGGAAGATACCTCTTCAGAAAATAAACAAGCAGGTTTGGTTCGTCTCTAAAGAAAAAAAAGACCAAAGTCTTTTGGTACGCATGCTGTGTTAGACGGGATCAATTAAAAATTGGAAAAAAGAGGTGATCAACAAATAAGTTACTTCTGTCACCTTTTGTGGGGCAGTGATTACTAAAACAGTACAAAAAAAAAAAAAAACAAGCAGGAAGGCTGCCAGATAGTAATTAAAAGATCATTAGCATAAACTTACATCACAAATTCCCCCCCCCCCCAAAAAAACGTGGGGAAAAGATGAAAAAAAAAAAAAAAAAAAAATGTTTTCCTGGACATAAGTAGTAAATGTTCATATTTTAAGCCCACCGGCTCCTTTGGTATAGCCTCTATATGTGATACACACATATATAGATAGCCAGCCAAACCCACCTAAACTGAAGAACCCATGTTGACAGTTTTGGTAAAAGTTTCAAACAAATAGGATTAAGTTTTCATTTGAGCAAGTCATTTGCTGAAATACTTGTTAAAGGAAAAACCGATCAGTCCTAACTTCAATATTATCAGCAAGGAAGTGGTATCAAATGCTACCTCGGGGCAGTGAGGTCTGTCAGAAAGTATTTTGTAAACTTGCTCAGCAACGCTTCAGGTATGCAGTTGTTCAACTGCACATCTACTTAATTTTTTTTTTTATTCATCTTGGCCTACAAGATAGAATCATTTCTAATCCAGCCCGCTTCCCGGAAAATTTTGTCAACCCCTGTATTAGGAGATCAGGTTAGATCACAAAAAAGTCCTATGATTCTATCTTCAGTGCTACATCATCAAGAATTATTACAAGCTTGCTTTGAAGCAGCAATGTGGAATTGGTACTCATAACTCTAATCCTCTATTTATCAAATGCCTAAATCTGACTACAATCAATAAATGTGAATGGTAAATTAAGGGAATGTAGGTCCAGTGGACCTTTTTTTGCTGACCCCAACAATCACTGCTCTCATCTCAGACTCTACCGCTCCGCTTACAAGATAGAAAATTGATCATAACAAAATTTCTCACAAGTAATACACTTAATACTTGAAAACATCTATTGGGTATAAATAGATCATCTAGTGATAACATTAAAAAAAGTTGCATGATAGAGATATGAAAATAAATTGTTTCTAAGAAAATTGAAATATCACAAAAGTAAAGCATAATCATAAATAATCAGTTTTTTTCAAATTCTATACAAACCGTCTTGTTGCAAGACTTAAAAAGCTGGCTCAAGAAAGCTAGTTACTAGCTACATTGATACCAGCCTGTCAAACATGGCTAAAATTTCGCTTGCACATACCCAACTGAGTATTTAGTGATTTTTTGCTCAGCCCTCTCCCTTCTGTTCCTCCAAGAATTGTCTGAAAAGTACCAGTCGCTGGTTTCATAGAGATTTCATTCAAAAGAACAATCCACTTGAGCTCCTCAAATCCTGACCCACACCATTTCTCTAATTTTAAAGTCTCTCCCCAAAACATACAACAATGCTAAGGTGCTGCGTTTGCCACAAGCTTTTCCATTTGAGCTTCTAATGGCTTATGATCACTGTATTACAGCTTTGTGCCTATACATATATTGATTAATTTTTTTCCTTTGCATAACTAATGGTTCTCAACTCTTCTCCATAGGTGCATGGTTTATATGAGAGGAAATGTTGGTAGCAGAATAAATTGCTTGATTTATCAGGAAGAAACTTAGATAAATGTTTACACCATGTACTAGTTTTGACTCACAGAATTTAGAAACAAAATTTTTAAACTAAAGCCAGAGTCATTTCATTTCTCTACATCAAATAACAATTCTACAAAAGAGATTTCTTTAAAAAAATAGATATTTTCATTAATGTCACACATACACTTCACATTTTTCAGTAAAAAACGTGAGAAGTCCTAATTAGCTATTTTAGAATACAACATCTTCCTGCCTTTTATATGCCAGAAGTTGATGCTTATCAGCTGTTAACTGGAGTAAAGTGGTCCTAATCAAGAGAAATAGAAGGCTGGATAGAGAGCAAAAATCACCATTTCCTTATTTTACATAAGAACTGAGGCAAGTGGACACCTCTAGGAATGGACTGGGAAGGGATCTAAGAAGCTGGGTGATAAAAGAAAAGTTATATATATTTATTAAGCTTAGTCGTTTTCAATTCTTCAATGTTGATAAATTTTTTACCAATACATCATAATTCAATTACCACTATCTAAAAGTGGTCTTTAAAAACACTTGCAGTTTTCAAATCTTTAAATGATAATTTCAAAAATGAATTTAACCCCTAATAGAAATATTCAAAAGTATATTCACTTAAAAATATGAATAAATGAATAAATACAGTTCATTGGATCTTTTGTCTTTTATTGACATTATAACAGGTTTCATTCTATATAGAGTTGTACAAGTCAGCTCAGCACTATTTATATAAATGAAGTTGAAAATTTACTGGCTAGTTTTCATTTTTATACCAGACTATCATAAGTTCACATGATTTAAAACTATTTACTGAATAATTTTCCTTGTCTGTTATATTGAATCAGGAAGTTATAATTTTTAACAAATTGTTAAAACATATTTTGATCAAATTAGTATCTATAAATGACTGCAAGTTGTTCTTAACACAGGTGCTTTGAAAGTTTGGTTTTTTTTTGCTTGAATTAGAAATTTTTTTTGTTTTATCACAAAAAAAAAAAAAAAAAAGGTATATTTTGTTTCAAGAAATAAACTTTTACTGATGAGGAATTTGATTTTTGAATTTTGATTTTAAGAGCCTCAACACCCATCAACTCAGGGAATCACACCAGCAATATTTCGTAATTCTACTAAAAAATGAACTGCTTTAATATGATTATGCATGCAAATAGGTTTGTAATAATTTCAATTTTACTGATTCCTCTAAATGTTATAATTCAGAAAGAAATAGCATGAAAGTTATTATGTATAGGAAACCAATTTAATGTAGTTTATCAAAATTCAATTACTGATTAAGTGGAAAAAGATCAAAAGTATAAAAGCAAAGTTGATACTTTCATAACAATAAGGTAGCCAGTGGTAACATTCAAACTCACAACCAAACCAGTCTAACTGATCCTGTAGTACAAATCCATAACATTATTACTGCTTATTAGGCATGTACATAATTTTAATTGAGGTCTTGGTGACCTCCGAATCATCAGTACCACAAACTCAGATCATATTTGTAGCATTTTTCAATACTAGGAGATATATTTTTGGTTATAGACACCCACAATAATCTCATTTTATAGCAAGGCTTTGGTAATTAAATGATTATCCAAAAAAAGTTCAAATTGTATGCTTTTAGTTGTGACAGTCTAAAGAGAAAAATAGTCAAGTTCAAGTACTTATTTCCATGCATGCATATTTTAGTTTTAAACCATAGATAATAGGAGGAGGAAAATGATCAAAATCAAAAGCTATTTCAGTAACACTTGCAACTTTTTATCATTCTATATTGTAAATCATTTTTTAATGGATGGTATGAGACTTTTCAAAGCTGTTAAAAAATCTTGAAAAAAAACTCAAATTTCAATGTAAACAAAATTAGTCTCCAGAAAACACCAAGTGACTTTTTTTTTTTCAAAGCCTTCCTTATCTTATTTTAGTTTTTAACTTAGTGTTACTTCAATTTTTCTTATATATAATAATGATATGATTTTGTAAAAATCAAGTTTCTCAAATCATTGATAAATTTTGTTCATGAGTTGTGATATTCGTATATAATTTGAAAAGGTCATGTTTCCAAAAGCAGAAAATGAAACTTTTGCGAAATAACACGGAAAAAAATTAATCTCCTCATGTCTTTATTGAAAAACAAATTTCAAAAGCAAAGAATGCTTCAACAAATTAACATAATTCTCAAATAAGGTTCTCCAGAGTACAATTGGATTCAAAGATTCAATTCCGACGTTTTCATTCAATGATAACTTTGTTTTTTTTTTGTTTTTTATCAAACTTAGAAGTAGAATATAAATACATTTTGGAAAGGACTTGTTACGAAATCTCATGGAGTGGTAGTTATTCACTTAGGAGATATTTGTACTTACGTAAAGTATAAACAAAACGAAACGAAATGAGTGCAACAGAGGCAATAAGTACAATGCTTGAATTTAATAGAAAGCAGTGTTACTTGAAATAACAAAAAAATAAAAATAAATCAAAATGTCCTGGAATATTTGGGGAATCCCCTTCAAGTCACATGACTAGGCGCCCTCTATGAGACTGCATACAACTGAGGGGAGAGGTGATTGTTGAGGGTTTCCCCTCTCAATATGGATTCATGACAACACAAAATCATAAGAAATGAATGCGAGTCACTAGTTATATACAAGCAGATACAGAAAAAATAAGGAATTTTCTCCTCATTCCATTAGTTTTGTGAACAAACAGTTTGTAAGAAAACAACCGTTTATTATTGAACACAAATTTTACCAATTTTGTAAGAAAACAATCACTAATTATTCTACATAAACAAATTTTACCGACCTCCAAAGGAAACATCAGCCTGCTGAATTCACACTATGGAAAGATCTTTTTAAAATTATTTAGCTTTTATGCTCAACATGTGGCCAAGATTATAATTTTTTCATTAAACAGAAAGGATATGCAAAAAATACGATTGAAAAGGCTCAACATAAACAGAAAAACATTCATAAATAAGGGAGCAACACAAAAATAAGAAAATGAAGAGTCGATTGCATCAGCAGCACAAGTCACTCCACAGGAAATGTTGCTGTGTGCAACATTTGTGCGAAAGTTTGTCATTTCTAATAAATTTATTACTGACATCAGAAAGTGACATACTTCGCTTCCAAGTGCGTACTGAATTATAGTAAAATTATTGTGCTTAATCAACAGTTACACTACTACAACTGCTATGCCAAGATTTAAAGGAATAAAAATGCACAAAAGTTACAAAAGATAAAATAAATACAAACATTAGAGCAATGATGAGGACGTCAGGTCACAACCTTATAGAAATGAGTAGGCAGGCAGGCAGATGATCGAGCGGGTCACAGTAACCGAGAGGTAGCTAGCTAAATGCATTAGGCAGCCATTTGAAAAGTAAACACAAAAAATATGGCACAAGAGGCTCACTGGAAAAAATAGAGAGGGAAAAAGCAGATATGTGGCAATGCTGTTGTAAATAGGCGTGTCATAATGACACGGGCAGAGCGTGCATGTAAACAAGACAGTGCTGTCAGCAGCAGACGGCCATGTCAGCGTGACACTACACCACCCACCTATGTAAACAATGCAGATATATTATTATGAGAGCAGCGCAACTGGGTCATTGCAATCGCCAATCAACAGTGCAGCGCAGTTTGTTTGCTGCATGCGTGTAATAATAATATGGCTAGTGCGATGAAGAAAAAAACTCAGATCAATTTTTTGAAAAGTACGAAATATACTCCTGATAGAGTTTTATAAGATACCGAGAGAGAGTGAGAAAGAGAGAGGTAAAAAAAGAAAACTGATAAAGTTGGACAATTTGGGGGTTGGCGGTCACAATCTGGGACAGCGAGCAACATGCTTTGCTAAGAAAATGCGTCATGTCTCAGCATGAAGAAAGGTAGTAAAAGAACAGTGTAAGGTTGGCAGAAAAGAAAAAAAGTAGACATAATAAAGTGATGCAAGATAGAGAAACATTTAAAAAAGAAAAGATAAAGTTTAATCTCTTAATAGTAAACAAGCTAATTCAACAGTGATTGGTGGTTTGGTCTGTATGAGAACTTGCGTAAAGAAAACATGGGTGGTGACAACTGTTTAAAGAGAGAGGGAGTAAAAAAGAATTTAGGAATGGCAAAAAATATGCAAATAAAGGTTTAACAACCAGATGTTTTTAAGATTTTATTTTTATTTTTTGCTGACATTTCATATTTTCCTTTAAATAACTCACTCTTTACAATGGTTTTGAAAAGTTCGCTAATACAATAGTTGAAATGGCAGTAGCATGGAACAAGCAGTGGACAAAACAGGGCAGTCACTAAGAACAAACCCTGCTTGCTGCACATGCGTTGCGTTTTTGTTTACAAACTGCATGCATGCGCACATGTGCAGATATACCCATGCACATTCCGGAAACTGTTTTAAAGTAGAACATATTGACAATAGTTTGTAGACATAGCAAAGTATGCCACTCATGTGCAACTGCATCATACACTAATGTTTAGAAAAGTTGCATATGAGCAAGCAGGCAAGGTAGCTACCCAAGTAGTCCAATTGTGCACTCTGATTCCTTCCACACCACCCATTAGCAGACACACATCCCCTCCACATGTGTGCGGAAGATCTGTCCATCCCCTGTCTGCTCAGCTTACCAATTTGTATATGGGGGACAGAATAACCTGTTGCAGATGTCAGACTACACTGGTACTGCACTCAGTGGGGCACACTGGGAACAGGCGCACAGACAGAGAAATAGCAGCAGCAGCAGAAAGTTGCAGTAAACCATGCAAAAGAGGAGCAGGAGGAGGAGAAGGCTGTAAACTGCTGTAATCAGGCAACAGAACATCAACATACAAGTTGAAGGTCAGCTGATATTAAAAAAACCTCAAACAAGTATGTAGCTGTTTCTTTTTATTTTATTCATAGCATTCAACCATACAAGTCTGTAAAATTTCTTTTATGAATAAGATTAGCTTTTATTTCAGTGTTTAATGAAACACCATGTGCACACACCTATTGTAAACAGTATGAATGTGCGCGGAAACTAACTACAGTTTTACTACTTTGTATCGGTTCGAATGTATGCCCTTATTTTACTGACCACGAATTTACTTGTCATACTTCGGTATGACAAGTTAAGATTACATTGACCATAGTTCAGGTTTCAATATTTGTGTATGTATTGCTTGAAAAATAACAACATTGCTGTGTTCTTCAATAAAACTTGCTTGGTAACTGCTCAAACCGCAAATGTTTATTTAGTTGCATGAAAACAAACTTTGTCCATTCAGATACATGGCAGAAGACAAAAGGTATATAACAAAAGCACGACAGAGGACATCAATTAAATCTTAAAGAAGAAAATTTACATGGTCCCTAAAGCCAGAAAATTTCTAAAAATACAGACATCCATCTTGAAGTCCCGAAAATCAGGTCAGACCTGTTTTCAGAACTGAAAACTTTGTTCAACAAGATACACACAATAACACACATGTGCGCACACACAAAAATTATTTGTAACAAGCCAAAAACAAGAAAGGAAAGTGTGCTTCAACTATCCAAGACTGGTTCTTGACCTTTTATTTAAAAAGTATGGGGTGAAGAAAGCGTCTGGTTAGTCAATTTTTATGATAAAGATGTCTGTGTAAAAGTGGGCTATTTGCAACTTTGATAACCTGTGTACAAAAGATTTACTGACAACATGGCAAATCAATGTTCTACTCTCATTTGTGAGAAAAGTGGACACACAAAAAGTAAGCAAAGATACTGTTTAATGTTTACATGATATATGTAAAACATTTCAAGACGACAGATCATTTGTTTTGCTTTTCTCATACTTTTAAACGGGTGGTACATGGGAGTGATGGGGGGATGAAAATAAAGGCTGTGGGAAGGGGTCGGGTGCAAGGTGAGGGGTGTTGGGTACATTTACTATGCAATATCTACTGAAACTTCTTTATAAGCCAACTGGTAACGGACATGCGCACATAATGCAGATAACATGGCTGCGCTTTGAGGTGCACCATAGATCTCGGCTGCATTGAACCTGTAGAGTTTGGCTTAAGGATGTAACCAAGCGACAAGGTAGACGGAAAAAAAAAAAAAAAAAAAAGAAAGAAAAGAAAAAAAAAAAGAGAAAAAAAAAGAAAAGAAAACTAAAATGAAGGATAGCTGGAACCAGAAAGAGAGTGGAGTATTATCAGAAGAGAGGATCTTACCAAGGAATTCTTGAAACTGACCGATATCATAATAAGGACTACATAAGACAGAGATGAAATTTTATTTTGATTTGATTTCTTTTTGTAAATCTAACTTGCCAGTTTTCTTCTCTTACTGAGTAATAGCATCTTACCATGAAAAGATGATTGGCGTTATGGTGACATGAAGCAGCGCATATTACAGGTAAGACAAAAATCCAACATAAGTTTTAATATATTAGTGACATCGTTTGAGAAAGATTGACCAAATGACAAATGGATACGTATGCGCACACGCATCATGAGAAATTTGCTTAGAATGTATGGGCGTATTGAGTTAGATGTTAAATTATATCATTTGTTTACTTCTCTTTCTGATATCGTCAACATAATCCTTCACAAGTACGATTCACAAACTACCAATACGTAGAAACACAGCAATTGGCTAGCTAAATAAAACAGAAAACAGGCAGTTAACAAAAAAAAAAAAAAGAAAAAAAAAAAAAAGGTTTCTTCAAAGTTTTATTACAATAGTATTTGTAAGTATTCCAAGACTAAGTTTACAAATGGTTAGTTTTAAGTCTTATTCATCTGTGGTTATTAGATGAATCAAGGAGTTCTTCTCCAAAGGGTGATAAACTAGCTAACTAGTTAGCAAAGAACATAAACATTATACATGCAAGAAAAAAATTGAAAAAGAAAGCTCAATATTGTTCATATCTTTGATTTTTAATCAAATATGAGGTTCAATCATGTTTGTCAACCACCAGTTTTCAACGTGGATCTGCGTCTGCGCACTTGTTGTTTGACCGAATTTTCTCAATGACAGACATTTCATCTCATTCCTACGGCCACCTTCAAGGATGCAAATGTACAATACCAAGGAAGTTGAAGGTTTTCATCTGGGAGTTTTCTGCTTAATAGTTATTAATTACTGTACAGAAGATAATTTGTAGATTCAATAATATTTTGCTCAGTATAGCAAGGTAATCCAATGTTTTATGTAAAACATTGTTAGAAACTTGTTTCTATCCTCACAGCATTTTACCCAACTCAGATTGATTTGCAAGTCTTACCAATCGCAAAGTATGCAAAGAGCAGCAAAATCTGATTGGTCTTGATTATCTTTCAGAGTGATATTGCATATACTTGAATATAGGACAAAGTTTTTTTCAACAAGAAAATGGATCAAAATCAGCAATTCAACTTGTGCTCTGGTCAGTCAAAAATGGCCAATATTTTGTTTATTTGAATACAGCATAAACAGATAGAATGCATAATAGCAAACGATAATGCTCTTTATTTTAACTAAGTTCATTACCATGGTTTTGTATGAAATGCTACGTAGGTAGTATACAGTGCATATTATGTAAGACCCATTTTAAATCATTTTGGAAGATGGATCAGTTATCACCGATAAGAATTTCACTTTTATGACCTGAAAACAACAATTGATTTGTTGAAAATGAAAGAAATTCATGTTTCAGTGACAGCTAACCAAGTGCCATAAATGGTGAATTCATATGAAGTAGATATCTTACATGACAACATTATGAGAAAATAAACTCAGCTTATACCAGATTCAATTGATTTACTGAAATTTCATGCCCAATTCTGCATTTGTCTGATATTCAAGAATATACAGTGAATGGATTCAAAGATGAAACTGGTCAAAATTTCAGTAGTTTTTAGAGTAAGAATCAGAAAGAAGGCACAAAGAGTGAACTGCATAGTATGTCGCAATCAGTATCAGCAATTGTATTTAGCATTTGGTGCAAATTTATTTTCATAGCAGATTTATAGCCAATTGTCCAAAAGTCAATACCAAAGAAAAACAATCAGATGCAATTTGAACTTGTCAAACTGTTGAGAATCTGGCAATTCAGAGTACAAATATGTCACTGCACAGTGTTTGTGTATGAAATAAATAATTTTAAAAAAAACAGCACTCTATAAAGTAAAAGAATTTCACAATGATTGTTTGGCCAAATTGGAATATACCTTAAGAATGTGCAGAAATTTGATTCATCAGAGAAAAGCTTGGCAATAATTTCAACAACTTAAAAACGCGAGCTAGAAATGCTGCATAAACATCACTTCTATGCACACATTCTTGTGTGTGTGCATATGCGTGCGCATGCGCAGATATGTCTGAATTTTTCTGCATTTGAGAAGGAGAGAAAAGAGAAGGGGGTGCAAAGAGTGCATCTATATTTGTAAACATCCGGATGTTTCACTATTGGAGTGCATCTGCGCATTTGTCAACTGACCCAATTTATTTCCAGCTTCCACCCTTTCAATTCTATTGCTATCCAAAAAATTTTACCATGTCTAGCTGATGATACAAAGCACAAAACATATCTTTCAAATTACTATCACAGTTTATACAGATGTACCGTATATGCTGGACTAGAAGATGAATGGTTTACAAGGGTATCTAGAGGACTACCACTAACTGCAACTCATCCAAGACCAATAACTACATATCAAGCTTTGGTAATGGCCTCCTAGCCATAATACCAGCACATCAGACACAGAGTAATATTCTTTTTTCAAGTATACATCTTTTATACCAGCATATAGGGTAAGCATTGCTTTCTTTCATATTTCCATTCTCCACCCAACAATATTCTCAATATAGATACATTTTAAATGTAAAATGTTGTCCTGCTATAAACTGTCCCAAATTGCTTTAACAGTCATATATATCTGATAACTTGATTAGTTTTACATCCACTTAATCAACTTTATAAGAACAATATCCAAATCAACATTCATTCACAACTTGATTTTTTCAAATATTTACTTCTGAAAATTAGTTTCAATGAGCAATGTTGATGAACTAAACTATATAAAAGTAAAAATTAGTCTTGAAGATAACTTTTTACCTTGTCATTTTGTAAATACATATTCAAAACTGAATACCATCAAAATTTTCAAAAGAGCAAAAACAAATATTGAATATTCTTATCCATGAATTTCAATTATGATACATGAAATCTGAAGTTGCTGTCCATTTCTATCATGAAAACTTGTGTTGATATTGAATATTTATTATCAAAGCTGTGTAGAAAGAAAAAAATTCAAAAAAGAACTAGTTATGCTTTCAAGTGCAGTTCATAAACAAAAAAGCTATTAGATGCATCACTAGGGCATCAAAAGAAAAATCCATCCAAAGAAAAGGTTCTCTAACATCTTCAGAAACATCTTTTTTTAAAATGAGTTTGTGGAAATCATATCTGAACAAGAAGGATCACAGTTTTTTAAAATCTTATTTCAAATGCAGACAGCATAGGTTTGTCAAATAAACTATTTACCTTGTCATTTATATATGTATATGTAAATATTTGTGGGCTCATGTATTTATGTGTGCATTTCCTTTGCTTATTAGGAATCATCAACCAAAACTAACAACAAAATAGGTTTGTTAAGTTGGTCTGGCTTGCTGGCCATGTATGAATGCGTCCTATATACTGGCTGCACCAATGGAGCTATAGGGCTGAAAATTTAAACATTTACTTCTCATTATGTTTGAAAAAAATGTTTTGTTGCTTTTTATTTTATTTATTTATTTTTCGAAATTTCTCCCCTTAATAATTTTTTTTTCTTTGGTGGGTGGTCAATTTGCATTGTAAGTTTATGCCTAATTGATCCTTTAGTTTGAGTCTGGCTTCTTTTTTGAAATAGACTTTTTTAGTGATCACTGCTGGGAGAAAAAAATAAATAAATAAAAGGCACGAGAAGTAACTTATTCATTGATCACCCCTTTTTCCAATTTTTTCATTGATCAGCCCCACCACAGCATGATGTGAGAAAATATTGGTCACATGGCGGTTCCTACTGAGTAACTAACCAGACCTGTTCTTATATGAATCTTTCTTTTTCTTTATTCATTATAATAGAATACAAGTTGATCAGTCAATTAAGTGGCACATACTCCTGCGTAAATTGAAGAAGCATTGACATAAACAACAGCTATACAAGAAAAAAAAAGAGAAGAAAAAAAGAACAAAAGAAAAAATGAATTAATTCAACTGTATTAGAATGAGTACTTACAAAGCTATGAGTTTCGACCAGTGAAATACCTATTTCACAAATCCCTAAACAAGTAAATATATATGATTTTTACTTTTCAATTTGTTTATAAAATTGTTTTGTATTTAGAGAGCTCAATTTTACAAGATAGAGTTTAAGTAATTTTTGATCACATAGAGTTTTTGGCTACATATTCGTTACAGACTTATGAATGATCTTCTGGTGAATTCATCTAAAGATCACACTTAAATATGAAATAGATCTGTAGCAAAAAAAAAAAAAAAAAAAAAAATGTAATAAAAAAAATTATTTATATTACACAACTGGCATACAAACTACCTGTGAAAGTCAAATGCCTCTACCAAAAATTTGTTTATCTTTTAGTAAGGTGACTGCTTGTTATTCTTCCTCTATAATACCTAAGAGTTATTTCAACAGAAATAAATCAAGTATTACCAGCAGACATAACATCTAATCGTAAAACAAATCAACTAAATGTTTTTTACCCAATGTAAATATTGACTCATTAAGAATCCTGAAGAGATTTGTCATACCAACACAAGTGTGAACTGATTAAAACAATATAATCTAACCACTTATACTAAATAATAGCACTTTTTGTTCTCAGTACATTCATCAAACTACAGAAACATTTCAAGTTTGATCAATTTCTGTAAAAACAAAGAAGTGGCTGTTTTATACTATAACCCATTTTTTCCTTCTTCCTCAAAATCCTCATGGGACTGCAGAAGAACTATTGTATATTACCTGTATATACATAGAATTTGAATTATTACAACCAGAAATAAATGTACTTATTGCTATTTCATTGCTGTATTTATACATGAAAACAGAAGCATTTTACTTACTGAACCCCTTAGAATTGAAGGGGTCATGGTCAGAAAATATACATTTTTATTAACAGAGATAGTAAAAACATATGAAGCCGATAGTAATTTGAAATACACAAGATAAATACTAAAAAGAAACATTTTCCATAGAAATAGTTGGTTTTTATATAACAATTCCGGATTGGTATCAAGTATCATAAAATAAATGATAGAGAATTGTGGCGAATCCTGGGTAAGGTCCAAGTCCAACAACAGACATTAAAAGACTGATGATGATGACGATCATCATCATAAAATAAGAGGTTGATTAAATTACATGTCAGAAAAAAAGCTAACTGACTATGTTTTTGTCCATGAACTAAAAAATCTTTATACATTAGATCCATAACATTGTGTATAAACTGTGTACAGCACCCATGCTTTAGAGATCCAGTGTGAATAAATGGAACCATAAGAATGTAAGAAATGGAAAAGATTCCATGGACAGAGCAAGTCCTCTTGGATGCAATACACATCCAGTCAGAGCTACCACAAGTCAAAGAGTATTAGAATGGTCATCATGGATTTACTAAATTGAAATAGCCCCAAGGAATGTTAACATTTGCTGGGTAATTTTTACATAGATAAAAATGAAATAAAAAGAATAAACATGTGATTTTGGAAATTAGAGGAACTAGATCAGTTCATTTGAACTTCATTTCAAAAGGCAAGGTGCAAAATCATCATTGGTTCAGAGATGTATATTAAAAATAATTACTGATCTCATTTGCAAAACCATACACAAAAAATTTCAATTATATTGTAGTAATGCATGAAAAATGACAAATTTTAGAGGATTTGTTTCTACGTACAGATAAAAATTTTCATAAAGTAGTGTCATAAATGTTTCACTTCAGTTGCACAGCAGTTTGAAATCAAGCTGCATTAATGCCAGCAGATTAAAGATGAACTCTTAGTTTCCAGATCAGCAAAATTGATACGTATACAAACCAATGTTTTCAATAGTGTAATGTAATCAATTTCAAGCAACATGAAAACATTCAATTTCATTTTAAATATTATATTATGCAGCTTGATTTATATCATTTTCATTCTTTATATTTTCATTTTATCTTTTGAAAACAGGCAGGGAGTTTCTGGCCAAGACAAAAAATAATACGGCGTTACCAAAGGGTAAGTTATAATTCTGAACGACAAAGGTCGCATAATACAGTTTTCAGGGGAGGGATGTGCAAGTCAAACTAGGAGCCAAAATGCAAAGATTTAAAAATATCAAAAACAAGTTTTTTTGAGAACACAGACTTTTGAATGAATATTTTAAATAGGAAATAAATGATTATATAAAAAAAACAAATAGATAGGAAGATAAAATTACAGATTTTACAACTAATACACATTTGAGCACTAAATTATCATTCCTATTAGAATTGACCAAAACCTTTTTACAAAAACATGAATGATTGTAGTAGTGACAAATAGATATCTTCCTTTGTTACCATTTTCATTGAATCTCCACAAGAGTAGAAAAAAAGATAAGTAAACAATGTGATATACCATTGAATCATTAATAATATGTAAATATATGCAAAAGGAAAAAATATTCTAGTAGAACTTGATGGTTCTAATATTCATTAATTCATACATAGGATATATATATTTCTATATCAATTTTTTGATCTCTCCTTTTACCTATGTATACATAAAAAGTTTGTTGCTGAGCTCGAAATCTAATCTGAAAAGTGAAACTTTTTTTTTACAATCGGTGTTGTTCCAGGGTGGTAGAAGTACATAAAGAGAAAGAAGGAAAAAAAGAACAAAAAAAAAGGACTGTTTAGTGACTCAATAGAAATGATCTTTCGGCAGCATGCCATGTTTAGTGTAATCAATTAGAAAAAATGGGAAGGTAGATGATTAATAAATGAGTTACTTCTCTCGTTTTTTTGTTATACAGTGATCACTAAAAAAAGTTTGAATTTTCAAAAAAATAAGCAGAGACCAACTAAGGAATCAATTTAGCATAAACTTATATTGCAAACTGAAGCTCTTCTAGAAAAGTATTATAGGGAGAATTCTGAAAGAAAGTTTTCTTCCAGATGTAATAAGGAACAAATGTTCAAATTTTTAGCCCTATAGCTCCATTGGTGCAGCCTGCATGCATTATACACAGCCAGCTAGAGCAATTTGAAAACTGGAAGAAACTTATGTTGACATTTTTGGTGACAATTTTGGTTGACACTTTCTAACATAATCTTAGAAGAAAAGCCAAGGGAAAGCAATCTTAAAGGCAAGCATTTCAGAAAATCATACACCAGAAGTCAGCCGAAGACATGCCAGTTTTAATGGTCCATAAAAATACTTTTGCCAGCCATAATTTGCTTAAATTTAATTGAATTAATTTACATTCTCTTTGCACTAACAAAACACACAAAAGATCTCCAGCAAAAGTTACATATGAGCAGTTAAATGCAAATGGTTTGGATGCCAAGACCAATATGGCTGAGAAGATGAATAGCTCTATCTGGTATATCATAGGCTGAATTAGCTAGAATATCCATATTCTTTATACTCATAGGTGTACATTCATGGTGGCGGGGGGGGATCAAGTATTGGGAAGTAATTTCCATTCTGCTGCAACACCACTTAACCAAAATTTCATTATTTCTATGACTTCCGATTTTTTTTTCATTCCCAGCACGATAAAGCTTTGCTAAAAAGTTGACAAAATACCTAACATAATTGGTATCTGATATCGTCTTTAAAAACTTTAAATCAGGAATATAAACAAATATTTCAATACAAATTTGATAGGATCACTAATGATTATAGCCATATTACATATGAAATGAAAGGTTACACCAGATTTTATTCATTTTGAGCATAAACCAAAAAATTGTGTTTCCCTAAAATCTGCAACAACTTACTCTGCAGAATTACTTCCTAAACTTCAAGGACAGCACCATCAAACCAAAGATATCCCCATTATAAACACTGAAAATCAATTCAATGATCAAATAACTATGAATTCATCAACATAAGAGTTGTATAAATTTCATATTGTTATTTCAAAATAAAGCACAAGAACATTTTTAAGTTAGGAATTATTAGAGAATTCATTCCATAAACGTAAAAACTTTTACATACTTTCTGTAACAGGCCATTTTTTGTCTATCACCATTTAACAATCATATTGTTAAAGTGATTGTAGTTAACTGACTTTTACCCCCAAGTATACATATCTATATTCAAAAGTAGCATTGTTCTCAAAATACATCCATAAATTATTTTTTCTAAATTTCCAATCACATTATCTCTTCCACTAGGGTAATGTTTGTTATCAATCTTGTAACTTACAGTCCATCTGATGAAGCATAAATTTTAATATAAGAATCTTTTCTGTATCTATTTGATAACAGTCCAGTGCCAGTATCCTCCTCCAAATTTTTGAAGTTATTTTTCCTCACTTGTAAGGCACTATGCTAAGTGACCCTGAATAGAACAAATTTACTTTTGTTATCATCCAAAGTGAAATTTTGTATACACCTATACTAATTCTTCATTAAAAGACATACAAACATTTCCTACAAGGACGATAATAAAAATGATTGCCAAGTATCATTAGCTAACTTTTCAAAATAGAAACTAACAGCTGTTTAAAGATATGCATCAGAAATACTGAGTTCTAATTTAATTTTTGTCTTTTAAAGAAACATGAAATCTGAATAGACTGTTTAAGTCACATTCTGGAAATATTCTGAGGTAAGTGAAAAAATTTTAAAAGCTTAAACACATCCTAGCAATTAGAGAACATAGCTTATTGATCAAAAAAATTAGAAAACTACCAAGTGTAAGGTTGAACATAGGGTGTAGGGATCAAGGCTCAATACTTGAGTTGAAAATGCAACAAAAGACATTGACCTTCTTGTAATCCTTATTCATATATGATATAATCCTATTTCATCTGATCAGATAGTTTGTTTTGTGTATTTAACTCATGAAAGAAAGGAGCAAAGAATGTATTTGGCAATACAAAAAACAACAATGATTATATGAAGTTGATTAGAACAACTGTAGATACAAAAATGAAACAACAAAATTGACTTTCATAAAAAAGAAGCAAGACTGCTTTCATATAATCAGTTTTTGTTCATTTACTAATATCAAAAAGACATGTGAATTAATGAGCTTAACATCCAAGTTCCTACTTGGGAACATATTTTTCCCTGAATGTTTTCTCAATTCATAATAAACAGGGGTGAACATAAATATGAGAAACATTCCATTTTCATCTCCAGTAAATACTCACACGAGTCATTTTGAGTATAGTCAAATTGGATTGAGTTAAGGTTTCAGATATTTGCCTGGAGACAATTTCTTTTTTTTTAACAATGCTATCAAAACATTTTCCTACTTTTTACTAACTAGAACAATTATGAACTCATAAATACTAATACTACTTTTATTTAAAAACACCTTTTAAAAGTTGAATCTATGGAAAGTCTGACTAAATTCAAATCATTTAATGCTCAACTGAACAATCACAAATTTACGTTTTTGATTTCTTAGTATGATGCACAAATCTTTTTTTTCACTCTCATATGCATAAGTATCCCCCAACATAAGAGTAACAGATAAGTTACAGGAGTTATCTGCTCTTATGATCGACACTATAACAAATGCAGAAAAAATCCAACAAAATTACCATTGCACTTTTGATCATATTTCTGGGATAAATTTTGAAGAAAGGCACTTTTTATGAAGAAAAAAAAAACAAAAAAAAACAATATTTTCATACACAAATAGGTTATTGATACAGTTTACTTTTGTGATTGTAATGTAGCAGATGAGGATATAAAACTTGACTTTTGGGATTTTTCGCCTTTCCATTGCTTGTTAATGATTTCTAGTTAATAATTTGTTATTTTCCAAGTTTTAATAGATCATACATAAAACCATTTTTGAGGATAAGTAGAAAAATAACAGTCAGTGATCTTTACATGGAAAAACTCAAAAGTTAATTTTGAATGATTGCATTCTGAAATGTGAATTTGTCAAAACAAATGCCATTGAAACTAATTTGAGAAAAATAAGTAAAGGCACAATACTTCAGAATTTTATTCAGTTCTGCATGTCGTAATCAAAACATATCTATTGTAACTAAGACCCATAGATAAAAGGCTCATCAAATCAGTGATGGATATGGGTTTTGAGAACTCTGTATACAGTAATGTCTATTCATAGATATTTAACAGACAAATAAACCTGGAAATTGAGAAGGTATACACTATATTTACACCTACCCTGCCTCATTTCCACCACTGCATCAAATATAGTTTGAAAAACAAATAAAAATTTCTGATGACTGAACTCATTGTTTGTTCACAATAGATAGATTCTCTTGCATTTTATTGGGTGGTGATCAATAAACTAGTCTGAATTTTTACAAAACAAAAAAAGAATGCTACCAAACACGAACTAAGGAACTAATTTTGCATAAACTTACATTGTAAATTGGACCCCACACTGAAAACTTATTGAAGGGGGGGTAGGGATTTTGAAAAAACAAAAAAGTTTTTTCTAGTTGTAATTAGGAGTAAATGTTCGAAATTTCAGCCCTCTAGCATCATTTTCTTATATACATGAGCTTTTTTGTCAGTATTAAAAGTAAAAATAAATCTTGAAGAGTGGAATCTTTTAATAAGAATGACACGTTAATATTTATATAAGAATAGATAAGTACTTAGTAGTAAAAAAGTATTATCCTTTTGTCAAATTTTACAAAAGCTGAAGACTGGGGAAATATATTCTCCTTTACATCAATGGGACTCTCAACTAAGATAATGAAAAAATATACACAAAACAAAAGCACAATTTTAGTTGAATAATATTCTTATTTTTTACTGACTTTCATAACATTTCAGCAATAATTTCCAAGCACAATACAGTGCTAGTCATGATTATTGGCATCCTTGAATTTTTTGCATAACCTGTACAATATCTTCAGGGATACCTGGAAATCTACCAAATTTCTATCATCATGATATCTTGATAGAATGTCTAAAGTGATTAAACAAAAAAAAATTTTTCAACTTTCATTTAGTAATTTCACAGATGAAATAGAAACTGTGACTTGGACAGTAATATTGGCACTCTTCCTCGATATTTTGTTGTATAGCCCTTTGGCAATGATGACTGCTGGTATACATTTCTTTAGCTGGTTGTAAACTTCTAGCAACTGTCAGCTGGTAGATTCTCCCACTCTTTGCAATTCGTTTGAGCTCTTGAATGTAATCAGGATTCCTGTGGTGTATAGTACAGGGCTGAAATCATGACTTAAGATTTCAGTTCTCTCCGAAGATTCTCAATGGAATTGAGATTAAGACTCATTGCTGGACAATTTTGGTTCAAAACAGTTCATTTTATCCTCTTCAATCATTTTTATATGCCTTAGATTCTTATTGTGCTGGAGCACTCATGATCTTTGAACAAAACTTAGTTTTTTTCACCCTAGATAGAACAATTTGCTCTAAAATCCATGTAAATCCAGAACCAGAGGCAGCAAAACAGCCCCACAACACTATGGATCCTCCAACATGCTCAACTTCAGATAGAATGTCCTTTTCCGTACAAGTATCATTTTGTTGTCAATAAACAAATTGCTGGTCTACATGGCCAAAAAGCTTTATTCCAGTAGCATCTGTTCACAGAACATTTGCACAGAAAGATTGTTGTTTGTCAAGGTACTCTTTGGCAAAAACCAGTCACTCCTTTTCATGTTTTGGGGTTTGTTTTTTTTCGATGGGGGGTTAACAGCAATGATGCACTTCTTGGTTTCTGCACTGGTTATCAAATTTGAACTAATTTCCAAAACTTGAAATGTCCCAATTCCATTTTCAGGAGTTTTTAATATCAAGTTTCGCACTTCTAGCATTTACTATTCATCTATATTGATAAAGAAAGCTTACAACTTGAAGATTTTCCAAGGATTTTGATCAATCAATTTTCTATGAAAATAATCACATCCTTTATAAATTCAGAAATACATCAGACAGCAACTAAACATTGAAATATATTTAAAGAGTAATAGTAAACATGAAGAATTGGCCCAAATATATTGGTTGTAATACACTACCATTTTCATGAAATGAGGTAATTTTTTTATTCGGCATAAGACCAAGTAATATAGATGTGTTAAATGCTTTCAATGATCACAAAAACTTATCACAAATCATCATCAATATAACTAATATCCAAGGGTGCAGTGTTAAATTTTTAGGTGCCGGGCTAACAAAACACTTGCCATATCTCCTCTCTCTCTCCCCCTTTATATATATAAAGTACAAGAGTGGGAGAAGGAAGTGATGAATATTAACATGGGAGGACTTTCCCGCCCCCGAGGTGTGCTGGGAGCAGTGCCCCCGTGATCTCCAGTGGCATTGCATCCTTTCTAATATCACAGTGTATATCTTGTAGTATACATTCATATTCTAGATTGTCCACTAGAGAGAGCCTTTCATTTGGGTTTTAAACCAAAGTTTTCTTGAAGCATCCAACCGAGTAACTAGGATAGAATCGCATGTAGCCTATAGTTTCAAACCCTCCCACTGAACTATATTCACAATAATGTATAACAAGCTTTCAAGTACTAGACTGGCTGTAATATAATGAATGTCGAGAGAGGTGTGCTGGCAGTATATCAGAATTTCCATCATCTATAGTAAATTTCTAGTATCAAACTTCAGGCAACCCATTTTTTGGAGAGAGATCTCAAATCTTATGACCAAAAATCTGCTGCTCTAACAAGTTTGTTCAGCTGTTGCAGTTCAATGAGATCTTAAAATTAAAAGAAATAGAACTATTCACTAATAAATTTGTTTGTCTCCAACATACCTGGGTTGATTTCAACCAAGTTTCAGAAATGATTGATACATTTCTCTATTTCATGAACAGAAATTTTCTGGAAGATTGGATAAATTTTAGAAAACAGAAACATGTCATCATCAACAGACAGCAAAATCATATAAAGTATTTTGTAGTAGAATATTGTCTTAAAGAAGTTAATACTGTAACACTTTTGTCTGAATTTCAGGGATGGAGATGGGGCAGGGATGCTGGTGTATGGTGTCTACTTCTCAATTTCCAGGTTTTTTGTATGTTCAATGTCTACTAATGGAGACATTACCATGTACCTAGTTTTCAAAACCAAGCCTTATCACATACCTAGTCCTTAAAACCCATTTCTATCACTGTATATATTGACAGGATATTTGAATGAAACAGTACACATGCTATACACGAATCATCCCATCAGTAGATATCAATAGATATCAACGCCATATGGGAGCTTCTAATTAAGGAAGAACAGACATTACATTCAAAGCACAAACAGAATATCTACCTGAGTCTCCTATGGCACATAGCCCCCATAAAATGAAAAACTTTGCTGAAGCCCATGTGGTCTCCTGGAAATTGTGAGTTCAATCCCAAGTCAGGCAGCACATAAATATCCACCAATTCAGTGGAGAGGCTAATCAGAATTGTAATGACAAACTGATGAGCTCTCAATAACTCCCTAAAAACATTAGACAGGCATAGAAATAGAATGAGAATAGTGTGCTCCCACAAATAGAATGAGAAGTTGATGAGTTTTGTTTAAACATTCTTAGGTTATTGAATGTGACAGACACCTAAGGAAGGTTGGAAAGTGAATCAGAGAAAATGTGACAAAAACAACAAAGACAGGGAAAATAGACCCAACAAATCAATGAATATCAATTTATATGCTAAATCTATTTTTTTCTTCAATTAATATTCCAATCCGAGTGAAACTACACCTAGAAACTTTAAACATAGCATCAAGTTTTCCGATATTATTTAATTAATCAATAAACAGGAACACAACGTACATTTTTAAATGGGCAATACTGGATAGAGGAAACCGCTCTTTCTCGGAAGCAATAAGTTTCTACTATAAATGTATCTCAAAAGAAAAACTGACTTGCAAAGTATTACTGTTATTATAAAGAATATTCAATGATAGACTTAAAACTAATCCTTACATTTCTTTAGTCAAAATATTTTAGACAATATAATCTGTCTATCTTGATGTGATACCGCTAAGAATATTAAAACAAAACATGAATGTAATAGAGTAAAATTCTTCGTCTGAATTTAATTGTTCGTTTTATGATACTTCATGTAACCAAATATATAGGTCTTTCAACTTTTTAGTTTAAAACTGAAAGACTTATACATAGGAAGTTTTGTTATTGTCAACGAAGAAAAATATATAAAATGCAGAATTCATTCAGGATTTTTATATTATCTCAAAGAATTTCTACAACATTATCAGTTGCTTAAATCTCTTTTAGAGTTGAAAATGTAATGGTTCTGTAGATGATATCATTGTTGTCAGGGTATCAAAAAAGCTTATATTAAAGCAACTTTCAGGCTTAAATTGAGGTCTGAGTACCAAATAAAGAAAGTCTACTAGTTTTAAAAGGTCCTCTGCCTAATGGGGAAAATTCAGATTTTATTGAGTATATAATTTCATCAAGATTTCAATCACTTATAAACAAGTAATGGAATACCCTGATTCAAATATAAACCCAGAACAAAAAAAAAATGCAAGCAATCAAAATTACAATTATGATTTCAGTTGCCCTTGAATTCAATGTTAAAGCATGAAGAAAAATCAGTCTGAAGGATATAAATACCTCCTCTGGTTTTGCACTGAAGGAAGTAACAAAATAAAAGACACAGGCTTCCATTCAAAATGGAGGGTTGACAGAGTGTCACCACAAACAGATTTCAAATCAAAATTACAAGATTCAAAGTCAAACTTGTGGATATAGTTCAGCACTTAGAGTAATAGACTGATGGCCAAATGGTATATTCAGTTATCCTAAGCAGCAGACTGCTAAACACAACGTGATATAATCATTCTTTTACTCATTAATGACAAAATTATTCACATATCAGCTACACTTGTTCATTTTTATTTGGGACTTATTTTGGTAGCCAAATAAATCAACACTTATGTACGAGTAAGAAGTAAGGCATAGACCTAAGGGACAATATCAGATTGTAGTTCTGGACAACAATTTATTGGAAGGCGATTTCAGTGAGAAGCAGTTGAAGACACTACAACAAGAAAATGTGGAAGAGAGTCTAACTTCTGTTAGACTCTTTTGTGTATTTTCTTGTTGCAGTTTGAAAAATGATACAAGCTTCAAAAAGATTTTTTTTCCTTCATGCTGAATCTATTAGGACATTTTATATCATCAAGTGTTCTTTCTTTTGATTCTAATCAGAATGCACAAAGGAGAAAGTTTGAAGTCTACTTCTTGTCTTCAATTTCATACTGGGAAATACAACAAATTATACAGTGGCATTTCCATTGGTCAGTGCATACTGGCTGATCAAAAACAGGAGGCAAAATGCTCTCCTGATTACTGGACACTGTGCTAACATAAGATTTTCATTTTTAGCAACCTGTAATGATGTCTGCTTTGTGTGTCTAATGAAGCCCTGACTGGCAGTAACAAATGAAAGTAAGCAGAGACATGAGAGAGAAAGTGAGAAAGGTAAGCAATAGGGAGAGAAAACGATAGAGAAAAAACATCTGATGCTACTACCATGCACATAACACATGTACCTAGAGAGAGAATTTTCAGTAGATGCCAAAATAAAAGAAAGGAGTAAAAGGTATGATGTTCAGGTGGAGAAACAACAACAAAATCGTAGTTTAAATTCAATTATGTAGATATTTATATCCTGAGGATTGTAGGCAGACTTTACTATCACATAAATGAGCTGCCTACAATAGGTACAAGGTGTGAAAGGCTTGTTAGAAAATAATTCAACAGCTCAAACTAGATCAAGAACCAGCTTGATTACCATATGAACAACATCACCTACGAATCAGAGAGAGGATTCTGTTGGCAAATATAGACTCAAAACATAATTTTGAAAGAAAAAAAAAAGCCAGAAAATAAAAAAAGACAAGTATGATATTAGTTGTGTTAAAAGATGTGTGCATGGTCCAGATTGTCAGATGACATAAGGAAGAGGACATAGAATTAATCTATTTAAGGTATGCCAAAAATTTGACAATCAGTGGTTGTGTTATAAGCCCAAGTACATACAAGAGACGTGATGTTTTCAAACTATAAATAATGGTTAAAACTTGGACATGTCATAATGTATCACTACTGCATTCATGAGTAATTGAACTATTTCCAAGCACTAAAATCACTTTGAGGAAAACAAAGATTCAGGAAGGAAATATATTAGTTTCTATTCACAACTGTCCTATTTGCAATCAATATTTTGCAGGCTCTACGGACTGATTACTTGGAAAACATATCTCTGTTTGGTTCAATGTTTGTCTTTTCCCTTAAACATGGTTTCCAAACCTGCATCAGAAATAGGACCTTTGGTCCTCCAGCCTATAACCTTCTGCTTTGATTTCTGAGCTACACTCTAAAGTGGCTCTTCATTATATACATTTTCTTTTATCTTCTTTTTTAACTATAGTAGTTGAGAGACTTGAAATGAACATAAAAATATGCATGTATCAATCCTTCTTGGATAACCTGCAGCTGTTCCCCAAACGAAAAAAAAGTAACGCTAAACAGTTACAACAGAATTTTTTTTTTTATCTTGATTCAAGCTTAGTCAACCTAAAAGCTTAGAGGTTAAATGCAAATTGAAGTTTGTGAGAAATATTTTTTGGCATTCACACATCTCAATTCTGGAAAAAAAAAAAAAATATATAATTCTCATTTACCAAAGCAATACATAACACCAATGACTGATCAGATTATTTTCTCAGAATTCACATCAGTAATTTTTCTGCTCCAGAAATTTCCCTGACTACAAAGTTGCTCCAACTGTCAATTTTACAACAAAGCTGTGTAGTTATTTCACCACTTGCCATTGTGAGTGAAATAAAAGTATCAATGTTTTCTTGCTCAGGAATGCAAAATATTTCTGCTTTATGTGCAGCAGACACCAACCCTATCACAGCTAGGCCAAAGGTTGGCAAAATTTATTCCTAAGCCTAAAGAAAGGCATCAATGTATAATACCGAAAACTCCATCATGAATCATTGTGGAATAAGAAAAAACTATGCATACACTCAGAACTCAATGTAAATATGAAGTCTATGAAGTGACTTTTTTGAATTGGCTGCTAGATGTTTGTCTTTTCATTAATTTTTCAATATTAATACATATTACCATGAGAGGGGAAAAGTTAAACAAAAATAATCTAAAGCCAATAATTGAAGAAATATGAGCTTACAATTGCCAGATATAATGATTTCCTTTCATTTAGCATTTATTTTGGCTTCAAAAGTTTCAAACGGTTGAAGAAAAAAAAAAAAGTGACAAAAATTGTTCTCTTCATTTTTCCATAAAATTCTATAATTTGTTCCAAAAGAATTCTGAGGGCTAAAAGGATTTGAGATAATTATATCAAAGTTCCTGTTAGGCATCAAGTTGGATGTGTTTCAAATACAAACAAGAATGTCAAAAGTTTGGCTGTTATTACTGTGGCTGACCTTTCTGCACTATTATACATGGGACATCAATACTATTCAAAATATTTGACAGGACCTCAATTTTCAAATAATCTTTAAAAAAGCACAGCAATAACAACAACAACAACTGGATTCAGAATACTCATCAATAAATGAGAAGAAATTTCATTATAGGTAGAGATATAATTTTCAAGAAAAATAGGTAGAAGATGAAAGGGAAACACAAATCTGTTCCAACTTATCATTGCTGCGCCATACATTAAAATATTATTTATATCAACCTTATCAGTTTCAGCAGTAAGTATACTTGCTTCAATTTAATTCAATTTCAGTGTTTATTTCATGTTTATCAGAGAAAGTGTATGTAAGAATATTGGAGGAAGAGAGACATATGTATCAATTCATAAGCATTCAAACTCAAAAAAGATTTACAAATTTTTCAAGTCCAAACAATGAGCTTTCCCAGGCCCAATTTTAAGAAAAAAATTAAAGCAGATCTGGTTTGTCACTCAATAGAAACTGTCACATGACCAATGTCTCCTGGCAGCATGTTGTCTTGCAGTTGATCAATCAAAAAATTGGATAAAAAAGGGATGATTAATAAATGAGTTACTTCTCTCACATTTTGTTGGACAGTGATCACTAAAAAAAAAATTTGAATTTTCAAAAGAAAAAAAAAAAATTAAATAAATAAATAAGTAAATAAAAAAAGTACCGGACACAAATTGATTTAGCATAACCTTAAATTGTAAATTACCCCCCCCCCTCTAAAAAACCTATTTGGGAAAGAACTTTTCAAAAATAAAAAATAGAATAAATAATTCTAGATTTAAGGAGTGAGTGGATGTTTTAATTCTTAGCCTTCTAGCCCTATTGGTATGTCTACACATACAATACATAGTTAGCCCAGCTTGAAAACTGAAGAAACCTATGTTGACAGTTTTGGTTGACGGTTTCCAATTAAAAGAAAGATTTTTTTTCACTGAAGTACCTTTCATTAAAAATGCACTGTTAAGTTCCAATTGTTATCTTCACATAGCTCTATGTAAATCTTAGGTAAAAGCAGCAAAAACCAAGACAAAACAGTATATTTTCACAGATTTGTCTCTTGACTAGTTCCTACTTTCTTCACTTGTGATACTCCATGTGTTTACTTAGATCATGTTGATATGGCAAAGCAACATGCAAAAAAGAAATCTACACAGAGATTTCACCAAATTTGCAATTAAAAGACTAGAAAATTCAAATGTAATGTCTGTTATTTGATTTACTCCTATCATAAGCTCAAAGCATTCAGTAACAGAAACTTTTTCAGAAACATGCAAAAAAAAAAAAAAAAATTAAAAAAAAAATAATACCCAAGCTAGGTTTGAATCGAATTGCTTATGTTGGTTAAATAAAAACCATAGGGATGAATTTAAAATCCTATTTTAAAACCTTGTAAAAAAAAAAAAAAAAAAAAAAAAAGTATACATGGATAATCTCAAAAGTCAGCCTGTACTAAAAGATTTTAATTTCAATGCGTAAGAGACAGCAAGATTTACATATGTTCTGGCTTACAAATTCTTAACTTTGGGTACTGCAAACTTAACATATACACGCCTAAATTGAACTAGTCAGTTATGGCATTTGAAAGACTAGCCTAGGGTTAAATGACTGCTCACATTCTGAAACAGATTTAATTAAAATGTCATTATTTGTTTATTCATCTATTATTTATTTGGAGTCTGACAATGAAAGAAAAAAAAGAAAAAAAAAATAGATGTCATTTTCGAAGCTCTTAAGAAACAACAGTTTTTAAACAGATGTAATCACATTGGGATTATTTGTTAATTTATCTATTATTTGTTCAGAGTTTGGAGACACATTCTGACAATCACAGAATAGGATGTCATTTTTAAAGCTCTAAGAAAAAATATTTTCTTATGTGTATGATGAAAATTTTAAAATAAAACAGAATTAAACAGATCCATCAGCTCAAATCATCTTGGTTTCCTTGCCATTGGAATCTATAGGTTGATTTATGAAGTATTATGGGCTTCTTGAAGAGCAACAAGTACACATTAAACAAATACAACGCACAGGCACATTTATTCTGTGTAACATAGACCATTATCAACCTTGGTGGACAACCACGGCATATTAAAGTTCATTAGATTGATGCAAAATTTTTCACTGCTTTCTTTGGATAATGTTTGAGAAATCTTGGAAGTGTCTTAAAGGTGTGGTCACTACTCTATTTATTATGCAATCAAGTCTTCTATAGTATGATTTATTGTGAGAATCCAAATTGAAGGAAATTGTGGTTAGATACAGGACAGCCTTCAACAGCACAACCTAGGCAGAATCTACAGGGGGAAAAGTTCTGTGTTTGATTGAATTCAAAGGGAATTCTTCATTACAAATCACTAAAACCTGGACAAACTTTTACTGCACAACACAGCAGTGAGAAATTGGCTTGTTTGAATTATGCATTTGAATAGAAAAGACCTTTTCCTGGGAATGAAAGTTGACTGGTGATACTGCTGCATGACAGGACCATTCTTTTGTTGCAAATGTGATACAGCAAATGATTATGGAGCTAGGGTGAGAAGTTCTTCCACATGTATGTCTGACAGACCTGAACCCTTCAGACTATCACTTGTTTTGCTCCTTTTAAAACTCTTGTCCTATCAACAATTACAACAAGTTTAATATATTGATAAAATTCCTCCAAGAAATCAACAAATCAAAACTGTGATTGTTTTTTTGATGACTGAGTAGTGATATGTGATTTATATGAATAAGAGATTTTATCAAAAATTGCTTGAAACTTTTGTATCAACCTAGCAAGACAAATGATCAATGTCTTTTTTCGACGAACTATGACATATTCCTTGTTTAGGAGTCAAATAAATTGTTTATCTGGAATAGCAATAGGCTTATACAAGAGGCTATCAGAAATTTCCTTGAACCAATACTCAACTAGCCTTGAAACGTGTATATAACTCAAAAACTTGTGTTCAACTAGAGGAATGTTTGCCAAAAGCCTGATGAAGCATTTTGCAGGTCTCAGTAGCAGATTTGCTGATCTTCATAGACAATTAGATTAAAATAGCAGAGATTTTTGCACACTTCACAAAAACTCCCGTAATAATACACATAGATAGCACAAAGCCTGTTTACAGTAGGCTGGGTAACAATGAGCATCAGCAAAGACCAATGTCAATATCCCCATGTAAATTGTTTATCTAGAATAGCGATAGGCTTACATGCCAAACCCTGAATATGTCCCGAGTTGTATTGTTCCATTTATTGTCTGTCAAATTGGTATTGCTGAAGGTAATCAACATTTCCAATGGCAATTCTTGATATGCTGCTTTGTGGAAGTTATAAGGACGAGTGGATTATCGGCATGAAATAAATATTAAATAATCTCAACAAAAAAATAGAAGTAAATGTCTAACATGAGAGAAAGGTGTCAGATGAGGCCATAGAAATGATAAAAATAAATAAAATAAAAATATAAAATAATCTTCTCACATCAAAGGAGAAGAAAAAGTTTTAATTCAACCATAAAAACATAAGAGTAGCTTATTCATGTGGAAGATATTCAAGTCTGGATCAAAAATTTTATTTTTTTGATTTCATTTTTATACCAATATTTTCAGACACAAACAGCTAACTCATAAGTTTTGAATTAATCCTTTGCAAAAATCAGATTTATGCTTCATAAGACTAAATTCCACAACATTGGACAATAAATCCTTTCCACTGCTTCTATCAGCATTGTTACTGGCAAAATAAAATGAGTTGGCATTTGAACATCAAATATTAAAAATCAAGCAAAGAGAGAAAGTAGGAATAAGGATCTTGAAATTATGAGGACCTCTCAGTAAAAATGTGAGCTGGATTTTCTCTTGAACATCTACAGTAATTCTGCTTCCGAAACAACACTATATCTAGTTGTTGAAGTCTATGTATGAAAGTGTAAGTGTGTGTGTGTTACTCTACATGTCTGTGCTGGTTTCAACAAATCAATGTTTCAATCCATCATTTTAGACCCACACTGACTTTGAACTAAATCTTCCATTACTTTTTCAGTTCTGTTTGCAAATGAGAATAGAGTTTAAAATTTTTGTTTTGCATTCAGAAATCCACAGAAATGAAAATAAATCTAGGATTTCAGCATCTTGGTCTGGATTAAAAGCTCCCCCATATATTACTATTTTCTTGTAGAAACACTGCTTTCTTAGTGTTCTTATGCTCCTATGTGATATTTGCATTATAAAGTGGAAATTCATCACCATTTTCTTTGAGAAACCAAAATGGATTTCAAATCAATAATGATAAAAACTAGCTAGACCCATGGATTTCCAATGGTGTTGACAACTAAGAATAACCATCATCTCATGCCTTTGTTCTTTATTCAACCTATGCCTGTATCTTCTCATCCTCCCCCTTATCCCTTCCAATCTGTTGCTGCTCCATGATTTTATCTAAAAGTTATACAAACATGGATTAGTTTCATACGCAAAAATCTTCCTACCTCATCAGTTAAGCACCAGTCTTTTCTCCTTTCTTCCTACCTATCCTCTTATTGATCTTTCTTTTTCTCTCCCTTCCTACATCTTATCAAACTAACTTTCCTTTCACCCCGCTCTCTCCTATACCCTAACTGAACTTCCCCCAGCTCTTATCCTACCATTTCAAACTACCTAACCCTTTTCCTCCAACTCTCTCTTTCGACCCTTTTATTCAACCACTCAATTCCTTTTCCCTCTGTCTTTCTACCCTATTATTAAAATACCTTACCTCTTTTTCTGCCTACTTTCTTACAACCTTTCTATCTAACTACTCAACTTCCTTTTCTCCCTTTCTTTAACCAGATTTTTTAAAACTCATAATTCCGTAACGTAACCAATATGAGGAAACAAATGAAGAGAATCTGTTTCACAAAAGTTTTGATACTCATTATCTGCCATATTCAAATTTCCTCATCTTAAAATTCTTTCCTGATTGGTCTTTCTATTCTTATGACTAATCAGCATATAACAATCATACGCTGTGACAAGCTGAATAATAGTATGATTGTTTAAAGAACTTCATAAAGATTTTGAATTTTGTGTATCATTTACTCATTACATAAGCTTACCCAGATAGATTTTGTGAAGACTTGATTACCAGAAAAACTTGCATCAAGATTTAAGAACTTGAACAATAAACCCTGAGAATAATCCTTGATTTATGACTAACTTAGTATTATATTACATTAAAATTGAAATGTAAAGATAATTTCTCTCTCAAATGCTATCAACATTTCATTTGGAATGATTTGAAATCCTCAAATTTCCATAAACCATGTAAGAACTGTGACTCCAAGCAGTATCATTTTCTGACACATTAATAAATTTTGCTAACAAAAAGATGATTATATGACAACGATCTTCTCCTGAATACTATTGTTTGGCCAACTTTAATTTACACACAAGTGTATTTCTTTCAACAGCTTTTTTGTAGTCTCCAAGATGATTTGAGAAATCATGGAAATTTAAGCTATCAGTATTCTTGTTATCTTAATCACAAAATTGTAAAAATTCATTACTATTTTACAACATATCACATGAAGATGATTAAATTATATCAAAAATAAAAACTGAGTGACCAAAAACAATTGAACGGAATATAAACATTGTCAACAACATTTTGGTAGAAATTGATAGTAAAAATTTTGCACAAATTAGCTGTTCAAAGGAAGATATAAAGATAATTTAATGACCAGGAAATTTTCCAACTAAAATATTAAGATCTTTAGACTTACGCTTAGTTTATTAGGTTAACTTACCATAAACTAACCACTGGGTGACAACATCTTAGAATTATTCCTTTTATCATTGTCATTACATACATGAGTAGCAATTAACATTAACTCTTAAACAATTTGACTGAAATTTGTGTTCAGCAGCAAATGATAAATAAACAGTTCTTTTGAAATTGTACAGAAAATCCAAAATGTTTTGTTTACAATAACAAATATAAAGATATTCAAAATACTCATTTTAAATACATGTCATTCATAAAAGTTCATCACAATGTATAAACACACATAAGTCATTGCTTATTTTTGCTTCAATGTAGTTTATATAAACTTCTAAAGATTAATTTGATATTTATAGATGATTTTAGATATCCAAGACCCCATCGTTAAGGATAATAATGTTATCACTTTGACTATATATGCTCAAATCAAATGTTTAAGAACAACTTATAGATTCAGCAGGACACATTCATACCATCTGGCTGCAGATTATTTATTCAACCTAGCAGACAATTAAAACTCTTAAAACTCTGGCTTTTCTTTCAAAATAATTTGAAATGGTCTTATTTAAGTAGTAAATAGAAAAAAAAAAACGAACTTAAAAGTAAAGATTCACAACATTCAGATTAAAAATAAAACTTTTCTGAAAAACTCTATCCATGTATTGAAATGCCAAAAAATGCTCGTACCAATCAAGTTAAGTGAGAATGAGAAAGGAAGAACGAAGAGTTCCAGGATTCTTATGCCAAAAACAGATAGTAAAATTATTGCATTGGGTTATTAATGTGATTGGCTTTTGTTCAAACTGGAAATCAGCTTTGTAGCCTTAAGCAAATCTTTCACACCCAAATGTCTCCTATAATTGGTACATATATAGCATATGAGTTGCAATAAAGTATTGAAGAAAAATTACTGTATATGCTAGTATACAAGATGGTCATCTGATTAGACAAAAAAAAAACAAGTATTACACTGCACCATATACCTTGGTATTATGACCAAGGAGCTGTCTAATAAAGCCTGATATGGACAATTATGAGGTTTGGTTGAGATGCACTGACCATTAGTCCTTCAAATATCCTTCTTAAGCTTTTGTCTTATAGTCTCGCCTATATTTAAAAAACCAGAGCCTGCATTTCCGGAAGGAGCTGAATGTGTGATTGTAGATGAAAGCACAAAAAATTACTGGCAAAAAAAATTATACAACCTTCACAAGGAAGTAATCAAATATACATCGTTATATTATCGATATCTACAAATGGAAAAAGTAAGGGTCTGGTTTAGCATTATAGTTACATTGTAAATTTGACCCATTACCTTTTTTCTAAGATTTATGTAAGTGGCATTAACACGCAGTGTTAGAATGGTGTTGAAATCTCAGAATCTAGGAGAAAAGGCACCTAAAATGAGTGGAATAAGAATGAATAGAAAATATTTGGAAAAGCAATAGTGTGCTTGTGCATGCATTGTCGCACTAAATATATTGACAAAATTATTTTATAATTCAATTGTTTGCTATCATCACAAATACATGTAATCTTTATTTTTTTTTTTGGTTCATCAATCTAGAATTACCATTATAATCTGATAGAATATTTCACTCAAATAATCTACAAATTTTATGTCCAATGTTTTAAATGTATTTTCAAAGAATTTCATTAGAGCTGAGGTATAAACTGACCTCACACTTCATGAAGCACTATCATACACACCATCATAGCTAATGGTACCAAATACCACATTACCAACTCCTTAATGTTGCAATGAGATCCACCCATATTGAATTATCAAATTCCTTTAATGCAAATCAGTAAAAATAACCTTTATCCCCTTTCACAAGTTTAATCAAATTTACAGGTTCAAGATTTTGGCCAGACATAGAATTTGTTCACAATGGAAATAGAGCAGAATCTTCAAGATTTTACATGGCATCAAGATTTGTATTTAGACTACAGCAGATCATTAGAAATTTTACAGTAAATAATTGTTTTATTTGAAATTGGGAAGGAATTTTTGAACCAACTAGTTCAAAAAAAAAAAAATTTTTTAAATACAAGAGCCATTAATCTGTAAATAAGCAGAATAACAATTAATGAATTAGACCTTTTTTTTAGAAGTGTACAGAAACACAATACACGGCATGGCACCTGTTAAGGGAAAGGGTCTCAATTTCTGGCCTCTTAAAAATCATGAGAAAAGTTTTCACAAGTAACTTTCAGTGTTTTCAATACGTAAGACAATTTGGTAATCATGAAGTGCGCACATACTTTCCACCATTCAGACAGAGGTATAGCTTACATGAGCTATCAGATTCTAAAATTTTTGAATTTTGATTCTTTTAATAATCTAAATTATCTTGGGGTTAGGGTACGATGAAGAAGGATCGTTTCAAAGATGCACCAATTAACATTGGAATGGCCTTAATATTTTGAAAACTGTAGGAGGAAAAAATGGCACCAAAATATGAGCAGAATAAGAACAAATAAATTTAAAGTACATGGGCAAATGACAATTGTTACCTTTCCCGTTTCAAAAGACTACTAAGCTGCAGAATAACAGTTATAAGCAATTACCCAGTCACTATACAGAAAGCCATTACCTGCACTTTATAGATAAAAAAATCCAATAATTCACACAAACTAAGTGGATGGTTTTTGAGCCCATTCACTGGCAGTGCTAAGCCAAGGCAAGCCTTAGCTGCCTTGCCCATGCTTGCAAAATTTAATCCTAACTCATATAATCACTGATACAAAAACTTGACCTGTCCTCATAGTTTCCTGAATGAACCTAACCCTGGCTTGTACTGGGCCCATGCAAAGACAAAATTTTGTAACATGCATGATACCTCTGGCAAATTATTTATTTTGTATCTGCAAGAATTCATTTGGAGAAAAAAAAAACAGAAAAACCAGTTTAGAAATATCCTGTATTGGACTTCACATTATTATACTAATCTCAACTTGCCCTGGTTATCTGAGCTTATCTGTAACTTTAAAAACGGTTAGCTATAAATAAAATGGCTACTTCTGTTTAAACATAGCAATATGGCTACTTCCATTTAACATTTACGATTGTGGTTATAATGACGTATAGTTTAGTGTTATTGGTGGCTAGTGTTATGAGTTTGTTTTGTTTTTTCAAAAGATTCAATTTTAAAGAAACAGGGCAAAATAGTAGTTGCATAAGGAAGATACAATCTTATTTTCAGTCAAAGAAATAATGTAATTTACTTCAATTATATAATTCATTTCGAAGAAAGGTTTTTTATTTCATTTTATCATAATGTGAAAGGGAAAATAAGATCGTAGAAAATATGTGGACGTGCCAGGAATGAGTACCGAAAAAAATTGCTATCTTTGTAAAGTTAGCCGTTTTATAGCTAACGTTTTTAAAATCCCAGATAAACAAGGATAACCCTTCTCCTTTGTATTCATCAAGTTATTTTACTTTGATTTTTTTGAAAAAGTGAAAAAAGACTTATCTATTGAATCAGGAGGAATTGCCAAGTATCAGTAAAATACTTGAAAATGAAATTTAAAAAAACCCTGAAAAATTATTGTCGTCTGCTTCTTTGGATTGAAATTCGCCATCAGTCTGTTGTTCCAGAGCTGCAACAGAGGTTATTTCAAAAGTGGATAGTTAACAAATGCCCCTAATCCTATCCACCCAACAAATAAACAAAAAAGGCGTCTGCTAAGTTTAAATAGAGTCAATGTTTAAACCCAAATAGGTATTTTCTAGCCGTGAACACTAATCAAAAAGGAAAAAAAAAGGATGTAATGTCAATGTGACTAGCATGAAACTATTGTGATTATTTACAAATATGAAAGCAAAAAACCATCAGCTCCGACACCTCGATGGGTCTTGTAAACATCGATCTTCAAGCAATAAGACTTGATTCTTTCAATGTTTCTTTTTACGAAACACTAAAATAATGACGGAGACGCAGCTCTTTGCGTTCATTTAAACTAAGGATATCGTTAAGACGAAATTAGTCTAGGGCAGTCCCCCCCCCCCAAAAAGAGAAATGGGTTCTACAATAAAATTCTGGAGTTCCGCGAAATAAGATGTCTTTCAATAATTTTTTTTTCAAATTTTCTTTATGAAAAAAAAAAAATGGTGATCCCCATTTTCAAAATTTACAAAACTTAGCCCCCCAAAAAACAAATATAGAAACAGACTGGAGACGCTGAAAGAGATATGCGAATACAATTAAAAACCAATTCAGAGGATACTGAACAACATTCTTCGATCAGCCTTCAATTTGTTTTTGACCCAACAATTATTTCAAATTCATAACAATTGAAAACTTCTTTTCTTTCAATATGAATAAATTCTCTAAAACAATTTTCGTTCCATTTAATAACTTATTAAAGTTAAGGTGGCAGGGGTTGTCTGTAAAATATAGGTTTGTAAAATAGTATCCTGCAAGGGTTTCCCCCCATCAAAATAAGTTTTAGGGCGACTGGTCTAAGGTTGAGATTCGGTTGGGCGAACAGGATTAATTTTCAATAAAAAAATTCTTTCCTATTCTTTTTAGCTTTAATTTTTTTCAACTTGAAAAATGACTCTTTCGAACCACATGAAATTGCCTGATTTCAATAAACCACTTGAGAAAAAAATGGGGTGAAAACTGCAAATGCAGTTGAGAAGTCTTGTCGTCTGCTTCTTCGATTTGAAATTTGTCATCAAATTGGTAAGAAAAAATGGATACGTCGTCTGTTGAGTTTAAATTGAGTCAATATTAAAGGAAAAAAGTTATAAAATAATCTAAAGTTAGCCACTTCAAACCAAGAATTACCCATGAAATATCTACTTTGAATAGCTCTGGCTGAATCCAGTTCAATAATTACGGTTTAAACTATAATAACTCCAAACTTAATTTTTGTCAAAAATGGGGGTGAAAAAAAACCTGAAGAAAAAAAAATTCATATTCATACATTCAAAATAGATGAGAAAATTACATTTTGGTACAAATATACATTATTTCAATTTAATCGAATCTTTACACTTACTTGAGTTTTTCTTGATTTGTAAAAGAAAAATTCAAACAGTAAAATTACCAAAATATTTACAACTCAGAAATTGTAGACCGGCCCAAAGACTTACTTGATTAAGCGAAAACTTCCATGCCTAATTCTTTTTGATAAATCATTTTAATAAAATTGTTTTGCTTTTTTTCCCACCTTGTGATGCCATAAAAGCTCTGGTCAAACAATGGTGTCTCTTTTATCTTCTGGTCGTATTTGCGACGCGAAGACATTTTGTCCCAATATTTTACTCGCTCAAAAACAAAGAATCAAAATAGACATTTCTTTCTTATTTTTACAATTTACATTTCAAAGTAGAATATTTTGTCGGAAAATGTATTTCCTTGAGTATTTTCTGATAAATATGATCTTCATTTTGGATATTAAGAGTTGAAGCTTTGTGATGGGATTGTTTTGTTTTTGTTTTTTTTTCTTTAATATAGGCATGAATTTAAAACTAAATTTTTCACAAAAATGAAGAAAAATTCGTAAGAAATGAAGGTTACGGTCATCCAATTCATTGAAAGAAAGAAAAATACATTAACTTCATTTGGAATATCTACCCATTTCAAAAAGTTCAAAATAAAAACGTTAATAAACCTTTTTTTTTTTTTTTTTTTAAAGATAATTCTTTATATCATCACCTACTGGGTCTTTTTTTAATGGTAAAGACTTATCTTAATTTGAGATTTTTTTCCCTTCCATTGGAAATGAAATTTAAAGTTTATTTTTTTCTGATATATTAGAGAACGTCCACGGAACAAGCAGATATTAATTGAAATAACACCACCAAAACCAAAATTTCATGAAAATAAATGTAATGTTACATACTTATAACCTTTCTTCTTCAAACAATTCAATTGATGCACCATCTCTCATCTCTGACAAGGTGTAGCAGGGTCAGCGTCGAAAAGAAGATTGAAGATGAATGTGGTAGCGTCTTGGAAAATTTTGTCTTTTTATGTTGTTTATAAATATAGGAACGTAAATGGGGAAATTGAAATGAAACAACCCTTTAATTTATTAATGTATCTATCTATTCATTAAAAAGGATAAAATGTTAGCTAAAATTACTCTTTTATAATTTCTTCTTTTTTACCTTTTCGTGAATGATTTTGATTTGATAAAAAAAAGTAACCATTTTTTTTTATTAACTTTAAATTCGCAAAAAATATTCTTTTCGTGTCAACTTCATTTTTTTTTTTAATTCTATCCTTTTGAAAAATTTTCAATTTTTTTTCCTAAATTGTATTCCTTAAAAGTTTTTTTAATATTCAACTGAAGAGATTTTTTAAGAAATTAATGATAAAATTTATTTTAACAATTCATATGAAAAAATGTTGAATTAATGATCAACGTCTCTCTCTCTCTCTCTCTCTCTCTCTCTCTCTCTCTCTCTCTTTCTCTCTCTCTCTCTCTCTCTCTCTCTCTCTCTCAAGGACATTATGATATTATATTATATTCGTCGTTTCATTGTTTTTGTCATACCTATACCAGATGGGTGGCTAAGAGGGGCAGGGGGCTATTAGAAAACGCCCCTGGCCCCAAATGGAGAAGACCCCAAAAGCTTAATAAATCATAGTTCACATTTCTACAAACCAATTTCATAGAATATTGCAGCCCCCCCCCCCTCATGGAGCCCCCTAACTCCTTCCAGATCTCTAGCGACGCTTCTGACCAACACCAACGGTTTCCAAGTAATAACAAAAAATACAATAATAGCTGTGTATATCGTTTTGAATTCACTTATTTTTTTAAATAAACAATCAAGTCAGGTTAGTCAATCAGTAGAAAGCGTCTCGTGACCAGTGTCTTTTGGCAGCAGGCCATGTTTGGGGGCGATCAAATAAAAAATTAGAAAAAGGAGTGATCAATGAAAAAGATGACTTCTCCTGCCTTTTGTTGGGTGATGGTAATCACTGAAAAAGTCCGAAATTTAAAAAAAAACATGACAAATGTGAACGCTGCTAGATGCAAACTTAGGACCGATTCAGCATAAACTTACATTGTAAGCTAACGCCCTACCGAAACCTATTATGTTATGGAATTATCAATATAGAAAAAACGTTCTTCCAGAGATCATCATCTTCAGCAGCAGCTGTTTTCTGCTGGACGGAGGCTTTCCTCACCTCCTTCCATGACGACTGTGACTGTGCTAATCCCTGGTATGTCTTACCTTTCTCTTTCATCTCTTCATCTTATCTGTCTTTCCTACCGTATTTTGTATAAGTAAATGGTTAAATTTCCAGCCCTCTAGCTCTGTTGGTGCAATCTGTACGCACGATCGATAGATAGATAGACAGATAGGTAGCAAACTAGAATCACTTATAAACTGGAGAAACCCATGTTGACATTCTTGGTTAACGGTTTCTATTTTCGAAAATGCATTCAGATAAAAAAAAAATGCATACACACACATTATTAAGACAATAGCTGCGCCGTTCACATGATGAAACTGGGATCAGGCATGATTTCAGGACTGAGCATCTTTCCGAACTGCGATCACTAAATGTCCCTCAAGCTTGAACTGGATCACTGGTATGAAAACCTTACCGAACCAGAAGAGAACGACACCAACATCAACGAATTCAATAACTAAATAGCAGCCTCTCCTGTTGAAGTCGCCTCTATGTTTAAACCAAAGACCATGCAAACCATCAGTAAAGTTTCAGATGAAACCAAAAATCTCATGGAGAATCACAGAAATCTCTGGCCACTAACAACAACAAGAGAGGAAGTTGAAAAGGAAAGGAACACACTACGATCAAAAGCGAAACCGCAGTCAGCAGGATACAGGATGGAGAGACGAACTAGACAAGTTCAGAAAATACTGGCTCCACGACGCTCATGATAGAGAGGTCTGGCTAATCCTTGGGAAGGTCCATGTCCAACGACGGACGATAAAAGACTGATGATGATGATCATGATCGTTACCACTAACGCAGGACACTTCAGCCTAACATTTTTCCGCGCTTAATCGACCGCAAAAGTTTGGCAGCTATTTTATGGTCGTTTTTAATAGTTAAATGGCTAGATTTGCTTGAAATGTCTAGAAAGTTGCTAAACCGGGATATAGCTAAAATTGCTGGCAATAGCTCTAAAAATAGGCTAAAAATAGCGCCAAATGTTGAATTTTTTCACGCTGCTAAAACAAGAAACGTGCTGAATTGGCAATACTGCGTATGATACCACTAAACTTTATTGGTTTGCCGACTCCGTGTTGGAATGCCTAATGAAGATACAGCCTCGTCATACATTTCTTCTTTTCCTCACAACTTTCCTGTTCATGGGCCCAGTCGTCATGTTCCAAAAAATCAAACATTAATTCCGTGATGTGAGATTAAAAGTATCTGACCAGATGGTTATACAGAGCAGTTAACGTGAACTGCAGCTGGTAAGCCAGGACGACGTTCCACATCCATGGTTCTTAATCTTATCAGATGTGTCCACACATCTCTATAAGACGTTTTTCGGTCGGCCAGTCGATCTCAGTTATGTTGAACAACGGAAATAGGAAAGAAAGAAGGAAGGAAGGAAGATGTGTGATGTCATTAAAAAGTGTGACATTTTACAAATATAAGAATCAATTGACTCAAAGAAAGACTAATTGCTCTTCTTCTTCTTCTTCTTCAAAACTTCTTCTTCTTCTTCTTCTTCTTCTTCTTCTTCTTCCTCTTCTTCTTCTTCAAAACTTCTTCTTCTTCTTCTTCTTCTTCTTCTTCTCATGGTTGTACTGCGATGTATGGTCCCGAGAGGAATTTTATAAAGCGATGCAAAACTGTTTCCATCTGCTCTAACCCTTTTAGCACAGCACGGCGCACTACATTCGCTCACCAATAAACAACAGGGTCAAACTGTTCCATTCATAGACATATTGTGTCGACTTGTAAGTTTCACAGCTCGACCCGAGAAACTCTCTGCTCTGCCCCATCCTTGGACCCTGTGCGATGCACCGACTGCACTACCCTCTCAGAGGCTCTACCACCACACCCCTCCAGTACTTGGTCTTAACCTCTACATCCCCTCACCACTTCAACCAAATGATCAAAAATCCCCCCTGATTTGAAAAAAGAATTGAAAAAAAATGTGTTTTATTTTTTTTATTGAACAAAGAATACAAAGCATATTTAATGAGATGGCATAATTGACATTTCGTCTTAGCTACCAGATCTTGAATGCATGATCGAATGCCAGGGAGTGTACAATGAAAATCCTCTTCAACGTTCAGTTTGTTTCTGTACTTGATCTCAACAGCAGCGAGCGTGGAAAATACAGCTCCACCAAGAGACGTTGATCAAACATTGCCAGAATCTGAAGAGATTGATTTGAGATCAAAGAGTTAGCAAGAAGGCACTTGACACAGAACGTCTTTAGATCCAGTTTTTTTTAAGTCTTATTCAGCTGAGGAGTTGATCTTTTACTCACTAAACTATTCTTGCATTTCGCCCGAAATATCAGCTACTTCACATCGAAATGGGGCTCTTGATGGAGTTCCAGGGTTCACGCTTCTTATCTATATACGGAAAATATCTGATGAATTCTGTTTTTTAATTCAGTCAGATGAGTAATTATTACCTCTGCCAACGAAGTTGGAGAGATACATGTATTCGGTCGTGTCTGTCTTTCCATTTGTCTGTCTGTCCTCAATAAATATCCAAACCACTGACGCTGAACAAATGAAAATAAACAAGGACGAAATCCAATCTGAATTAAAGAAAGAAGAATGATAAACGAAAATCAAACAATAGGGATTACACGCCCCTACCTCTGTCTGAGAGTAGAGCATTTCCATGAAACCTTTTGTTAACCTGAATGGCGTAAAGCGAAGGAGCAATTACAATTAATTTACATGCGAATTTTTTTGAACGTTTCCAAACTCACAAGATAACCTCCTTCTATGAGTGCTAGTTTTACGTTGAGAATAATGCTTTTACGATCCATCTTATGCTTTTTGATACAAGAAGAGAGCGGTTTCAAAACCTTTAATATTTGAAGATCCCTTCTATAAAGGAAAGATTCTAACAGACCCTTATTTTAGTATATAGTTTTTAGACAGTACTTGATAGACTACAATAATAAGCAACATTCGAGCTTTGAAATCGTTTTATTCAAAATTGATTACATGTATTCGAATCTAAATATATGGTACAGGTCTGTGTAGAATATCAATGTTCATCGATAGCTATGCAGCGGATGCTGTTATGTTTCTCTACCACAAGACTCGCCATGTCAGGTTCAATATTTGACAGGTCAGATCTCTCACAAAAGAGAGCTGCACGGAAAGTGCTCAATTATCCTTATTTTAAATTCATTCTTCAACTGCGGACCTCCGACGATTATGTGACGGACTAAACCGCAGTTTTAAAACCGCTACTTTGAATATATCTGGCTAAAGGACGATCAAGATCAAAATACAGTATCTGTTCGCAGCACTCGCTTTGGTCTTGCGCCGATGCAATACCGTAGCCGAGGATGGCTTACTGAGACTAGGTTTTGCTAAGCAAAAGAGGCCTAGGATTCTTCCTGCGGCCTCAAAAAATTGCTCGGCCCTGTTTCGGGGGAGCAGTACACCCCAGGGCAGTACCATCCTATCGCTCTAAAAGGGATGAACTGGGCTTTTCCTGACGCCTTCGCAACACTAGTTACGGGGACTGGAGCAATTTTTGCAGATCTTCCGTAACTGGACCCCCCCCCCCCATTGAAAATGACCTTGTGTTACATCTTGCTCTTGTGGAGAAGCGAGTACATACGAACAACTAATGCTCGCAAACAAAGTTCAAACCTATAATGGCTTGACGGTAGGAGTCTGAGTGTAATTCCCGGGCAAGGAACTTGACGGTGCCACTCCTGATATCTGGGGAGCGTGCTGCCTTTATAACCACTCGCTACAAAAAAAAACAACCCAAAAACGCAATATTCACTTCTCGACTTGTGAAGGCGAAAATCCTCTCCGGATTTCTTTCAGTCAACGAATACAGGTGCTAACGTTGTAGCTAGATATTTGGGGGTCCGGCGAGGTAGCTCTCGGGATGGGTGGGGGTGGGGGTCATCCGCCGATATTTTGAGAGATTTGTTTTTGTATAATGTCGGTAGAAATGCAGTAAGTGAATTACAATTGGAGATTTCAGATCAGACCCTCCCTCAGCAGCGCCTCTGACAGGCACTCATGTTGGTCTTTCGTAATAGCGAAAGGATGTAAAGCGAACTTGCGAAAAGCGGGGGGAACACCTGTATTTATTTGCCTTTTACTGTGATTTAATGTGCTTATCTACCTACTCAAATCTAT
>OY735214.1:16474844-16479844 GCA_963457665.1 Thysanoteuthis rhombus | reverse complement strand
GAGGGGATGTGGTGCATGGTCACAATGGTAGCAAGTGCCAATGGATTGACCTCTCAAATTTGAGTGCAGTTTTGGTATCATATTTTTTTATTACCATCCTGCTTGTAATTGATATAACCAGGCAGACATGCCTACTTGTGAGTGTCTGTGTATGCATCTTTATGTGTGTGCATACATATGTGTATGTGTCTATATGTGTATAGATTGTGTGTGTGTGTGTGTGTGTGTGTGGTGTGTGTGTGTGTGTGTCCATGTGCATGTGTGAGTGTGTGAGCACTTCATAAGACTTAATACACCAATAGCCAGAATTCAAACTCAAAAAAAAACAATTGATCTCTTTGGAGGTCCCTTATAATTTTATTGACTGATTAGACTCACTTGAGGAGGAAGAACAAAAATTCTTGCAATTGATTGGATGACTATGAAAGGGATTCCAACCAATGAGGAGTAGACGTTTAGGAATTATGCATCTTATAAAAAGGGGTGAACTGGTTAGTCACTCAGTAGAAACCGTCACATGACCAATATCTTTTGGCAGCACATCATGTTGGGAAAGATCAATTGAAAAATTGGAAAAAGGGATGACAATGAATAACCTACTTCTCTCACCTTTTGTTGGATCACTAAAAAGTTCGAATTTTTGTAAAAAAATCAAGTATGAATGCAACTGGGTATAAACTAGAGACCAAATTAGCATGAACTGACATTGTAAATTAAACCCCCCATTTAAAACCTATTTTGGGGGTAAATTTTGCAAAAGCCAAAATAAAAAGTTTTCTTTAGACATGAAGGAGTGAATGTTTTTCAGCTTTCTAGCTCTATGGTGTATATATGTATGACATATACATAGCCAGTAAGCAAGCCAGACCAGCTTGAAAGCTGAAGAAACCTAGTGGCAGTTTTGGTTGTTGGTTTTGTAATAAGGGAGGGGAAAAGATAAAAAAAGTGAAAGAAAGAAGGAAGGAAGGAAGGAAGGAAAAAACTTGCCTTTGTTCTCTGATTTTTTCCCTATATTGGACAGAGATTAGACCAGAAGTGGAGGAGTTGCAATAGGAAGGAACAGATTTAGAAAAAGAAGGGATAGAAAGAAAGGTGAAAGAAGAAGAAAAAAATTTCCTTCATTTCATAATCTTTAGTACATTATTGAATGAAAAAAGGATGTATAAAAGAAAATTGAAAAAAAAGAAAAAAGAAAGAAAAGAAAATAAGAAAGAAAGAGAGAAGGAAAGAAAGACAGAACAGAATAAAACAGAAGAGAAAGAAAACAGAAGAGAAAGAAAACAGGAAGAAAGAAAGAAATGGAGAATATAGCTATACAACTTATGACATCTACTGGCTGGCTTTGGTACCATAATTTTCAAGACGCTTTCTTAGTCAGGCTCCTAATGATATGGGATGCAAGTTCAAATCCAGTCAGAGGCTACTTCATTTCCTGTCAATGCTGTTTATTTAATGGTTGCAGAATGTTAAAAAGACCTCAACAGGACAATAAAAAGCAACTGAACTAAGATGGAGAAAAATAGTCAAAAACTAATCAAGAGACCTGTTCAAATAATGTGTATAGTAATGAAAACAGGTCTGGTTGGTCACTCAATAGAAACTTTCAAGTGACTAATATTGTTTGGCAGCATGCTGTGTTAAAAAAAATTGGAAAAAGGGGTGATCAATGAATAAGTTACTACGATCACTGTTATATCACTAAAAAATTCTTAATTTTCATAAAACAAGCATGAATGCTGAAAACTAAATGACCAATTTTGCAAATTCTTATATTGTAAATTATGATGGTGGATTATTTTTGGTGGATTATTTATGTGTCAACTTTTTTTTTTTTCCTAATCAAAAGTATCACTGCTAAGCAAATTTGAAGTGTCCAAGTCTCAAGCTTTCAAGAGAACTTTCAGATAAGACCGGAAAAGCTGATTTGTGTTTATCAGGGAATCAGCCCTACTTTACCTCCTGATATAGGAAGCTTTGTTCTAAACAATATATAGAGACCACCATATACAACATACACCTGACAAACGCGTTAGCCTAACAACAAAGATGAAGATATTAGTCCAAATACCAAGTGTAATATCGAATAATACCTCACAACTGTTGTCTTTCAAATCTGTGTCTTTAACGCATTCACTGCTACCTGGATCGTCAACATACAACGCAACATAATAAGTACATGTTCTGCTAAGTGCTGCAAGGCTGAAACCGAGAAACTGCCGTAGCTATTTATACTGCCTTATATAAAACTATGGTATGGATTGCACATGTGTACTAGAAGCAATACACAACATGCCATCAGACGTACATGTGAGTCTTGTGGCAGTGAATGAGTTAAACAACTATTGGGCAGGGCCAGGCAGAGCTGGTGATAGGCCCAAGCTAGATGGGAAAAGTAGGATCCCATTTCTAACTGCCCATTAAGTATTTTGGTGATGAGTACTAAATACATACGATTTATGCATGGGTATACACATGTATATTTAGTGTATGGTGTACTTACCAGTGACCAAACAGAATGAAACGACAACAATGATTTATGAAAAAAGTAATCTTGCTACACCTTTGGTGTGGAACCACTTCAAGATCATAATCCCATGCAAACTGCCCCCACCCCACCTCTCCTCCCATGTTTGGCCTGATTTTGAATGCTGTATTTTGGGCAACCACATAGATCAATTATTACTTACAACACTTTGTATTCCCCAAAGGTCACCCATCTAGGCACTGACTAGGATTGGCATTGTTTAACTCCAGTGATCTTATGAGGTCATTTATTTGCATACCCACGACTGCAAATGTGACTCAAAGTCAGATTCAGGTTGAGTCCCACATGTTTGAAAATGTGCAGGCAGAGTGTGCAACCCGATTCCTTGCGCACGATTTTGCAAGGATGTCAGGACAAGCTGGACTATGTCCACAAGATGAATCCTGTTGTGCGAGATTACATAAGTCTCTACGTGTGATTTTGTGGAGTCATTAGAGCAAGCTTGACTTTGTTCACAAGACGGATCCTGTTGATGCTCTCAAGATGAGCCTGAGCTTGCTGGTCTGTGGTTCGGGGATGGGGGACAATCCTGGACATTGATCAACTTCTCAGCTCGAGGGCATCAAAGAACAGATATTACACTTTAATCTTAGCCAAGAGGCTAAGAAGTGATCTTACGAGAACCTGTGTATCCAATATGATTTGGTCGTAACTCCTTAGCCTAACCTTAATCCTCATACTAAGTGCGTAGCGGAGAGGCCTTGAGTACAATTTTATAAGTCTTTGGTATGACCCAGCAGTGTATTGAACCATAGCCTACCAAAGCAGAGGTGAGCACTCTATCACTGGGCCATGATGATCAGTGGTTCACTAGAGCTTAACCCCCCCTTCCAAAAAAAACTGACCTATCTCTTGAAAAAAATGTTAGGAATGTGATCAATAAAAAGGAATAATCTGGGTGACCTGGTGATTTACACAAACTAATCTTGAGTTCAAGCAGTTCAGAAAAGGTACGTTTAAACTTGACAGATAAAAGCAGTTCAAAGGTGGCCAAATAGCTCTCTACATGGAAAATGGTACAGCAACCTCATCTCAAACCCCATTGGAAAGTTTGCATTCATTTTTCACAAATACCCTTGGAAAAAGTATGAATCCAACTCTTCTCCTGTTCACCCCTCAGCTTTGAACGGAATGGACTCTTCAGACTTGTTTGGCAACCAATCTGGGAAACAGACAAATATAAATTCCAACTGGCAAAAATCCAATCCCTTGTTCAGTGCTGTGAAAGGCTGGCAATAGACAGAGTAGGGAACATGTTCCTGAAATGTATGATGGATAGGCTTTGGTGAAGTTTTGATGCACCCAGCAAAGCGAAATTGGATTGTGACAAAATGCTCAAATGAGATGAAGGAGAAAAGAAAAAGGAAGACAAGGTAGCAAGTCAGGGTCACTAATGATGCAAAAGTTTTAGGCACCATTTTTTGCATTATGTTAGGGAAATCTTACTAGTGTCTCAGAAGATTTCTCAGCTTTTTACTGCTTGACACAAGTCAGTCACATATAATACATTTTCACAAGCCTTAGGAAAAATTCAAAAGCTAGGATATCAGGTCTGGTTAGTCACTCAATATGAACCATCATGTGACCAGCATTTTCTAAAGGTTTGCAGTATTTGGAATGATCAATTAAGAAAATAAAAAAGTGGCGATCAATGAATATCAGTGTTGGGTATTGATTAAAAAAAAGTCTGAATTTTCAAACAGCAAGCATGAATGCTAACAGTCACAAAGTGAGAGAACAATTTAGCTTAAACTTACATTGCAAATTGACCTCTAAAAATGGTGGGGGGAATAAAAATTCTTTCTAGACATAATATGGAGCAAATGTTTAAATTTTCAAACATCTAGCTCCATTGGTACATGTGTAACATAAATATATAGATAGAGAGTCAGCCAGCCAGAATTACTTGAAAACTGAAGACACCTATGTTGACTATGCTGACAGATTGTAGAAGGTTCCTCATGATCTCATGAAAAAGAACATTGGTCAATATTTAGACACTTGGCTTTTGCCAGTCCAAATTGGAGTTGACTTTTTTTGAGAACAATAACAATCCTCAGCTAATTTAGAGGAGTAAACTCACCATTTTTTGTGTCATATTAAACCAAACTAAAATACAAAATTAACATTTCTATACCGTGATTTGAAATCATAGCCAAGTGATTGCTAAACAGCTCTCTTACCAACTGAGCCAAACTGACAAGTCTAATATACCTAGGGATTTATTCATTATATTTAAAAATGACGCAGTAATCATCCTCATTTAAAATAGGAGTAGGGTTGGACCTTGACTCTACTGCAGACAGGCTTGTCTCCTCTAGCTTGATGCAGGAAAAAAGTATTTTTAGACAATCCAGTCATTGGTAATGGAAAATAATTTTATAATAAAATGCAAAATGGTGTTTAAATCCAGAATGGCTTCCAACATCTGAACCTAAAAATGTGGAATTATTCA
>OY735214.1:16437344-16469844 GCA_963457665.1 Thysanoteuthis rhombus | reverse complement strand
ATATATATATATATATATATATTCCTGTGTGTGTATGTATGTATGTATGTATGTATGTATCTATGTATGTTCAGGTACACCATCATTAGTGCCATTAATTTTTTCCCAAATTTTCCGTACCGTTTAAAAATTCACTGTTTAAGGTATTACAATAATTTGATGAGTATTTTTTTAGCTGATACTTACATTAATTTGTACAATACCTCACTAATCAAAACTGCGCTAATCAAGATATATGCAGGTAAATAAATGGATAGATATAGATAGAGGAATAGATAAGTACATATGTGGGGTGCTACCCAAAAGCTTAGGAAATTTGACCATAAAAAAATGACTAATCCAAACACTTACTTCTCACCATCTCCTTCAAAGGTGACCCCTTAGGCACGTATACAATGATCTCACAAAGTGTGCTGCTCATAGAGGATTGTTGCATTTGTTCATATCAGATTTGGTTAGTGTGCACTGTCCAAATTCCCCAAACTTTTGTGTACATAATCATTTCCCCAGCTGATTTAGTTTGGCACAAGGACACAAATATATGGTACCCAGAATACACTGGACTCACTACTCAGTAGTTATAATTGAGTGATGAACCAGACCTATCTATCGATCTATTTATCTATCTATCTGTTCCAGTCTATTCATATCTATCTTTGTCTAATAATTTCTTTCAATCTCTCTATCCTTCTATCTGTTTCTTTAAAAGTATCTACATCAGTCTGTTTATATCTATCGATCTATCCCTATCTTTTCATATCTATCTATCTATCTTTCTGTACATATTCATCTATCTATCTATCTATCTATCTATCTTAGTCTGTTCATATCTATCTGTATATATTCATCTATCTATCTATCTATCTATCTATCTATCTATCTTAGTCTGCTTATATCTATCTATCTATTTATCTATCTATCTATCTATCTATCTCATTCTGTTTATGTCTTTCTGCAATCATGAAATTGAATGCTGTTTTTCAAGGCAGATAGATCCTCAAACTCAGGAGATTAGCAAAACACAACCTCCTTACCCGCAAGGCATTCTGAAAATTCATTTCGCTTTCGAAATCTCCAGCTTACATGGTATCAATTTTGATCTGCATATAGGGTGCCTGCTGTAGAGGAATAGTCCAGGTTTATCTTGCTGACCATTCCCAGTGAATTTGTTCCTCACTGAGTGCTCTATTTATGTTGCCTACTGTCAGATTATCTACCTGTTATGAAATAATTAGAAATCATCAACCAAAACTGTTCTTCAGTATTCAAGTGATTCTGGCTGACTGGCTTGCTGGCACGTATGTGTCTGGCCACACTAATGGAGGGGCTGAAATTTTCAACAATTACTCTTTATTATGTCTAAAAAAAAATGTTTTTTGTTATTTTAGATCCCACAAATAGGTTTTTAGAGCAGGGTTCAATTTACAGAGTAAGTTTGAGCTAAATTGGTCTCTTAGTTCGTATCCAGGAGTGTTCATTCTTGTTTTTTGGAAATTCTGACTTTGGTGAACTAACAAATGGCTTGAAAAATAACTAATTCACTGATCTTTCTTTTTTCAAATTTTTTAATTGATCACCCCCAAGATGGCATGCTGCAAAAAACATTGGTTACATGATGGTTTTGATTGAGTAACTAACCAGACCTGTATCTATTTGTATTTCTATCTGCAGTAAACTAGGCGTGGACATGTCACGTTCAAGCTCAATTTTTCAGAAAAAAGCAAAAATACTGTTTTGTTTCGTAGTTAGCTGTTGAAGAAGCTGAACGTACTGTTTTCCTCTCTCTCTCTTCTACAACCCACTCTCCTGTCCCTTACACCATTCTAATCAACCTCAGCCTAACATACCCCTACTTTGTTCTTTGAATGCTCAAAATATTTTCCCATTTAAATTTATGAAAACTGGTTCTTCGCTTTATGTCATTTTGACTTACAAAAGGTTTACAAAATGCTCCACTTTCAGATAGTGGAGGGAAAACTGCACGCGCAATAGTGACAATTATCAGTCTCCGAGGAAAGGTGCTCCAAACATGACTATGTAGAAGTTGCATTGTCAGAACATTTTTTAAAATTACCATTCCAGTCAGCTATCATTACATTTCTTTTATACTGATACGCATGGGAAGAAAGGGTCAAAAATTGATTATGCCTCCTTAGTTGGAATTGAACCCCAGCCTTGCGAATTAAAAACCGGGATATTTACCAGTAAGAAGTCTTTCTGTTAAGTGTCAAGCCATTTCATATCAATGAAAAAATAGCCAATCTAAGGCAGTAGTACCTTTGTCTTCTTCCAAGTACTCCCCTTGAGGCCTCGAATGCTTAGAGTCTTTTGCGCTTTTCAAAACAGTCTGAAAAGTCCTCTTACAGCATTGCCATTAGCAGCCTCATTGCTTTCTCTTTAATCTCCACCACAGTCTAAAATCTCTTTAGGGAGAATCAAACGTCACCAGAAGCTAAATCTAGATCTTCGGGGTGCTGACAGACCTGGATAACACAAAAAACCTGCACAAGATTCGAAGGAGGGACAGGCCTGATCATGGTGCATGTGATGATAATACAGTACACAAGCTCACTCAATGGCATCTCACTGCAGACTGAGCAACTCAATGGGAAAGTGTCTGTTTATATATGTAAGCTCCTTTCTGATTGGTTGCAGTGTAACATCAGAGCCACACAACCAGATCTCAAAATATTCAAAATGGCTGGATACTTCCCAGAAAGACCTCATGTATTCCTCAGCCTTTCTCAGGTCTATGATTTCTTAAAAGCATTTTGAACGGAAGTGACATTGTACAAAAGATGGTAAAGAGTTTTGTCCTTCATTATAAGTGCATGTGTGTGGTTGTTCCAACACTCCTGGCCATACCATTTTTGTCTACAGATTCGAAAATCGTCTTCAGTACTCCACTAGATCCCTACTAAAAAAGTTATTTTGATTATCTGAAAAAAATTATCCTTCATCTTTTGGGGACCTAATTTTTGTGGGTTTATCAATAACGTTCATATTTCTAGATGTTTTTTTCACTCTATTTCAGATGTTTTCCAGTGGAAAATTCCAATGATGTCATAAATACAATTTATTCTGACCATATTTATTCTTTGATGGAATCTTACAAATTGACTTCTACATTTATTCAATTGCTGATCGTGACGGTGAGTTTTTGGCTCCTTTATCAATATACATATACCTATTTGTATGAGTACATAGATAACCAAATTGAGAATGCACATGAAATATCAATTCTTTGATGTCTATTCACATCATCATCAGACTAGTGACTCATATTTGTGAGAATAAACAAAATTTATCAAAGCCAACAATAGACTACGACTGAATAGTTAAAGAAAAAACAACACATGACCAAGAAATTAGTCCAAATAAACCAATGAAATGAGTACAACATCTTGTCTTAAAGAATTAGAGCATAAATAGAATTCAACAAAACAGAGAATTAATGATGAGGAAGGCAATATGAGTGGTGATTATCAAAATAATAATGATAAAGTAAATTCAGTGAAATAAATGTATAACGATCCAGGCAGTATGAGGGTGATATAAATTCCATTTAATAAAAGAGGTGTAGTCACAAAGGCAATATGAGTGTTAATAAAGTAATAACATAATGAAATTCTATAAAATGAAATGATAATAATAATAATTTTCCAAGAGAAATGATCGATTGTGTCTTGCTTGTTAATATTTTAAAAGAAAACAAAAACTTTGACTGACGAAGATGCACAACGTAGGGAAAAATTTTCAGTCTTGTTATACTATATCATATTTGAAAAAATTCAAAACAGTTCTTCTCTTTCTTCCTTTCTCTCTTTCTTTCTTCCTTTCTTTCTTTCTTCCTTCCTTTCTTTCTTCCTTTCTTTCTTTCATCCTCCTCCTCCTCATCCTCATCATCAACAACAACAACAACAATGATAATGATAATAATAAAAATAATAATAATTGTAATATGATCAGTAATTATCAAAAAATGATTATGTAATGGACATTAAAAATAAAAGAATAATACTGATGAAGTGAATATGAATGGTAATTATTGAAAAAATGATGATATGATAGGATTCAATGGAATAGAAGAGAAAATAATGATCAAGGTAATGAGTGACAATTATTAAAAAACATTATAATAGAATTAATCAAAATAAAAAGGAATGATAATAATGAGTAATAATTACCAAACAATAATAATGTAATGAAATTTGCAAAATAAAAAAAGGAGTAAGAGTAAAGACAATACAAGTTGTAATTAATTAAAAAATTGATAACACAATCGAATTAATCAAAGTAGCAGAATGATAGTAATAATGGCAATGTTAGTTGTAATTATTTTAAAAAATAATTGAATTCCACAAAATAAAAGAGGAATATCAATGATAAATGTGATAAGATATTCATTTTATTAAAAGTAATGTTAACTCAAAGTTCACAAATTCCAGAACTAGGTATTCGTTAGAAAAGGTCAGAATGAAAATGGTAAGGAACGATTGTCTCTTTGCTGGCTAATCAAATATTGATCAACACTAAATACCGGATTTGATGGATTTTAAGACTCCACTTATTTCCGCTGGGAATATTGAGAAAAAAAAAGAAGAATTTCCTTGAATTATTCTCATTTATCATCAATTTTTAAATCCTCCCCAAGTTCTGACCAACAGGTTGCTGGACAAGGAATGTTTACATTTACCTTTTTGAGCCATTTAAAAAGAAAAACGAGGTGTGTGTCTCAAGTGCTATCAACCTTTTGAAGAGTAGCTTACATCTTTTCCAGCATACGCATATTTTTTGACAAAATAATTTCATCGAACTTTTTTTGTTTTTGCAGGTATGGGTTAAGGACTACATGGCAGACCATTGACTATATTCCAAATTCTAGATTTTACAAGCTCCAGAGGTGATGTAAAATAAATGAGTAAAAAAACAAAAGAACAAGCAGTGCTGATCAATAGTCATCAGAAAATTCTGATTTACTTTGGAGCAAATGCAGGTACCAACCAAGAAGGCAAAAACAGATGAATCAAATATCTCGCCCCTGATTGTATGGTTAAATGGTTAAGAGGATGCATCGTCGAACAGCAGTGATTTTTTACATAGGGTGCTTACCCAACAAGGGGGCAATTTGAATATATTGGGAGGGGCAGTTCCAAAATTGGACACAAAGAGCAAAAAGCTTGAAAATTCTAATTTCTTATATTTTTTGACGATTTCGTAAATTTGTAAAGGCATTTTTATAGAATATTATATTTAATAAAAAAAAACTTTGGAACTTGATTCACAATCTTTCTTGTCATTAAAATTATTTCCTGTTGATTTAAAAAATTTTTCTCTTGAATTAAAACACTAAAATTTGGTCAATCTCCAAATTCAACATTATATTATGATACCTTTCCAACTTTGTTTTATTAAAGCAAGGGATAATAAAACATTTTTATCTGTCAAGGGAGAGCATAGAGCAAAAGAGGTCAAAAGGTGCTGCCATACAGTAATGGTTAGCAAGCTCCCCTTGTAAACCATTACTTCCATGGTGAGTTTGAGTCTCACTTGGTGCCTACACTTGAGGCATGCAATTCTAAGACATGCTTGAGAGCTGATTACCATCTTTTCACATTACAGTGGAGCAATAGTTTGCAAGTTAGTCTCCCAGATCATTGCTAGTGGAGTGAGTTTGATTCTTACAGTGTGTCCCACTTTGGTGGCCTTGTGCCATTCTAAGCTAAACTTAGTAAATAATATGTGTTCATGTCTTCAGAGAGAGGCACCTTATTGTAGAGCAATAGTTACACAGCTACTTCAGCAAACCATTACTACTCTTGAGAGTTTGAGCCACACTGGGAGCCAAGCACTTACTGCCTTGTGCTGTTCTTAACTTAATAAATGTCAACAAATAATTACCTTTTAAGTGCCTCATTAATCGAAGGGAAATATGATAATTGCTTGTTGTCAAACTCTCAGAGTTGACTTTATTATCGCAATTAGTCAGATCTGGAATTTAAGATGTGTGAATTTCAGACATAAAAAACAGAGAGAGTGGAAAAGAAAGAGTGATTCAGTAACGTCATGTCATGTCAACTTTTATTTTCATGATTTGGGGGGTTGAATATCTGTTATGAAAAATATTATTTTTATGCAATAACAAGTATAAATTATTTATTTATTTTTCTTTTCAGTGAAAATTACTAAGGATGTCATTAAAAAAGTTGATATAATTATAAAACCATTAAGCAATATGAAAACATAAGAATTTTAAAAAAGCAGTGGATATTCATCCGAGATTTTGAGGAATTCATCTGATTGTGTTATTTATAATTGCAAATAAATTACAATTTTCAGTTGTCTTTCTGTGATGTAGTGGCCTAGGGCATTCTACCTGACTATGGGATTTTCAGATTGAATCCAACTGAGAGCTGAAAGCAAAATGTTTTTTTTTCCTTGCTTTCAAGGTCAGTGGTGGATTAACCATTAGGCTGATTAAGCCTTTTCTTTCTTTCTTGCTTTCAACGCTGGTGATGGATCAACTATTAGATTAAGTGTCTTTTTCTTTCTTTTTTTTTGTCAAACTCTTATTATTGAATTTTGACTTTATTTTCGGACATAACAATGACGGATGACAATGACCATAAAGAAAATGAATGACATCATGTACAAATAACAGTGGCACAGTGATGTAAGCAAAAACTGATGACAAATTCGCTCCCACTTCTAAAATCCAGAAAGGTTGATTTGTTCTGCTAAAGTTAGCGAATCCCATTTACACGAACCATTAACACAGGAGTTGGAAGGAGATGCATGGTTTTGGAATAATATCAAATGGAGAAATGAATTCTGTTTTGCTTGTTTTTTAGATTTCATTGAAGCAAGGGAGTTTGACCTCAGCCCAACCGAGCTTGTATTATAATATCTTCCTCTTTGCTTGAATTATAACCATTAAGCTGTGTCACATTGATATTATGAAAGCAGTGCTGCTCAAATTTCTCTGGTAATTTTCTCACCTTATAGATTATCTTTTCAAGTGAACTGTGATTCATTTATGACGGTGATCCTCAAATGGGGCGCACTTTGCTTCAAAGGGAGGAGCGTTAGACAGAGGTAGAATAAGGGAGGGATTTCAGTCAAAGGAGGAATGCTTGATCGGAAGTATTATGAGGGAAAATTACTAGGGGGAGGAATTGAGGAAACCTTGGATCACAAGGGGAGGAATGTGACCTGGGACTCTGAGAACTACCGATCTGTGAGATCCTATAGAAGTTTGATAGGATTTAAGTCTCAGGTCTGCATTATGTGAAGGTGTCATGTCTCGTCTTTTTTAGTCAAAGGGTTTTGCTGCATGTTTCAGATACATACAGGAATATTTTGAATAGTACAGTTAATTTGTTTCAAAATTTTCCGTACTATCCAAAACTGAACTGGTCAAGGTCTTTTCTTAATTGTGATTTAATGACTTTTCTTCCACCTAATCCTTTCTTAATCATGTGTTGAGAAATGGACATGCTCAGTCCGACAGGATGAATTATAAATTGCCTTATATTACACAGAAACTTATTTGAAATGGTCTACTGTCATTACACAGTTAATGTATCACTCAGTTTAGACAATGTAAATAGAATAAGCAATGGAAAAATGGGGCTGCCGCTGGTCTATTTGTTTCTTTTCATTCTGTGGGACCAAATATGTGCATTTCTTGATACATAACTGTCGTGTTGAAAGAGACGAATAGACCGAAAATAAACAAGATGAGAATTAGGGTTGAAAGCAGTTTTTAGCCTTTGCATTATCCGCGGCTATTTAACTCAATGATAAGAGCATCGCTATGTCCAAGCGACTACCCTATTGGTGGCAAGTTCAATTCCTGCAGCAGTCCTATTTTCTTTATTTGCTTATTCTATTTACGTTGTCTAAATTGAGTGATATATCAACTGTGTAATGTTGGGAGATCATTTCAAATAAGTATCTATATAATATAATGCAATTTATGATTCCTTAGTTAGTTATATAGATTTGTAAAGTAATACCATTACCATACTATATCAAAACCTGCACTAATCAAAACTGCATCATTCAAGGTGTTCCTTTGTCTGATGTTTGCTGATTTTAGCTTAGTCTGGCACAGGGCCTCAATAGTAGAGTACTCAGGGAGGATTGAACCCACTACACTAGCCATGGACTGTATATTTGGAAATGCCTAATCTTGTCTTGTTCTAATACTTCTGAACATAACTGGATCTATGTATGACCTAAAAGTAACTAGGTTGGTGGGTTACAGTGCCTTTCATTGATTAGATCTCACAAATATTGAATAGCATTGAGACCTAGCCACTGGATCATAAGAAAGATTTGTACCTCCTTTTCACTCAAACAGTCTGAGTGTCAATATATTGCTGCCATCAGGGCTGTCTTAAGAATATTCAAAGCCCCCGGGCAAAGGAACGTGCTTGATTTGTGCCCATGGGCCATTGTGCAAACCCTAATTTTAAACATGGATTCAATAAAGAGGCAAGAACTGATTCAAACATGAATGTAAACATAAGTTTAGAGAAGGTTCTCCATGTCTCCTATCTAATATGAACTTTTTTTTTTTTTTTCAAATTGAATTGAGCCCCTAAAATCTCAGGGCCAAATCTGGTTTAGTCCTTATATTTCTGCATTTGATTGCGTGTCTCAAACACTAACAAAATTATATCTCCAGAAATGTATTTGTAATCAAATGGAAAAGTTTGTATAAAGAAAGTGACCTTACTCAGGAAGTCCTTTATAAGATGAAAACACTAGCAAAGATTCATGCGGATATATACTAAGCTCAGATTAATTAGGAACCAGATGACCAGATAATTACAAGGCTTAGCTTAGTCTGGGACAGGTCTTTGGTAGATGAGCACTCAGTGAGGATAAAACTCACTTGCAATGACCAATAAGAATAAACAACTGACAATTACTATGTGACCAGTATCCTAATGTGTGGTTAGGTAGATGTTTAGAAGGCTTAGCTTTGTTCAGTTCATTGAGTATAAAATAAAAGACAATGTATTTTACTTATTTCCTGCTTGAACTTTATTGAACAACACATTTACTGTTTTGTTCCATTATCTTCAGGCATCTTTCGGGAAACTTCATGATTCCACCATTGCCAATTTTTTTTTTCATCTTTCTGAGTAATGAACTATTCCAGATGCCTTTTTTTCAAGACTGCAAAATGTCTGTTTACCTGAACAAAGAATGGGAGTTCATAGCAGATCAATAGGTGCCAACAGGTGGCTTGTAAGCATTAATGATGTAGCCACATGCTGATGAACTCTTCTATACTGGACAATTACTTATTGTCATCTACTGAACTGACTCAGCATCAGTTTATGTATTCTTTGAATAAGGTTGGAATGGATCATAGAGAGGGCGATAACATGATTCCCTAAATCACCAATTTGAGGTTTTGCAAGGGGTTATGATGGCTTACAAAAGAGCATTTTTGCTGTGCAGATTCAAGAGAGGAGACTAAAATAGCAAGTTCCATACAATGATAGAATGAGGTTTGGGGAACTAGGTATACAGATTTAAGATTTCTTATATCTAACATGCATCTAAGATTTACGTTCAGGAATCACAGAGGCGTCAATCATGGATGAGTGAAGTGAATATTATTCATTGAAAAAAATGTATCCAATTTAGGGGCCTTTTTGAGATATAAAAAAAAAATAGTTGAAATTGAGAAGTAAGTATACGCCTTAACCCCTCCCCAATTTCCATCTCTGGTTTTACTCAGTTCATCTCCAAAACTCAAATAACTCTAAAGATGTCATTCTGTCTACAAACTTCACATATTGCTGGCGATTGGTACATTTAGAGCTGTTAACATTTGACTAGCAACCTGATGAAGTGAAAAAGTAAGTTGGCATGGTATCTTTTTTATTTGTGAAGTGTAATAGTTTATGCAATTGTTTAGATAGATATATATCATATTCTACACGTCTATCATATTTTATTATATAACTAGAATATACCCGTCAGAAAGGTTTATGAATAGATTGGCACTAAGAAAGCTGAACCTATTTCATTGGGTAATTTATTTCTAATATTCCAAGTATCCTAATTTCAAGGTTTTCTGAAGTTTCTTTTCATCTCAAGCTGTTTTGATGCATGATGATCAGACATGGAGGTTTAAGAGTTTCTATGACATAATTTTTATTGTTATCTCATAATAGGAAGGTAAATTAACCAATGAGATCATGCCATTAGAGCGCAAACAAACAAATAAAAAGAAAAATTTGCATAGAAGCTCATTACATGGTTAGATTTTTCTCACCTGTTCTCATTTTATAAACTTTTATTCCCCGCTTAAAGTTTTAATAGTTGAAACTTGAGCTTGATGAAATCATGTCATCAACCCATCAAATGTGGAAGTGTGCAAATGTAATGGTTATTCATTGCAAGATAGAAGCCCTTGACTTTGGAAGAATTCAGCGCGAGATAAAAACCCTGACTTACAGATAGAACCGAGTTGCCACAATATCTCAGAAAATTTTTTATAAAATTGCGATGACGGAAATTTCCGTCATTCACAGAAAATGGATAAAATTCGAATTCATTTGATATTCAATTATTTCTTACACTTTTATTTCAGATAGAAATTCAGTATTCGTCTTGTTCCAATTCAGTTAACTGTCCAGCAGACCCAGAGCACAGTTCGTACAAGCAACGATGAAGCATACATATAAGTTCTTTGTTATAACGAACAGATTTTGAACCATGTCTTCTCAGTAATTATCGATCAAAGCTGACAAAAAATGCAGTTTGTACACCGTAGCAGAGTTCTAACCGTAAGAAGATTGAAACCCAGCAAATTGAAAGATCATTTAACCAAGGTTCATTATGGGTACGCTAATAATCCCCGTGATTTCTTTCAAGGGGGGCGGAAGCAATGACCAACTGCTAAGACTATCGAAAGCTGATTGGCCGGGACATGTATTCAATTTTTTTGGCGCCGACTTGGATTAGCTGAAGCATCAGTTCGCTACGATGATATCAATATAACATGACCGTTTTTATCATTTAGCTCCAGTCCTTCGTAAGGTGAAATTCCACAACAACAGATTTTCAAGTGATTCGGGGTTCGTTGAGCCCTTGATTTATTAGATCAAATCTATTTGGTAAAATTCTGGTACCTAGCTGTGAAGTAGTGGTTAGCAAGCTATTCTGGCTATTTCAGTCTTTCATCATCAGTCTCTTAACGCCCGTCGTTAGACATTAACCTTCCCCGGGATTCGCCACAACGTCTGTCTCTTGGTTAGGTTCCATGTTTCAGCTCCATAAAATGACTATCGGATTTCAGTCTTTTTAAAGGCACCGAGAGCAGTTATCTGCTGAGAAGGATAGAAAGTTCTGGGAGGATGAAATTATGAAGCTGTCTGAAAGACAACAGAGGCTACTGGAACAAAACGGTAAAGATATCGTTCAATAAAGTTGATGTTGAAATTTTAAAAAATATCTTTAATTTTTACTCGATGAACAAAAATGTGGGCTACGCAACACTTTTTATGTTTGTATCCTCAGCTGAATAAAAACTACCGACAACTGAATCCACATTGTTTACTTTCCATTTTACTGGTGCATTTTAATTCTAATTTTACTTCGTCACGCAGCAAACTTCATAATGATTTAACTGCTTCAACGTTGTCGCTGACGTTTGTAGGCCAAGAACAGAACAACGTAAATTCTCCAGTGGCTGAATAGCATCATTATAAAGAGGGTATTATTAGTCATAGCAGGAAGAGGAGGATAAAATAAAGACTGGGCGTAAATTTCAAAAAGGGGGACGTTACGTAATTAACGCCGCTTGGTGCCAAATACGTAACATACCGAGAATATTAATTAACGTCCCTTGGCGCTGAATGTCTTAATATCTCTCCAGGCTTTGTTACTGTTCATTTCATTGCAAGCTAATATGGTGTGAATATGCAAATGCATAATAATAATAATAATAATAATAATAATAATAATAATAATAATAATAATAATAATAATGATGATGATGATGATGATGATGATATATCTGGTTAGTCATTCAATAGAAACTGTCACACAACCAATGTCTTTTGGTAGCATATCGTGTCGGGGGACATCAATTAAAGAGTTGGAAAAAAGAGTGACCAATGGATAAGTTACTCATTTCAGCTTTTGTTGGGTGATCGGTGTTCACTAAAAGAAAGTCCAAACTTTGAAAAATCAAGCGTGAACACTCCCAGACATAAACTAAGCGACCGATTTAGCATAACATTACATCGTAAATGTGTCCCCATCCCACACGCACGCCCTTGAAACTTATTTGGGGGTTAAATTTTCAAAGAAGCAAAAAACAGCTGTTTTCTGCTCTAGACATAATAATGAGAAAAAGTTTCAATTTTCAGCCCTCTAACTCAATTAGTGCGACATGTACTCGCGACAGATACATGGCCGGCTGGATTCACTTGAAAACCGAAGAAACCCATGTTGACAGTATTGGTTGACGGTTTTTTTATAATAATACTAATACTACTACTACTACTACTACTAATAATAATAATAATTATAATAATAATAATGATGATGATGATGATGAGAGTTGTAACTTTAGAAATCCATGATAATAAACGTTACCATTCTTCCATTAGCACCTGCAGTGCCGCAGGGGTTTTCGGGAAGATGGGAATTCTAAAATGGAAATAATGGATTGACCTATGTACTTCAGGCTTGGAGGCTTTGCATTCAATGCATAAATCTACATCGTTTAGCACTGAAGGTGTTCATAACTAACTTTAAAGTAATTTGGGCCTTGGGGTTAATTATCACTATTAAGAAAATAAAGAAAAGTCTCGAGCTGTAACATAATCCTGACTATACAGTATAGGATATACAAATGTTTGGATCAAGCTGTATTTTTTCTTTAATTCCAGATTGTCAGGTGGATGCAAAAATTTGCAGCATCTTTGTACAGTATCAATATTCAGTCACGAAAGTATCCTCCCTGGCTCTCTGTTACCTTACACCAATGCTCCCCAACCACTGGGATATAGACTGGTACCTCGCCTCAAAGGGTGTGCAATAGGATAGTCAGGAAACAATATGGTTTGGCGATTCGAGACGATGAAATGAAAACGAAATAATTTTCTTGGATCTTAATATAAGATTTGATACACGGACACTTTTGATTTGAATACTTACTGATCAATTACACACCTGAAAAGACTTGAAAAGACACTGGTTAAAATGTACTGTTGAAAACGATGAAAATGAAGACCCCAGTTCATATAACTCATAGGATAATCAAAATACTTCATCTCAAGATACCAGGCAGTTCTAACAAAGCAAGAGAGTTCATTGGCCAAAATGCAGCAATCAAAATAACTAAGATTCGCCATCACAGTCAAAAGTTGAACAATCATAAAGTCAAAATTTGAAGTCATGTCAAAAAGAAAAAACAACAAGAAACATCTACATTCTGGGGAAACAAGATGTTATTAAACCCATCAAAATAAGGCACATGAGAATTTTTTTTTTAATTTCTTGCTGAAAATTTTTTTTGAGAAGATTTTTTCTAGTTGAGTACTGATACCAATTTACAAGTCTGTAGACAGGACGGTATGGACAGAAGCGCTGAAACACATAAACGCATACTTGAAGTCATGATGAAACTTAATCTCAGAATTTCAAACAACATGAGGAAGGCCAGAGAACGCATCAACAGAAAAAATAGAGACCAAAACAGCAAAATAAACAAAGATAAGGATACTGATGATAATACACGAAGAAATGATAATACTGAATACTAGAACATCAGATAACATGTGGCTGGCCAGAGAGCACATCCACCGAAATATAGTGACCTAAACAACAAAGATAAAGATACTTGACCAAATTATGAAATAATGCTTATTCTTGACGTAAGAACTTCAGATAACGATTATTGCTTGTTAATCAAATATTTGAGTTGTTTTTGCCTTTACGAAATAGATAAACTACGTCAAGTCAATTCAAATTTTTCCTCCACCAACTAAGCTGGAAAAGGTATATATATTCACTTGAATTCGTCTGTCTGTCCACTCAATATCTCAAAAAGTTCTCAATGAATTTCATTTACATTTTGTGAAAAGGTTAGCCATGGACTTGGGAAGAATTGATTGAACTTGAATTTAGGGACGGATCCATTTTTTTCCACTGTTACCACTCTTGCAATGCATGAATTTATTTTCATTCAGTTTAAAGTAACAATAGTGTTGGCTGAGGTAGGCACTGTCTGAGTGCTTTCTTGTTAACTTTGTGCCAACCAGTAGTGGAAATGGGGGGTATACCTACTTCTCCAATAGCTGTTCTTTGTTTTTGTTCGTTCAATGTCTACAATTGGAGACATTTCCGTGTACCTAGTTCCCAAAACCCATCCTCACCATACACCTAATTCCTTAAACCCATTTCCATCACTGGTGCCAACTGATTTTCGGAAGCCAAATCTAAGTTGATGGCTTACATCTCTAGTTTCATAGGAATTTATTGGATTGAGGTTGAATCATTCTTTCTTTTTTTCATCTCCAGAAATAAAATGGAGTGGATAATTTGGTCTAAGAGACTCCCGTCTCAACTTACCATCAAATCCAGCCTCTCCGTATTTTGGCGAGGACCAGTGAATTTTCTTTTTCTTTTTTTGCAGTTTCCATTGTCAGTCTATTTATTTGCCCGTTTACGTCTAAAATTTATTTTCGTGAGGGGGAAAAAAAAAGAAAGGATTATTTTCCTCAGCCTTGAATGTTTGAGCAGTTTTCAGAGATGAAATTCAGCATCTGCAAGTGAATTGGACATTTGTAAATTAATGGATCTTTTCTGTACATTTCAGTCAGCATTTTTGATATAGTCAAATTGATTCAAAATATTTCCCCCTGCAATTCGACAGAGGTGAACAGAGGCATTCATACCATATTTGTATGTGTGTGAGTGTATGGGTGATATTGACGAACGGACTGATAGATGGATGGATGGATGGATCTATCTATCTATCTCTTTTATATATATATACATACATACATATATATATATATATATATATATATATATATATATATATATATATATATATATATATATATATGTATGTATAGATATATATATATATATATATATGTATATATATATACATTATATATATATATATATATATATATATATATATATATATATATATATATATATATATATATCTTCTTTAAATACTACGGGAGTCACCCAAGCCTTCTTTCTAGAGTAGTAACAAACAGGCAATTCGTCCATAGCAAGACCTTTGAAACATTGTGGTTCTACACTTTTGCCGATCACCAACGTTTTTCGTATATCAGACATGCTTGCACAGTAAAACGCAGACTCACAATCGAAGGATTAAAGAAATCAAGCGAATGTTTTATATTTAAAGATCAAGCTCGGCTTTAGCACGATACAACAAACCAGTTTCGTCTAAATTATAAATGCCTTTAGAAGAAAATTGTTGAAGTAATCTGGGCAGTGTCGTTAACTTCCAACGTACAGCGGCTTCGAAATCAGTTTTAGCTTTTTCTTTATGCACCTTTTTTTAAAACGCTTTTTAGTGTCGTTTTTACATCTGTGACAACCAATCATCGGCCTTCTTTTTAAGCATTGATCCACAGATCTGAACGCTTCGCTGCACTACAATAGCAAACAAGTTCATTAAATCCTTTTCAACATCGGAAACCTCAGCACTTCTTTTCCACTTTCTTGAAAATTCACCCTGCATTGTACGTAATCCCATTCGAAAAATCATTTTCCTGCTTCATTAAACGTACAATTGTAGTTTTCGATATTCTCTAAGATTCTGACAATTCGTGGTAAGAACGTTTAGGCTGAATGCTTTTAATTTTGTCAATCAACATCAATTTTTCGTTTACCATTAAAGATTTCCTTGGTTTTCCTATGCTATCGGAGGGATGTGCAAATAAGGAATGATGTTAAAATCGAATCAAACATTTATACTACTTGACGTGGTAAATTATTTGTTTGTGGTCCTTATAAGCAATGCATTTGGATATTATAAGCGAATAGAGTTTGTGATTATTACATACGTTTGAATCAGTTCTTGCCCAATTAGTCCTTTTACGCGGCTATATCTTATAACTGATTTTCCATCCAACTGGAATCCACGGTACTCATCTATCTATCTCCCTCTCATATATATATATATATATATATATATACATACATGGTCACTACAAATTTGTTTAACGCTTCTCTGCAATTATCAAGTGGGTCCTATACATAGAGAGGGAAACAAAGAGAGAAAGAGAGAGAGAGAGAGAGAGAGAGAGAGAGAGGGGCACAAGGATAGGTAAAGATGGATTGAGGGAGGAGACAGAAGGATGAAAAATGTGTATGTGCACATGCGTGGGAGTGTATGTGTGTGTGTGTGTGTGTGAAAGAGAGAGAGAGAGAGAGAGAGAGATTTAGGATGAGAACATGGGTGGAAAAAAGAAATTGTATAATGGAGATTTTGACGCCCACCCCCCACAAAAGAAAGCTTCCCATTGATTATAAATCGTCAATTTGGGGGAAAAAAACCCAACATGTTTGAATTCTGGCTGGCAGTCATGTTATATGAGAAGGCTCAATGTCTTAAGAGGGACTTTTGTCAATTTACAATGTGTTCAGGTGATCGTTTTGTTCAAAGACTCAAAGATAGAGTGACGGAATCAAAGGTTGAACACAAAAAGGAAGAATACAGGGGTGGGAATGCACAATGCAAAAAATGAAACGGGTCTGGTTAGTCACTTAATAGAAATCATCAAATGACCAGTGTCTTTTGACAGCATTTCATGTTAGGGATGATTAACTGAAAACTGGAAAAAGATATGATCAAAAATAGATAAATAACTTGCTTTTCTCGCCTTTTGTTGGACACTGATCGCTCATGGAGAAAAAATCCAAATTTTCAACAAAAAACAAAAAACCAAAAAAAAAAGTATAAATGTTGCTGGATACAAGCTAGGGGACAATTTAGCATAAACTTACATTGTAAATTGAACCTCCAACAAAAAGATAGCAAGACAAAAAAAGCGCAGGAAAGAAAAAAGATTGGAACAAAGAATGAAAGAAAATGGGAAGAGAAGAAAGAAGGGGGAAAGAGGAGAATGAAGAAAGAAAAGTGAGGGTAAGCAAATAAAAGAAAGAAGAAACAAAAGAGAAGAATTGGAGAATGAAAAAGGAGGATAAAAAAAAGAAATGAAAGAGAGGAAGAAAAGGTAAAAGGAAGGAGAGGACAAAAAAGGAAAGGAATAGTGAGGAAGGGGAGAGAAAGAAAGTAGAAAGTGAAAAGAGCAAAAGGGAAAAAAAGACAGAAGAGAAAAGAGAGGAAAGAGAGGAAGGAAAGGAGAAACCGTCTGGTGACCAACCTCTTTTTGGCAGCATGTTGTGTTGGGGAGGATCAATGAAAAAAAAAGGGAAAAGAGGATGATCAATGAATAATAAGTTACTTCTCTCGCCTTTTGTTGGATCACTAGAAAGTCCGAATTGAAAAAAAAAACAGAAAAAAAAAACAAAAAAAAAACTAACTAAGGGATTAATTTAACATAAGCTTACATTGCAAATGTAACCCCCATTAAACCTTTTTCCACGTGGGTGGGGCATAAAAAAGCCCATTCTTGATATAATAAGTAAATATTGAAATGTTGGACCCTCTAGTTCCATTGGTACGGCCTACATATGTGATACATAGTTAGCTACCCAGCAAGCCAGCCAACCAACCAACCAACCAGCCAGACCCACTTTAAAACTGAGGAGTTAACGAGTTTGCTGATAAAAATATCTCTTCCACCCGACTTTTAGAATAATGGACTCTTCCACTGAAACGGGGTTTTCGATTCCTTTTGAAAGAAAAAAAAAATCTATTAGAATTCGAATACAGGTAGTCTCCGCTCTTCGAAAAGCGAAAATAGCGTTAAGCTTTTGTTTTGCAGCGCACCAGTCTCCTGCAACTCCCATCACACGCCATCCAGACCATTCTTGGAGGGGGGCAGGCGGGTTCTGTGAACACTAAAATAGTTTCTCAAGTGTATTAATGGTAAATGCTGCTCTGCTTCATGCCGTTTCGGCTCGCGGAAGAATTTTATCGCAGAGCTCTACTTTCGGATAAAGGAGGAAACCTGTATATGCGAGGTTTCTTTTTTTCACGGAGATTAAATAGTTAACTAAAACTAGTAAATCCCCAAACCAAAAAAACAAATAATGATCCCCCAAAACACATAAAAAAATAAAAAACAAGAAATGAAAAAAAAAAAAAAAAAAACAGAAAGAAGGAATGCCAACAAAGAAGAGAATGAAAAAAAAAACACGAAAAAACAAATAGTGGTTATCTAAGGATAGAAATAGATTTTTTTCAAATGGTAAAAATACCTCTTACCCACCATTTGGAACAAAGCAATCCAGTGAAACGAGTTCAGTAGTTTCTTTTCTAAAAAAAATCATCTCATAGAAATACGAATATATCTGTGATTTTTTTACGGGGATTAACTAGTATTACATAAATGTTTATTTGCATACTTATGGTAATCGTCAGTGAAACGACGGATTATGAATGACGATGACTACTACTACTACTACTACTACTACTACTGATAATAATAATGATAATAATAATAAAAGTAATAATAATGATAATAATAATAACAATAATAAAGATCTTGTTAGTCACTCAATAGAAACCATCACGTGACCAACGTCTCCTGGCTGCGTGCCGTGTTAGGGGTGATCAACTGAGAAATTGGACAAAGGGATGATCAATGAATAAATGACTTCTCTTGCCATTTGTTGCGCAGTTAACCCTAAGAGAGTATGAATTTCCAATAAAAAAGCCCACATCTATGAACACTGCCGGACTCAAAGTAAGTGACTACTTTAGCATGAATTTACATTGCTAATTGACTCCTGACAACTGAAAACTCTATGTAGAAAATCGTTTCTCTAGACATAATGAGTAAATGTTTAAATTTCTGGTACTTTAATGTGGCCTGTGCGCGTGATGCATACATATGAATATATATACATAGCCAGCCAGCCAACCTTAACAACTGAAGAAACGTATGTTGACAGTTTAGGTGACAGTTTTGTTTGACAGTTTCTAATAATAATAATAATGATAATAATAATAATAATAACAGACGTGTTCAGTCACTAAACAGTTAGATAGGTTGATGGATCGTCAGCCAGAATCATCTAAAACCTGAAGAAACCTACGTCAACTATGTTCCATCAGATTTTGCGACAGTTTTGATTGACGTTTTCTAATAAGAATAATATGAAAAAGAATATGAATAATAAAACTATTGCAGTTTATTCAAAGGATTCCATCAGATTTGTGATGCATTCAAACCTGCCATTGTGCTCTAAATTATCGCCCAACTCCTTGTAAGAGCATTTCTTCCGAATCTTGACTCTAATTGAATTTTGAAAACCGATGCTTATTTCAGGTGTGCGCGAGATAGGCGATTCCGGGCCAATACTGTCACCCTCTGCCGGAGCTAAACCCCCTCCCTCCATCCCGTGTCCTACGGCATCTACACAAGTCCTCCCAGCCTCCTTTCTTTCTTTCTTTCTTTCTTTCTTTCTTTCTTTCTTTCTTTCTCACTCTCTCTTCCCCCCCCTCTCTCTTCATCTCTTTGTGTCACTGAGTACAATGGAACAGGCAGGTAACACAGTTCATTAAGCACAATGAAAATGTTTTCTAACCTTCCCCATTACACTCCCATCATTTAAAGGTGTTTAACAATATATATATATATATATATATATATATATATATATATATATATATATATACTGCATATCGATGTACGTGAATATGTATGTGCATAAATGCACATGAATATATGCATGTGCATATATATGTTTGCATGTATACATATATATATACATAGATTTTGACGATCAACAATACATATCAATAAATACATATATTTCTACAAGATACCTATATATACATATTTGTATGTATATATATATATATATATATATATATGTATATATATATATATGTGAATGAATATCTATTAATTGTATTGTTGCACATCGATATAATGAAGTGTATATATTTGCATACATGCATATACATATATACATTTCTCAATGCAATATATATATATATATATATATATATATATATATATATGTGTGTGTGTGTGTGTGTGTCACTTGTTGTCTGCGTACATAAATATATATAAACATACGCATTGTTATAGATGTTTATTTGATGTGGATTTTTGTTTATTTTTCAATGCAGTAATAGCTTCAAGTATTTGAAGTCTTTTTGCAATTAGTGCTATAGGTAAGATAGACAGCAAATATGCTTTGTTACAAGCAGAAACAATTATGCAGTAGGTACTAAAGATATGGTGCACCACGTTACTTTTCTTGATGGCATTCATCGGTAAAGGGGCGGTGCATTGTTGTAGGCCGTTCTACATCTTCAGCAGGTTCCTCAGGGTTACTAATATTCCATCCCTTGGCCTGTACGCATCATCCGGGTGGGACAGAAACGACTAAATTAGCCCCCACCAACAGAAGGGTTTCAACCGGGGACTCACGTCTGCCACAACCATCTTGAACTGGTTTCAGCTGTCTTTTTAGTGGCTTTCTCCAATGGCGTTGGTTACAAACTGATCTTTTGTGAGTGTGCAGATGTCGCCGGGAAGCTGTGGTAGCCGACTTTGATGGGGAATAAAGATGTGTGCTATCCCTAAACAAGAGCCTCTTTATTCATCAAATCCCAATACTTATGGCCTTTTTTAGTTAGTGAAAGATGTCCACCCTGTCCTCCCATAACACTGCAGTCGGCTACAATGATGTTTTTTGTACTCCCATATAGAAGATCCATGTCTGGTCGGAGAGAGGTAACAATGACTACTCCCTGAGTCCACTTGCATTTTCTAATCAGAAGTTCAGTGCAAAACGGAAAGCAGGTTCTTCACAGTTGTTCTTGCCCTACAATCCATCCCTAGGGAAATTGACTACTCCTGTTGTTAATCGCTGATGCTTGTTGGCTTTGATTCTCAGTAGCTCCATCTATTTGGCAATTTCAGATTGGACCTTTTCATGCCTCCACCTGCATCGACCTTCTTCCAGTGCTTCGGAGTATCCAGTCAAGATATGATCCAGGGTGTAAAGGTCTGTCAAATATTGCTTTACCCCCGATCTTCAATCTATTTGGAGTCAGCCAGATTACGCAGGAAGAAAGCCAACTTACTTTGGTCGATACTCAAGAGTTTCCTCCAGTGTTTGGTCTCACTGAGTCCTCTGTTTTCATGCAGCGGTCTCCTTCTACTATTCCTTGCACGACAAGCTCTCACCAGCCCTTGGAATCGGCCTTGCACAACCTTTCAGCCCATGGAGTCTAGATATGGAAGCATCACACCTTAAGCCTTGTCAGTTGCCTTGAGCAAAGTCTTTAGATGGACTGTAGTGTCTTTGTCTTTGAGGTTGCCACTGTTCTTCATGATGCAGTCAAAATTCTCTCCCGTGCATCAGATTCCTTGCCCCTCAATCTTAGACCCTTGAATATTAAAGATGTTTTTCGTCAATTCTCCCTCCAGAATACTTTGGCTTCTGGATTTCCTTGGGCAGAATTGCGTCCCTGCCTGCGTAGCCATCTTTTCCAGCGACTTTAGATTTCACCCTGTTCCCTGATCGATAAAGTCATCACTGTCAAATCGTCAACGAGGATTCTACAGACGGAATGTCTTGTAACATCACCTGTTTTTCGGCCGACCTGCATTCATCCTGCCTTTAGTTGTAGGTTCATAGCAGCCACAAACGGGACTACGGATATTGGGCATCCCTCCATGATCCTCTTCACGAATTTCTACCACTTGCTAGTGAAGTTTCCGATAGCGAACTTCATCTTCAGTGAATCAACAAGTAACATCACGAGCTTGACTACCTCCAATGCATTTTAGATGAATTGTTGGGGTCCAGTAGGGTAGGCTTGGGCGAGATCTAACCATACCCATGACAGCATGTTCTTGTTGAGCATTGTTTCTTTGATGACCTGACTGATCACTGTTGTATATTCCAAGCATCCAGAGCACCTCAGAACTCATTGTTGAGTAGATATAATGTTTTTCTTTCGCAATTATTTCCCAGAATATCTGTCCTTCTGCATCCAGCAAGATCTTTTGAAACCCGGTCAAGTCATAATAAATCCAGTCCTTTAGCGACAAAGCAACCCTCAGTAGGTGTCCAGAGCAAGTGTTCCTGCTCCTTCCGAACCGTACGTAAAAACTCCCAACGCTTCCCGAGTAGCCGTGACCAATGTTAGTAAATTTTGTAAGTGGTGAATTATGTGACTTTTTTCACTACTGCCTTCACTTCGTTAAGTGAGAAGTTCGCCATCTTAAAAGTGTTGTTTGGCTCCAGGGTTGGCAACTGGAAAGGGCATTACCCCAATGAATTGTCTATGCCGGGGCCGCCCGGCACTTCTGTCACACTATCCCCAACTTCTTGCTTAGTACATATCAGCCTTCCGATTTCAGGCTTCTATGGGAGATTGGCTGTAAACTAGAAGGGGTTGTTAAATGTTTTTCCTCTACGATTGCCCCCCTCTCTCTCTCTCTCTCTCTCTCTCTCTCTCTCTGCTTCTTCCGGAATGTTTCCGTCCGGTGAAGCCGGGGTTGGAGTCGGGGATCCGTAGCTCTGAGCTCAGTTAGTTCAGGGATCTTTTTTTCCTCTGCATCTGCTTCCCATCATCTTTTTTGATCACCCTTTACTCCATTCTCAATTCATCGATCGGTTGCTGCCTCCTAACGGGGATCTGTTTGCAGCTGGAAAATACTGCCATCCCTCATACCAAAGGAATCCTTGCATGCTTTATACACCACGTGTACCATAGTCTTTAACGTCGTGGTTGGATCTCCCTTCAAAATGTTGTCTAACATGATACCCAGATATTCGTCTAATTGGGCCTATCTGCAACCTGCAGCTGGTGGTAAATTCAGCCGTGTCTCCCTCTCGGCATCTTTTAGACTTCGGGATTCACCACCTTTTCTTGTACTTTGAGAGGTCTGGGACACTGCTGAGTGCCTCCTGGCCCCTGATCCACAGTCGACCGGCAAGCAACGCTAATAAACTCAAAGATAGCTCTCAGAGTTGAACCAGGTGTTTATCGTTGCTGTAATTGTTCTTTGCACTTTGACTAGGTGAATTCTCGCACATCGGTCATTCTTGAACATTCTATCGCTCACCTTGCATTTCTACCCTCTTCCCCTCCCTCCGTTTTGTCGCACCCAATGTCAGCCATTTTACGATTTTCCGGATCTTTAGCTGTGTGATCTACCCTTAATATATTCATGTTATCCACGAGTATTTTGGGAATGTTGGTAGGGATAGTATAATCTTATATGCAATGTTGATTGATATGGGCACGAATGGCACAGTGGTCTTACAAGTGACAAGTTAGTAATACTACGTGAGAGATTTGTGGTAGTCTGATCGATTTACTAGACGTTTATTATTACTTTTTTTAGATACAATCTCCTAATGGGTTGGAGAATTCATAAATAAAATTGGTTTCGTTCAATGGAGGTGTGAAAGTATTTTTTATAAGTAACGATAATCTTATGTTTTATTTTTTCTCTCTTCCTTCTACGTTTATTACAATCATTTGGCGATGGGTACCTGCGTATTACTATTCAATAGCTATTTCGGCCCATTATTCCTAAAATGGAGGCTTATACAGCCGATGCATCCTACCGAGAGTCACCTATGAAGCTGATGCAGGGAGCCTAACCAAAGGATTGACTCTCAAATTGAGAACCATGCAAGACAGCGTAGAATATTAAAGGAAGAAAAAAAAACCCAGAGATATAGAATCCTCTAGAAAACTCAAGTGGCAATGGGCTAGTTATGTTGCAAGAATTTCAGACAACCGCTGGACATCCCGACTCACGACGTGGATCCCCACAGATCGTATGCAGAGCGATAGCCGACGAAATATAAGACGGCAGGTTGAACTGGACAAGTATTGGCTCTGCGACGCCCATGACAGAGAGGTCTGGCCAATCTTAGGGAATATATATATATATATATATATATATATATATATATATATATATATGGATGTGTTCAAGACGAAGGATCTTGTATTTCTTGCTCAGAGTATAATTTGACTCTCAACAATCGTATGCCGTAAACAACGTTTTTTTTCCCTGAAGTCTGAGATCAAATTTGTACACGTGACTTCGCGAAAAATATGTTCAGTTATAAAAGCCGAGATTTAATTACAGCCCAAACAATTTGGAAGCTTTTCGAAAGCTCACGCTGAAGCCGCAGAACTTCTTTGCCCGATTTTCTTCTTTTTTTTTCCTCCCCTTTCTTTTTGGTGCTTCGAGAGCACCATATAAAATCGACATTTCCAAAAGCAGAGGGTTGCCCCTTTGTGGTGGTGGTGCCTATCACCACAGGGGCAAGGAGAATTACTCGTTTAATTAAATCTGTAGCACAAACTGTAAAATGTTATTTGGCTCTAGCCCGGTTGCCAGATGTCTTTTGCCACTCAAGACCAAATTTGATGGTATTGGGACCCAATTCAGTAGCCTTCATACCAAAATAATCAAATAACTTGAAATCCATAATCAGACCAAGGTTGCAGGAAAAGTGGATTAAAATACATACCTGTTCTTCGTGTACATTTCTGTTGTATTATATCATTCGTTTGTAAGGGACTGTTATCTTTTGTGAATTTCCTTCAGTACCAAATTTGGTGGGGTAGGCAATCAGTTTTGTTCAGTACCTAATTTGCTCGATTTTGTTATTGAGAAATACCAAGTGGCTATCCTGCAACAGGGACAAGGAAAATCATTCTGGTAATTAAATGTGTTGCACAAACGATTAATATGGCAGTAGAGTCCTTTCATGATATACGAAAGGAAAACACTTTTTTTTCTCTGTTGTTGAGACGATTGAAGAGAAAAAAAATCAGTGTCATCAATCAGTGCTTTGTCTTATCATAATGTTACACAAATACAGGATGGTTGAATTTGGGTTCGAAATCAGGGAAGTTGTTTCTCTCAGGGGAATGAGATGTTGGATGTTGACCATGATTATTGAACCGATATTTGGCATTGATGACATGCATGCGTAGCCCCCCATCTCTCTCTCTCTCTCTCTTTATTTATATATATATATATATATATATATATATATATATATATATATATATATATATATATATATATATGTGTGTGTGTGTGTGTGTGTGTGTGTGTATAAATAAAGGTAAGTGGTCGTCCGTAGTCGGGGGTGACCTGAAAACTCCTCTTTCGTTCGGTGCTATCCTTTGGGCTAAGGGTGGGCATGACTCCTCTCCTTGATTCGTACCTCCACCCTAATTACACAGCTTCGAGTGCATAAGGAAATATGTCCTAATGGATAGTTTTCCACACTCTTTGCTCATAATTATACATGCACATACACACACAAGCACACACACTCACACACACACACACACACACACACACACATATATATATATATATTCTTTCTCTCTTTTATCTTTTTTCTCTCTTCACTATTCTTTATCTTCCTTCTTTCGTTTATTCTCTCATTTACCTGCAACTTTCCTAATCTAATTCTTCCCGCTTTTACCTTTCTTTCTTCGCTTTTACAATATTACCTTTTCCTTCCTCCGCTTGTCTTCCCATTTTCATCTTTCCTTTTTCTTTTTCTTTCCCTTTTCTCATCATCTCTCTTCCTCTTTCCTTTCACATAATTACTTTTTCCTTCCCCTCTCGACTTTCATTTTCATCTTTACTTCTTTCCTTTTATTTCATATTCCTTTTCTTCCCTTTTTATATTTCCCTTTATACCCTGCCATTTTTGTCATCATTCTTGTACTTTTTTTCTTTCCTCGTTATCTTCCTTCCACGTTAATTTTCTTCACCTTTTTTCAATTTCCTCTTTTCTCCCTTCTTTATCTTCATTCCTTTTCTGTTCATCCTTTTCAATCGTATTCTCTCTTTCCTTTTCTCTTGTGTTTATTGTTATCTTTGACCCTTTCCTTTTCCTTACTTCCCCTTTTCTTCTTCTTTTTTCGTTCCTATATTTCCTTCTTTTATGCTTCTTTTCTTTCCCTCTCCTCCACCAACCTATCTTTCTTAGTATATTTCTGAATTTTTGAGATGAGGTATTATTATCATTTCTATTGATATTCGGACCATCCTCATCTTGGTTGTTTTTCATACAACATTTCGGCTGTTGTACTGTACGGCCTTCATCAAGTATCATCTGGTAGGTGTGGGGAAGTAACGAACCGAACCCTTTATTTATCCGACAGGGGTATATTGACTGTACTCCCCTCTTAGCATTAGTAGTATTGTTATATTGTCTCACACTATATTGTCTCACATCTTTCTTACTCCTGACTTTTTCTTCTTTCTTTTCCACACTCCATCTTATTTCACTTTTTCCTATCATTTTTTCTCCTTTTCTTCTTAATTCACTTCATTGTTTTTTCTCCTTTTCTATCACCTTCGTGTCCATTTTTTCTTTTTTTCCTTTTCCATTTCCAAGTTTCCTTCTTCCCTTCTCTCTTCTTTCTATCTTTCTTTCTTAATCTTTGTTCTTTCTTCCTTCCCTATCCTCCATTGCTTCTTTCTTTCTGTCTTCCTCTACATCTCTATGGCTTGCCCTTTTTATTCCTTTCTTTCCAAATATCTTTTTCATTGTTTCTTTATTTCTCCTCTTTACCCCTCCTTTTATTTTCCCTATTCCCTTTCTTTCTATTGACCTTTCTTTCTTACTTTTTTTCTTCCTTCCTTCTCTTACCTGTTTCTTTTATTCTTCCCACTCCTTCCTTCCTTCCTTCCTTCCTTTCTTTCTTTCTTTCTTTCTTTCTTTCTTTCTTTTTTCTTTCTTTCTTTCTTTTTTCTTTCTTTTTTCTTTCTTTTTTCTTTCTTTCTTTCTTTCTTTCTTTCTTTCTTTCCTTCATCTTTCTTTTTTATTCCCTCTATTTCCTTCGTTCCTACTTTTCTTTTCCAAATCTTCATCCCTCTCAAACTCTTTCCTTGTTTCCTTTCATCTCCCTTCCTCTCCTCACCTACAATTGTTTCATGAACCCTTCCCGCACTTCATCCCACCATTCCCATCCTCCCTTCCCATGATCCAATCTGATCTTTGACAATGTCCTTGATGAATAGTTCACCGTTCCTTAATGTAGTTTGCTAACTTTATTAACTCTAGAGCATTTTGTGCTCCAGAATTTGGGTAGAAACAATTCGAAATGAAATTCCCACATCTACATAGATTGAAAGGGAAGAATACGCACGCAAACAAATACATTTATTCTTCTTAAATCCGGCAATCTTATGGTTTTATTATTGCCGGACTACCGGGAAACATATTCTTTTCTTTTCTTTACGTAACACACTTAATCAGTTAATCGATTTTTAAAGATTTTTCTAATAGTATGAAAATAGAACGATGTACTGGAAACCGACAAACAAAACTGTCAACACAGGTTTTCCAGTTTTTAAGTGATTCTGACTGTCTGACTGCCTATCTATCTATCTATCTATCTATCTATCTATCTATCGATCGATCTACTGTATTGCCCTTAAATAAGTACAACCCAACCCTGTTTTTTGGGGTTTTTTTTAATAAAAAGTTAATTTTTTTCTGAACCAGACATGCGAGGATTTTATTATTTCTAGTGTAGCGTTGCACAGTTAAAACGGATATTATTAAGTTTCATTTATTACCAAATTCAACAGCATTTAAGCTCCATTGCCGAAAATATGAATACAATACGGTTCAAAAATAAGTACACCCCTACAAAAAAGGTTTATTCCATTCTATATAGAAATCAAATCATACAATCCATTAAAAATCTGAAATGGCAGTGGGGTAGCCATGTTGCAAGAATGGCGGACAACTGATGGACATTGCGACTCACAACATGGATCACCCGAGATCACGTGCGCAACCGAGGCTAGCAGAATATTAGATGGAGGGGGGGGAGAGCTAGACAAATTCAGACAGTACTGGCTCCGCGACGCCCATGGTAGAGAAGTGTGGCGAATCCTGGGAAATGTCTATGTCCAACGACGGACGTTAAAAGACATGATGATGATGATGATGATGATGATGATGATGATATAGAAAGGATACTTTCAAATCTTTGAGAGGGTTGAAATAAATTCGAATATAAATAGAGCGCGCAATATTCAAATAGTTCCTATAAAGACGGTTTCCAGTGTACATGTGTTTATTTCAGAAATGGCTCCACGTGGAAAAAGAATTCTCTCCTGATTTGATAGAACGCATTATTAATTAGCGCAAATAGGACAACATATACCAAAAATAGATAACAGACTGATGTTCAGCAAAAAAAACTGTAGCCAGAATTGTGTAAAATTACCAGAAAAGTGGAAAAGTCGCTTGTGTACGGAAGCAATCCAAGTCGATCCCAATGGCTATTCGTTATATCGGGAGATAGAGACCCAAGAAAATCGGCTATACATCACGCTAATTAAGTAAAATAAAAAACTTTTCTATTACATCAATCAAACGTGCACTGAACAAGATAAGCTTACAACGCGTAGAAAACCGCTGACAATGAAGTACAAAAAGACCCGTTTATAGTTTACATAGGAGAATTTAAACGAGAATTCAAAGTTTTGGGACAGCATTCTGTGGACAGATGAAACAGAAATAAACCTATTTGGATCTTATGGCATCCGACGAGTTTCGCGACGTCAAGACGTGGTATAAAACGAAAAGTGTTTAATGTCAATAGTCCAGCATGGTGGTGCAAACGTCATGGTCTGGGATGGTGTGAGCTCTAGGGGCACCGGTGAGCTACATTCCATAAGACAGAATCATAGATTCTGAAGATTACGTCAAAATATTGAAAGAAAACATGTTGTCTTCACTCAGACGCTTGGGATGAAGAGCTTTGTTCCTGCATAACAATGATCCAAAACGTTCCGCTAAGACGACGTCAGAGTTTCTGGAGAAGCCAAAGTTAGAAGTGCTCTACTGACCTAGCATGTCACCGGATTCAAATCCAATCGAACTCTTGTACGGAAAGTACCAAAATGACGGCCATTCAAGAAGGCGTAATTGAAAAACTGCATATTGTCAGAGTGAAAAACAAACTTCAGAGACTGTATGTGCAAATCTAGTGAGGCCAATGTCATCAAGACCACAAGCATTAAAAGGAAATATAGGGGGGGCACACCAAATATTGATTCTAAAAAACTCCTTTAGCGGGGATGTACTCATTTTTGGACTGCTAAATATTTATATTTTGGGCTACGGGGTCTCAATGCTGTTGAGTTTGGTAATAAATAATTTGATTTAAAAGAAAATTGACTTTTTGTAAAAAGAAAATGGTAGGAGTTTACATATACTCTATCTCTCTTTTTGTTTATCTATTTACGTGTTACGAATACAGGCTGCACCAATTGATCTAGAAGGCTGGAAATTCAAAGATTTGCGCCTTACAATGAATGACTAAAAAAAAATCGTTTTGATTTTTACCCCCATCCACCCTTGAAAGAAAAATAGTGGGGGTCAATTTACAAAGTAAGTTTATGCTAAATTGGTCCTACGTTTTGGATCCGTCAACGTTCACGCTTGTTGTCGCACTTATTAGTGACTCAATAAAAGGCGAGAGAAGTAACTCATCCATCGATCCCTTTTTTTCCAATTTCTTAATTGATCATTCCCAACACGACGTATTGCCAAAAAGACTTTGGTTACGTGATGGTTTCTTTTGACTGACACATCAAACCTATTTTTAGTATGATTCACGTAATGTCTTACACTTACAGGAATTGATAAAATAAATGAAAATTATTTGTATTTTCTCATATCTATTGATTGGTTTTATTGAAAAAATAATTCATAAGATCCAGAAGAAATAGATACTGAAATAAACAACGAATGTTGTCGATTTTAGGGTTTTTCGGTTTAGTTATACTACGATCTTTAAGTGAGCAGCATGAATCGGAAATTAAAAGAAATATAAACAAGCTTACAGCGAGATTCGAACCCGGGTGTCTTTCGAAAAGTGGGATATACCTGACTCAACACGTTTACGTTATTTACCGCTAACAACAAAGTTAAAAGACGTTTAGGTATCCACTCATGTCAATCTGTTTGTTCACCCAGTATCCCTGAAAGTTCTCAATCAATTTAATGAAATTTTCGGGAAATATGGGACATGGGCTTAGAATTTAACACATTTTGTGGTGGATACAGGAATTTGTTTTTGTTTTTTAAAAGAAGATATTTCTTCATATTTAAAGAAGAGATAAAAATAGTCCGAAATATAGAAAATCGAAACAGCTCTGTCATCCTCGGCTTGGCTATATATGAACTGATTTTCATCCAGCCTTTAGGTAATGTATAGCATTGGAAAAGATATGCGCTGTCTGGGTGCTTTTTAGCTTTTCACGTGTTCTCAGCTTTTGCCACTTCCAATTCGCGGAGTAACCAACGTGCTAATCGGTAATTATCTTTCCAGTGTGAGATTATCCAAAACCTGAATACGAGGCGGAAGCAATAATCTCAGAGTGACTTGTTGGCTTTTCTGTTCCCTTTCTCTTTGCCTGGTGCTCTCCCTAAGAAGCCAGTCAATATACCGTTGCCTGCCAAATCCAAATTCCGACCGCTGGATGCGATAGAAGTGGTGCCTGTCGACGAGTGAAAATTACTCTATTGAAAAAGTGGCGAGAGAAACACCCGATTCTCGAGGATCTTGAACTGGACAGACCGAGGCAGAAATATTGATTTTAGTAGTTTTTAGATTGTTGGAGAAGTCGTTTATTCAAGCAACGGACTTTTTCAACACTACGATCAAAGCTGGTTGAAAACGTCAGTTGTTGATCGATCGCAGAAGTTAAGCAACACATCGTATGGGTAACAATTTGGGAATTCGTGATGCTGTGCAAATTACTCTAATGAAAATGCGGTGAGAAAAACACCCATCACTCGAAGATCTCAACTGGACAGACCGAGGCAGAAATATTGATTTTGGTAGTTGTTAGATAGTTAGAGAAGTTGTTTATTTACGCTACGTGCCATTTTCTCCTACTACAACAAAGGTGACTGAAAGATTGGAATTAGATTCATTACGAGAGATAAGCAACACTTTAGCTGGTCGATATCATATGGGTAACGATATGGGAATTTATGATACTGCGTGTAAAAGCAATCGCTGGTTTTAAATACAGTAAGATGCATAAGCAAATGTGGCTAAAAGGTTTCAGAGTGTCACAGTGATATGCAGAGGAAGCTGTCAAGGACCATAATCACCAAATGATTTTAGTTGTCTTTCAAGTACTTAGAGAAGTTGTTTATTCAAACAACACTCTATTACGGCCAAAGGTGACTGAAGCATCAGTTCTAGATTGATTACGGAGATAAAGCAACGGTTCAGCTGGTCAGTATCCAATGGGTAACAACTTGAGAATTTCTGATTTCGTATGCAAAAGTAATGACTAACTTTATTAAAAAATATTACCATAAAAGATATTTAGAGGAAGCTGTGGAGAGTTTTAAAAAAATTTAAGCATTAGGACAAGATTCAATGAGGTTCCAATGAAAATATTCTTAAATATTAACCAAAGTTTGGCCTAGTCTGTCACGTGGTCAAATGACAGGAATTGGGTTTGAAAGTAGCATTGATCATCTGGACCGGAAAGTTTTGCTTGCCTTAAAAATCAGCATTCAAAATCCTAGCTTTGATCGGAACTTGGTCATCAATCTTTTATTCATATCCTCACCCTGCTAAAATAACTTGGATGGGGAACTACGTATATGGTGAGGCTGTATCTAAGAATCATGCTTAAGGGGATGAGTGAACTGAACCCAGGTAGATGGGGGTTCCGGGGTTCTGTAAGCCCCCATTGGTCATTTTGGGGACCGTTTTGAAATATAGGAAACCCCGAAATTGAGAAGTAGGTGTAAGCTGTGCTCCCTGCGCACCCCTATCCCACATTTAAACCCCTGGATATTTGGTAAAACTAAAATAAGACTCCTGAGTATTTTTTGATAATATTTTGGTGTTCATGGTAGGATGCTGACGATGTGAATAAAACGGTAACACTGAAAATTGAATCGAAAAAATACCCTAGACTCATGTTTGTTTGTTAATGAAATATCGATGACCTACAAGCATTTTTAGACCACTGACGTCAATAGACGGTGCAAGGGTGTGGACTTCACCGGGTGACACCATCCGAGGGCGTGACACCAGAATTACTGTTTATAAAATGTTTGTGCAGCATTTCAGCGTTGTTTTTGTTGCGACCGGTGTTTTTAGAGTTGCTGATTTTGGCACTTTTTTTTTCTATATGTTTTAGCAACAATATTGTGATAATTGGTATTTGCAAACGTATATCAACAACTGTCTTGAGAATAAAGTTATAATTAGAGGAAAATAAGGGAAACAGGTCTGACTGCTGCAGGGTCAAATTCCTCTCCTACT
>OY735214.1:16424844-16432344 GCA_963457665.1 Thysanoteuthis rhombus | reverse complement strand
GTAATCCAGCATTTCCTTTCCACTTGTCTTTCGATGTATTGCTGGGTTTCTGAGAAGCATCTTCCGTTATTCCTATTCGTTTTCGGATTTTTGTGTCAAGCAGTCCGTCGTCTGTTACTGTATAACTCATATAGTTCAATTGTTGCACCTGACCACAACGTCTACCTAAGACAACGAATCTCCATGAAATCCTCTGGAGAAGAAGAAGAAAAAAAATCCTGCGAAGAATCACTTTGACTCGGCAAACCTCCAACAGAGCAAGTTCAACCTTCAAGAACAAGAAAATCCTGCTAGTGCTAAAAGGAAATGCAATCTCTCGATAGTCACATATTGAGCTGAAACATGGAACCTAACCAAAAGACTGACCCTTAAACCGAAAATCATGCAAGAGAATCATGCTCAACATAACATGGGAAGATCACGACACATCATCACATATTAGAAGAAAAACAGGAGTCCGACATATAGAATCCATAAAAAAATTCTTAAATGGCAATGGGCTGGTCATGTTGCTCGAGTGGCAGACAACCGTTGGACATCACAACTCACAACGTGGACCCCCAGAGATCACATGCAAAACCGGGGCCAACAAAATATTAAGTGGCGTGACGAACTAGATACATTCAGAAAGTACTGGCTCTGTGACAAATCTTTGGAAAGGTATATATCCAACGACAGGCACAAAAAAGCAGTTACTGCTGCTGCAGATTTTGACGACCCCAAGATAATACTAACAGATCAATGAGATAGAGAACAGCGGCATAGCTACAGATTTAGGGGCCCTGGGGCTTGGCTCATTGAGCCCCGTCTCTACAACATTCAGTTTATAATTCTAATCTTGGGGGACGCAGACCCCAGAGAGTCCACAAAGGTATTAATGGGAGTCGAAAGCCTGAGATCCGTGAACTTTTTGAGTGGAAGTAGTGACGTTATTATTGTATAATATTATTGCAAATGGAGTAGGTGAACTACTATTCATAAAGTTTTGGGGACACCCTCCATAAGGAACCTGGGGCGTTTTAAGATTACCCACTTCTCCTCAGCAACGACACTGGTAGAGTGTACTTGAAGGTCAAACTAAAGATTAGTCAGCGATATGGATCAATACTTTTCAACAAGTTGAACGTCTGATAATGCTATAATAGCTTTGACTTGCTCATAGATTTCAAAACCTCAAAAGCATGTAATCGTCTACCCCTAAAGCTTGTTATCAATTTCAGACTAACATCTATTGAATCTTATTCATGTTGCTTTTTATCATAATTCCTAAACAGTCATTCTACGTGCAGCATGGATCGGAAATAGCTATCAAGCCTACGGTGAGATTCAAATTCACATCCCATATCGTTCGAAAGCCTGTTTGTCCAGGGCATCTGCGTTACCGATTAAGCCACGGAAATCAACCAGTTACAGAAATTCAATTCTAACCGAATAGCTTTCATTCTTTATCATCCTGAAACACCAAATACGACACCGTTGCTGCTTCTTAGTGCAACCCCCAGATTGTCATTCTAAAATTAAACTTTGAAAGTAAAGCTGAAAATTTGATTTACTTTAGTATCTTTCTTTCTCTCTCTCTCTCTCTCTCTCTCTCTCTCTCTCTCTCTCTTGGCAGCATGCCGTGTTGAGGTTTATCGATGAAAAATTTGAAAAAAAGAAAAAGATCAATGAATAAGCTGAATCTCTCAACCGTTGTTAGATAGAGACCAATTTAGTATAAACTTACATTATAGATTGAACCCTCAGAAATAGATTAGAGTGGAGCGTGTTGTTTCATGTATAAAATAATTTCCAAACAGTGTGGCCATTCCTTACACCTTACATTTATTGGACTACTCTTACTGAATATATATATATATATATATATATATATATATATATATATATATATATATATATATATATATATATATATATATACATATACATACATATATATCACGTTGCCTCTGCACCATTCTCAGTGTGCACTGGACCGAGTTCATTGCAAACAGCAAAGTTCTCGGCGCTGCAAAAGTCACAAGCATGGAGACCATATTCCAGAGGATACGCCTACGCCGGGTGGGTCATGAATCAAAGATAGAAGACTGTGATCTCCCAAAGGTTTTACTGTTCCGTGATCTACCCACGGGTCAGAGAGACAGAGGAACGCCATGGAAGAGATACAAAGACTCCTTAAAGATGACCATCATCTCCTGTAACATCGACCCCTGCTGATGAAAGAAAAACACGGTGACAGACAGTCTTCCAGGTTATCTCCATTTGTGAGCAGAAGTTCAGACAGCGCTGAGAAGAGACAAAGCTATAAAACTTGTAGTTCAGTGCTCTCTTATTAGAATGGCGCAATAGCAATCTCGTGTCTTTAAATATCCTATGAATTATTCTGACTTGTGTAGAGCCTGTTTCAAGAATGCATGTGTGGAAGAGATCGGACTTTATAGTGTGTGGAGCAGCCTGCCATTATTGTCATGTGAAATAAGCTTCTGTCCGCTGTACAGAACTACGACTCCGAAGTATTTCGCTCACTTTTCTCTAATGTTACCAGTTTAGATATTTTATATCTCAAATTAGATGATTCTAAAGAGCATAATCCAAGGGGCATAATAGAAACTATGAATGGAGATCTATAATCAGTAAATTTTAAGATCTATCTTTATTAGATTCCCTAGATAAACGCTACCCCTTCCCCTGCCCCTCCCCAAATTGTCCTATAAAATGATGTTGCTAAATGGTGTTGCTAAATTAGATATCTTTTTAAAGGAAATTTGGATAAATCTGAAAGGCGAAAGTCGAAGAAAATGATTTATGGAAACTACGAAGAAAGATCTATAATCTTTTAATTCTAATTATTTCTATTAGATTTCTCAAGAGCTGCTGATCCAAAAACCTTTGAACTCGACACTGCATTACCTCGTGTGTTGACTAATGTAACTGGCGAATGTTATATTCGTACAATGGCCAGTTGTCGAGTAATCGCGGTGCATACACACATAGACTTCTTCAATTGTAGTTTGATTATCTTCAACTCACTCTGTACGTTCGTAGCCATCAAGGCACAAAGAAGAGGTCATATTGCCATAGCACACTCGATTGCAAGATTAGAACATCATTTTTTTTTTAAAAGTCATCATTATTTCGCACACATTTCACAAGTACATTCACTTTATGATATCTTCTTTTACACTTTTCCTCAGTTTTTTTTTTTTTGCGATTTGACTTGATGATCGAAGAATATATCAACCGAAAATAGTGCAATCAGCTACAGGAAAAAAACCCACCAAGAACAAAAAAACGATGAAGATGCTAATCAAAAATTGTGTGGAAAAATGAAAGATACTTGATTTCAGAACCTCGGGCAATTCAAAGGAAACTTTCGTTGAAGTGATCAGAAATGGAAGAAGTATTTCAAATTAGTAAGACGACAACATCCAACCATTTAAAACAAACTGGGGAAATGAAGAAGTCTCTCCAGTGAGATAACAAACTCCTCATTCTAAATTGGCCATTATTCTCCAGACAGCTTAATATCATTTGTTTGCGCTGTAAACACATTGCAGCAAGGCACCATATTTGATGTTATTGTTTTCACTTCCACTCGTAGTATTATTAGTAATATCATCGTGGAATTTCTAAATTAGATGAACTATTGACAACAATTATTAGTTTTTCACTAGTATTCCTTTTGTCTTAATTTTAATTGCTTTTTATTGCAATCACTCTCACTGCCAGCCTACGGCGTTTAGTTAACAGCGCAGATCGGAGATAAAGAATGATATAGAGCTGCAGACTTATTATTCATATGTGCTTGCCTAAGCAAGGCTTAGTAATTATCAACTCGCATGCTCATCAATATCAAGGGTTCTCAACCTTTTTTGGCGCCATCACCCACTTCCACATGCAAAATTATCCCACTGCCCACACTTATAGTAAATATTCAAAAGAACATTAACATTTTCAAATCTTGGAAAACAATAAAAATGGACAATACTTTTTTATCAAAGTAATTGCTATTTTTTTTTTATATCATCAATTCCTGTGACGGATCAGTCACACCCAGTGCATCACGGGTCAGTCACACCCAGTGCATCACAATGAGTTCACAAAACGTGCGATATCACAGTTCTGCTTGGTGAATTAATAATAGGAAATGTTGCTGTTGACTCATTTTTTATAGTCAATTATAGACTGTGATACTCAAAAACCCAATACCACCCACAAGAATTTCGGGACACCCGCCATTTTCCACCAAGTTGCTCACCGCCCACCGAAGTGTTGAAATCGCCCACCGGTGGACTATATCGCCCAGGTTGAGGAACTTTGAGCTACATATGTTAAGGCCAGTGCCCGTTACTTACAAACGCATAAAACGTCACGTTATATTTTGTTCATATCTGATAGAGAAGTAACTAAGCTTGATTTTTTGGCTTTTCTCGTCTAGGTTGGTTTCTCTGCCGTTTCGTATACATTGAAAGGTCTTCTTTCAGATTCTCTTTGTACCAAGGTGATAACCTGCCGATTTCGATTGTGACGTCATGATGACATCTTCGTACATCTCCCCCTCTCTCCCTCTCTCTTTCTTTCTATCTATCTATCTATTTCTGTCTGTCTGTCTTTCTATACTGGGTCTCTTTCTCCCCCCTCTCTCTCACTCTCTCTCTCTCTCTCTCTCTCTCTCTCTATATATATATATATATATATATATATATATATATATATATATATATATAGCCACACTGAAGAGATGCAATACATCGAAACAGCTGTCTGTGGATGACACAATAATATATATATATATATATATATATATATATATATATATATATATATATGCCTAAAATGATGTAATTCATATGTTGCTTCTCTCAACTAAATAAGTACGAAAAACATTACAGATCGTATCAATGACCACGGACTTTTTAATTTATCTTTTTTAATTCAAATCAAAACGTATTGCTATAATTAAGATATTTTCTTTGGAGTTTTAATTCTGGTTTTAAGTTTGGTTTTAATTGCAAGAAAATAGGATGAAGTCAAGTCGTAATAAATAAAGATTACTTTTGCGTATTCGAAACAGTTTTCCGGCTGTTTTTAATGTTAATTTCCATCATCTAAGATCAACTTCGATGATACCATGATTGATGTCAGCCAACAGAAAGATCTAAACTCTGTAATTGAAAATTTTCTAAAACAATAAAGCAGCCCTAATAGAGGTATAGGATTCTTCGGGGAGAAGCTAATTTCTGCAGTTATGCCTCCGTTTACAATTTTTGTTCAAAAAAGATCTACTGTCAATGTTCTTTAAGGTGTGTTTTCTTTCACCCGATGCGATTATTCATCAATGCTTTCCAGCCATGCCCCCCGCCTCAAGAACTCTCCACATGTTCAAGCCGGGAGACGACACAAACAGACAAACAAGAATTCATTTATTATTGAGAACACCAGGAAAACTCGAACCCTCCGAAACTATCTCACTGAATCCAAACTCGACAAAATATATTGAGGGAAAGTCTTCTCGTTGCTTCCTGTTGCTTTTCGTATTTTACTACGACCTCGTTTGGGAACCTCACAGTTCTCAGTGTATAGCGCCCTTTTGCATGTGCCAGGGCTCCCAAGGGCGACATATGACCCTAGCTATGAATACCTTTTATACTCTATTGACACTGTAAGGAACCGTATTTTTGTAGTTGGTACTTTCTGTTCAAACCCCCTTATCTTGATCCACTGGTGTTGAACAAAACTTGTACCATTTGAACATCAAATCAGGCTAATGACTTTGTACCCCTGAATGTTTTATTGCTGTTGGTCTGAAATTTGATGCAAGCTTTATATGTATTCATTCCAGGAAGACCGTGAAACTTGAGATTTTGTTTAATCCTTAGAGATTTTGTGAGATTTCTAAACATTTCAGTAATTTCGTGAAATCCCCAGTTTCACAATCTTACTGTAACATATATTTTAATGTGATCCACTCATGTTTTTAGAGGAATAAAAAAAAATGTTTTTGACTGAGCAAATAAATAGTACAATAACCGATTGAACTGCGTTGCATGTTTTTTCGTTTTGCTTTGAAGTAAAGAGAAATGTAAGGTGAAGCTCAAAGAGGTATAAGTATGGTTGGTGAGAGTAACGGTAGTAGCAGTAGCAGATGCCATGGCACCAGGGATATCTGAAGTTCGATTAGTGAGACAACGGGTCTGGTGAGTTACTCAATAAAAACCATTACGTGACCAACGTTTTTTGTCAGCCTGCCATCGTAAGGGTGATCAATTAAAAAAATAGAAAAAAATATTGATCAGTGGATAAGTTACTTCTCTTGCCTTTTGTTGGACAATGATCATTTTAAAAAATGGCCAAATTAAAAAACATAAAAAGCGTGAATGCTGCTGGACATAAACTAAGGGGGCAATTATGCATATACTTACATCGCAAATAGGACACCCACTGAAAGCCTATTTGGGGAAGGAATTTTCAAAAAATAAAGATAAATAGTAATACATTGTTTTTTCATTATTATTTTTTTTTCAGACATAATGAGGAGTAAATATTTGATTGTTCATCCCGCAAGTTCAATTGATGCAGCCTGTAGCCAGCCAGTAAGCCAGCCAGACCAACTTGAAAACTGAGAAAAAACCTATGTCGACAGTTTTGGTTAACAGTTTTTGTTGACTGTTTCTGACAAAAAAAAAAAAAAAAGAGAAAAAAAAGTAAAAAGCCAAAGATTGTTCATTATTGTTATGACTTTTACTTTTTAAGAAAGTTCAACAATATTTGCCTTTTTAAAAAAATATTTTGGGTTAATAAAAAGCATTAATAAAAGCCAAAAGCGAGAGTAAAATCCAGTTGCACAACGTTCTCTCTCTCTCTCTCTCTCTCTCTCCGTCTTGGGGTCCTAGATATCTTTAACCTTTAACCTAACCTATCAAGTCGCTTAATGCATAAAGTTTCCAAAAGGTCTTTTCTTTAACCCCAAACACGTTAATCAATATCTAATGTTTGGAAAAAATACTTTATTAAATAAACAAATTTCAATATTTTGAAAAAAAAAAAAAAAATCATGATGGGATAAATTTGTCCCGTTAAACATTTATCACAAGAGAGATGAAAAACACATGGAATTCGGAGATCTCTTCGCCTACATGTCTTTCATGATCAATCATGTAATGCAAACTAATTTCTGCGTTGGTTTTATGCTCTGATGACGTCATTGCACGCGGTTGTAAAAGCTGGGAAAATCTCATTTACTTTATTTTTTGTAACACATACATTCCATCAGACTTTTACGGGATATATAAAAATATATATGTGTGTATGTGTGTGTATGCATTTTGTCTGTCTGACTGTCTCTGTCTCTGTCTGTCTATGTTTATCAGGAGTCTCAAAAGGGTTAAAAGAGATTTAGCTCAATACCTCATCTTCAATAAACTCCAGTTAGTTAGTGTTTTAACAACTCAACTTATGATAATCACGACTACTCTATAGATCGTTACGTATTTACCACCA
>OY735214.1:16414844-16419844 GCA_963457665.1 Thysanoteuthis rhombus | reverse complement strand
TTTTAAATATATGTATACGTGAGTTATTGAGTCATATTTGTTAATAGTTATTTTGAACAGTGCGGGCCTTTAAAAGCAATTTCATTTCTTCTGTTTTATGTTGTTTTGGGCAAAACTAAGGATTTCGAATTTCTCATTTAGGTGGCATGGGGTTTCAATATTTTGGCATTTATGTTTGTCATATATTTTTTCTATTTTACCGTAGATTTGTGATTACTATCACTCAGTCTCCAAAGATATGTCAACAGGGATGTACTATCTTTATATTTTTGATCTACAAAAGATGATATATGCTTGGCTAATCTAAGTTTAAAGGGTGTTCTCGATATTCCTACGTAATATATCACGTCTAAGGGTTTGTCTTCGTTTGATATTTCGGCTTGGTACATAATAGTCGTTTTGAGACATTTGTTTTCCAAAAGTCATCTATTTTTATTTGCACTATTCCAATCTGGTTTATTTATGCTTTCTTTGTTAGTATTAATTCTAATAACTCTATTGTTATGTTTTAATGAATTTATTGAAATTTTCAGTACAACTAAAACTAATTTTCAGCTTGTTCTTGTTGAATATCTTACTCAGTGGGTTGCTTGGGGGCTGTGCTATATTAATTGGATGAATATTTTTCTGAAGTTAGTTTTTACTTGTTGGATGAATGGTGGTGTGTATCAGAGGATTTTTCTACCTCTATTTTTTGTTGTTGTTGCTCTATTTTTCTCCATCAGATTCGACATTTTTTTAATCAGATTTAATGTTCATTTCAGTAAAACCACTATTCTTTAGAGCTTTAGTATATTCATTTGTAAACTTGTTGAATATTGAGGAATTATATATTAGTCTACTTTCTATTGATTTGGGGATATTTTTAATGATTTTGATTGTGTGGTTAGAACTTATGTTGATATATCTAATTACGGAGTTTCCTTTTCTACATAATTCGTGGGTGTTATTATTCAAATTATAAGTGACATCTAAAAAATGTCGAATTTTCACGTTGGCCTTGATTAATATTTAAAGGTAAAGTTGAATGTATCGAGAACTTTACGGATTAAATCCATCATACATCGGATATTATATTATATTATATTATATTGCGTCCATGATACGCATCGAATATATATATATATATATATATATATATATATATATATATATATATGTATTATTGTGTCATCTATAGACAGCTGTTTCGATGTATTACATCTCTTCAGTGTGGCTATAGACTTTCCATTAACCCATCCGAGGCAGAATTGAAACCGTCACTTCAGACCTGCAGGCCGATATCCTACGTCTGGACTACGGAACTGGACAGTCTGGAGGGCTGAATTTAAGCTATATATTTATTTACACAGAAATGCTTCATCCACCAGAGTGCTCTATTCCTATGGAAGAGCATTGCATAGGCTTACAGTGGATGAGTTACCTCACTTAAAGAGTGCTCAACCCTGAATATATATATATATATATATATATATATATATATATATATATATATATATATATATATATATGCTGGACAAAGGAAATATCACGTCCAGTATTATTGGCTTGCTGGGCGTATTAGTTGTGTATTTCCAACTGGTGTATCTCATGACTTCGCACACTTTGTCCATTCTCAACGAGGCAGTTTTTCGTGACCTTCAATCGTTGTTAGAGTTGTAATTTAACAGAAACTAAACATATATACCAATAAAGACCAGCAAAATTGACACATATTGCAACCTATATATAATCTATAGTAAACGTCACAGTGTTTATGACGAAAAGAAAATTGAAAAAAAAAAAAGAAAAAAAGAATTACTTTAACGTAACAAAATCAAAACCTATTTTTAGCAATTGGTGAACAGAATCGAACCATTTTAGAATAGGCACCAGAAGGATTTTTCATTTTGGTGAAGAAATTTAAAAAAAAGAATGATTAAATTTAAATTAGAAATTTTTTTTTCAAATATTTCGCGACCGCCAGTAGCTTTACATAACCTATCCTGGGGTCGCGAACCCTACTTTGAGAAGCCCGGATGTACCTCATTCTTTCTTCTCCATTCTGCTGTACGAGGCTATATATAGGAACTATCGTGACCGGGGATCCTGTCTGTTCAGAAACAAGCAACCACTGAGATAGCGTCCTGTTTTGCTTGGAAAAGACCAAAACCGTCTAATTTCCAAATACGATATTCTCTGTGATCGGAGAAGATTGATTTTACTCTGAATTAATGGAAGTTTTGATCCTGAGAGAGAATCGGTCATCCGTGGGGACTCTAACTCAAACGATAACAATCTATTGTTTAATGGAAATTGAACTGCCCTACAGTCTCCCAGGACCATTTTGGATTAGTTTTAATTATGGGCAAATGGTGTCTTCTTGATAAACCAAGAAAATGTCCTTTTGCACAGCTGGGCAGAGCTGGATATAGACCCAGGCCAGATGAGAAATGTTGGCCCCCTTTGAAAACTACTCATTACATATTTTAGTAATCAGTGCTGAATACATATGACTTATCTATGGATATAGTCATGTCTATGATAATACGTATGCTTATAAAGTCATAAAACTGAATAAAAGAACTGGACGGATTTATAAAAAAAGTAATGGCATCACTTCTCAACCTTTTCTTGTAGCAAATTACACCAGAAAAATCAAGCAATTTCGCCAAGTCACAGTTGATGTCCAACATGGCTAATTCATTCAAACGTTGAGGACCGAAATTATGTCTTGATTCGTTTTCGGACTCTTTAGCTAAAATACCATCCAATGTTCTGTCAATTTTTAGTTTGTCGGAGTGTGAAATCTTGCATTGTGCAATTTTTTTCCCCCTGTTACAAAGGGATATGCGCACTGAATGCTGGCGCTAATTTAAACTTGGAATTATTTCAAGACTATTTTTGGCATATCTCTCGTTGCTAGAAAAACTGTATTGGTATATTTTGATATAGTACAGATTTCGTTGCATTCTATGAAATAACATATTTAGTTAAGATTTTATTCTATACCTTGAATTGCTTTGTTCTGTTCGTTCAAAGTAGAACAGAAAATAAGTGATGCACAAATGTAATATTTGAAAAACCGATTAACTAGAAAACAACAATAGTTAACTTGGAGATATTTTCAATAAGTATAATTATAGAATGAGCCTGAATATCAATTACAACATTATTTTTGGTGACCTACCTTTTGTGCTCACATTAATTTTCTTTGTGCACTGGTCACAATACATGAGTGCGTAAGAACAAATGCACAACTTAGAAAGAAGAGTTCATATTTGGGTGCCTCTCCGAGGAGTAATGGTTAATGAGCCAATCTAGCAAACCATTATTTTATTATTATATAGTAAATTGATCTTTATTGAGTGCTCAATACTTGTGGCCTTGTGTTAGACCAAGCAAAACCTAGCAAATACCTATAGATAAAGATTGAGTGTATGTCACTTATCAATGATACGATTCTACTCACAAAGGTCAAGAAAACAAATATGATAAAACTTGAGTCTTAAAATTATGGAAAACAAAAATGTGTGTATGTATGTATGCATGTGTGTGTGTGTTTGTGTGTGATCATTCATATACCGTCATATAATAATATATACCTATATAACCTGAGGAGGTAAGGAGGATGAAGCATCTGAAACATTGTGATAAATAGAACAACAAGGAGAACTGACTTGACTGAACTAACCGATATACAATGATACACATGTTGTTCCGCAGCACCTACAGTAGAGTAATGATTAACAAGATGGTCTTGCATATCATTTGGTAGCGCAGTGAGTCTGATTTTCCCTGGGTGCTCAGTTATTGTGGCCTTGCACCAAATCAAACTTAGCTGAGCTGTGTAGTTAGAGTTCCATCCTGAAATTACATGGAATATGCAGGGGAAAAAAAAGAAAGCTTTCAGAGTGCACATGCCTCTGCCAATATCATTGTCACTAACAACTGAATGAAGATCAGTTGATACATGGCTACAATGCTGGGGGGTTAATTGTGAAAAAATTCCTTGATCCAGGCCCAAATTAAATCTATTCTTCTTTTGTCCATGGCCCATTCTCCCACAAACTTGGGTGAAAACATAGATGTACGGAAAAAGGGAAAAACATCTCCCAATAAGAAAAGAATTTCTGGGTGTGCCCCATAATTTAACCGATTCTTCCTTACCCCATGGTCAACCCCTCCAGAAAATTTGATTGAAATTCATTTGGAACTTATAGAGATACCGTGTGGAGAGACAAACAAACTGAGAGAGAAACAGCCATGAGTGAATATATAGACCACTTCCAACTTCCTCGACAGAGGGAAAAAGGTTCCACCTTTATGGCATTTTAGGAGAATGATTTGATATCTGTATTTGAATCTGCTGATATTATGCACAAACATCTAAATTGAAAAACTTTCCGACTATTTTGCACGGGAACTGTGTTTTGCCTTCAAGTCTAACATTGGGGTCTTGAGAAGGAAAATTTATTTGAATTGTAGGCTGAAATTTTGTCACAACACCCCTGTGTAACTTCTACCAGAAGGCAAAGAAAATTTATAACATTTGGAGTCAACCTTCCACCATAATGATTTTCATATCAGACTTTTTCCCAAATGGTAGGACTGAAATTTGAATATATATATATATATATATATATATATATATATATATATATATATATATATATATATATATATATATATATATATATATATATACACATATATAATATTGAAAGTATAGATATTTTTTGTTTGTTCATTTTTGTTGTAAGATGTTATTTCTTAAATCCTTATAGTTGGTTTTTAATGAGTTTAAAACAAATATATGCTACCTAAATACACAATATATATATATATATATATATATATATATATATATATATATATATATATGTATATTTATATATATATATATATATGGGCTTCTGACAAAACTATTTTCATTACCAGTTAATGCTGCCTAACTTACGGTTGTTAAATGTAAAAATCTGAGTGTCCTGATAAAAAGCAACAAACGAAGATGAAAGATA
>OY735214.1:16337344-16409844 GCA_963457665.1 Thysanoteuthis rhombus | reverse complement strand
TGATAAGTTAAGAATAAGCTTTGTAAATAATGATAAGGTAATGATAAACTGGCTAAGTAATAACCTAATCATAAGATAGGTAAATTATAATTCCACAATGAGCTGTGTGAAAGATAAGATGGCTAAATGATAATCTAATAATAAGATGAGTAAATTATATACTTAACATAATGAATTCAAATACTATTGAGCATGTCGAAATATTTTTATTCATCCTGTGCAAACATATGTATTACATAACCTGCAAATAATGATTCATAGAATTATAAACATGCACACATATTTATACATATAGTCTTATAAACTTAGCGTATTTCAGCTGAAAGATAATTTTTACTTCAGAGATTTCATAAATTTTATACAGTCCTAAATCATCCTGTGATGTTATGTCATGCTAATGATGTATGTATAAATTTATTGTGAGTATATAGATCAGGTCAGGGGTAATGACTGCCTCTGGTACCATATAATCTAATTGAACCTGTTGCATAGAATTTGAGGAGAAAATGGGCTTGGCCAAGTAACCGTTAATACTCTGAGAAATGGTGTGAAGAATCCAGCATAGTTTCCCACTGACCTATTAGATCAGAGGATAATTTGATCACTGATGAAGGTTAAAAAGAAGAAGAGAGGGAGAGGCCGAGGCTGAGCAAGTCTCTTGTTCATCTAATACTGCTGCATGGCTCAATTCTTGAGAAAATAAAAGCTGATGTGCCCTGACTTTAAATCATTATGATGGTAAACAAGGAGACAGAGAGATAGAGAGATAGAGACAGACAGAGACAGGGGGATTTTAATTGGTTTGAAAGATAGAGAAAGATTTTTACTTAGATATGTGCAAAAGAGACAGACAGACAGACGGAAGGAGAGAGAGAAAGAAGGAGAGAGAGTTTTAGTTGGTCTGAGAGAAAGATTTCACTCAGCTGTGTGCAAGAGAAAGAAAGAGAGAGTTTCACTGGCTTGAAAGAGAGAAAGAACTTCACTTAGCTGTAAGCAAGAGAGAAAGGAGAGAGAGCTTTATTTTGAAACAGTACTAGATCTCTATTGGTAAACAAAGAGGAGAGAGAAAGAGTGAGGGTAGAAAGAGAGAGAGAGAGAGAGAGAGAGAGAGAGAGGGTGATGATGAGTAAGTCTACCTTCTATCCAATACAGCTGCATGATACGATCCCTGAAAAATGAAAATAACTAATGTAATCCTCCATGACACCATTGCAGCCATAGCTTCCCTTGTGAATTTGTTTCATATATGTACAGTAGATCTGCTTGGTAGCAAAAAGAAACAAGAAAGCACTCAGCGAGTGCATACCTCTGCCAATGGCATACACTAATTAAAAACTGAATGAATATCAGTTCATATATAGCTATGATTAAGGGGAGGTAACTGTGTTTTGATTTTCTATGTTTCAGACTTTTGTTTACCTATACTTAATATATGAAATAGTATCCATCAATCAATTAACAAATTCCTGGATCTGCCCTAAATTAATTCAATCTGTTCTTAACCCATTGCCAATCCTTCCATAAGATGTCATTGGGATTCGTCAAGAACTTTTGGAGATATCGTGTCATCAAACATGAGTGAATATATGGATACATGGAAATAGAATGAAAAAATCTCTCCCTATTGAAAAAAATTCCTTGATCTGCTTCCAAATTTAATTAATTCCACCTTAGCCTATGGCACAACCTTTCACTAAATTGAAATTTATTGGGAACTTTTAGAGATATTGTGTGAACAAACAGAAAGATATGAGCAAATTCATATACCTCTTCCAACTTAGTTGGCAGAGGTAAAACAGAGTGACTTCGGCAAGAAATCAGAATCAATCATTTGTGACATTAGTAACATGCCAGATACCAGTGCAGGCATTAGTAGGAGAAGCCTTCACAGTAGTATTTGATTGGTTGCAGAATCAGTAACACTAGTGACAGGAATCTAGGTTGTATCAGCGGTACCACTATTGATGGCAATATTAGTGACTATAGTGAGAACACTAGTCGCAGCAACTTCACAGCAGAGTGTGATTGCTGCCTCAGAAAGCATCATGTTTTATTTTGGTTTGCACCATTAAAGGTGCAATTGCTGCTGTGAAAAAAAAACTTTCTCTCATTTCACCCACAAAATATTGAGTAAATTTTGCAAAAATGGGTTTTTCCTAGTATTTATTGCGTGATTGCAGCAAGAAAAAAAAGATGCTAATATTTTCTTCTATTTATTGTGTGAATGCTGCAAGAGATTGAAATGTATTCTTTTTGTTATTCATCGCAATTACTGCAAGAAAAAGTTGTTTATTCTTTCTATTATTTTTAGTGTGATTGTTGCATGAAAGTGAATCTTACTATTTTTATTATTTATCGCGCAAGAAAATGTTCTTATCCTATGCTTTCATTTTTTTTTGCAAGAAAAAAGTCTTTTTTTTTTTATTGCAACTGTGTGATTACTGCAAGAAAAAGTTGCTTATTCTTTCTATTATTTTTTCTGTTTATAGCTGCATGAAAGTAAATCTTATTCTTTCAGTTATTTATCGTGTGATTGTTACAAGAAAAGAAAAGTTATCTTTCTATTATTTATTGGGTGGCTGATGCAAGAAATGGATTTGTCCTTTCTATCATTCATTGTGCAATAGTTGCAAGAAAAACACTAATTCTTTCCATTATCTATTGTATGATTACTGCAAGACAACTTGCACATCCTTTCTGTCATTTATTCTGTGATTGCAGCCAGAAATAGATTCTTATTCTTCTATCATTTATTTTGTGATTCCTGAAAAATCCTGCTAATCTTCCATTTATTTTGTGATTACTACAGGAAAAATGTGTTTTTTTCCTCCTATATATTGTGCACTTGCAAAAGGAAGAAATTTCCCATTATTTATTGTGATTTTTGCAAGAAAAACTATTATCTTTTCTATTTATTGTCAGATTGCTGCCAAAGATTATCTTCTTTCTATCGTTTATTGTGTGATTGCTGTAAGAAAATCTTCATTATTCTTCCCCATTTAGCCCCAAAGAAAGATTCCAATATCCTTTCTTCTACTTATTGTGTGATCACAGCAGATAAAAATTTTGTGTGATTGCTATAAAAATGAAACTCTTATTCTTTTTTTCATTTTTTTGTTAATCTATTGTCACAGCCGGAGCAAGCATCATTGGGGCCCACTGGTAACCACTGGGTTCTGAGCTGCTGTTTAGTTTGCTCATTTGTCAGACTGGCTCTGTATTGTCACAGAAAATTCTTCTTATGGTGGGAAAATTTTGTTTTCTGGGTGAAGACACCTTACTTTCTTGAGAATCAGCGTTTAAAATCCATGGCCTGAACAGCTGGCACTGGTAGGAAATAAGCAACTATCTCAGCCATGAGACAGGCCTTGGAATTGACTAAGCTTAGCTGAATCTGCTACTGGGCCATAGCTGGGGGTCATTCAATAAAGAGTGAACTCTCAGCATTACTAATGATTAGGTGAGACAAGATTTCTCTATGGCAGGTGCCCACATCTTTCAAGTTTAACAGCCTTAACTATTGAGGCATCCAGCAAGGCTAGAACTCACTAGACTTGTGAATTGGTTTTTCAAGGCTTATTTAATCATTTCTCTATGGTAGGCACCCCTCAAGTGAACCCAGTGAGGATCAACCATATTGCACAACCAATGGTTTCACTAGGCAAGCTTGCCAATTGTTGGTTCAGAAAGATATTAAACTCGGTTTGACCTGGCATAAGGCTGCTATAATAGTGCGCTTGGTGAGAATCAAAGTTATGGATGATGGCCTGCAAGATTAGGTCGTTCACTATCGCTCTGCGACAGGCTCCCCAAGTTTTAATCTATAAAAAGCATTGATTTGCAATGCTTAGTTCTCACATATGCGACTGTTATTATTCTTTCACTTGATTCTTTGAGGTATGAGTGGCTTAACGGCTATTAGCATGAAAAATAGAATTGGCGAGCTGAGTTCGAATGCTGGCTAGATTAGTTTACCTTCACTTCATGCTTATGTCCTTGTGAAAGGAACGAATCCACTTGTCACCTTCAGCTACGGGTAAATAGCAAGGCAGTTGGAATCCTTTAGCCCTGCAAGACAGTCCATCTTGCTAGTCGGGCTGGCACCACAGCCTCCAAAAAACCCATAACTGCTACAAATAATAATTAGGTCTGCATGGATCGTTCAAGAGATGCAGACAAAAACACTGCCTTGGATGTCATGTGACATGCAGGACCGGCTCTAGCTGAAGTCCAGCACTCTTCCAAGTATAGGGCTATCTTATTGATTCATTTATCTATTCAAAGTATTTAACTGTCAGATATTCCCTAAAAATCTGACTTCACATCAGGATATTTTTTTCATTTTGTTTAATTTTCACATTTTTCATTTGGATTTGGAAGGTCTGACTGTCCCACATACATGATAGGCGCCCCCCTAACGCTTGGCGTCCGGGGCAACTGCCCATGTTGCTGGTACTTTGAGCCGACCCTGCGTGTGACACGAAAAGCATGTTAGCTTTCTTTCATTTTACAATTCTTTGTGAACAAAAATGAAAAGAGCAGTTTTGTATATTTTTGAAGAAAATTAAAAAAAAAAAATAATGGAGAGACAAGTATGGTTAGTCAATCAATACAAACTGTCACGAGACCAAAGTCTTTTGGCATCATGTCATGTTTGGGAGGATCAATTGCAAAATTGGAAAAAAAGGTGATCAATGAATACGTTACTTCTCTCACCTTTCGTTAGGCAGTGAAAACTGAAAAATCCACTGGAAACAACCTAAGGAACCAATTTAGCATAAACTTACATTATCAATTGACCACCTCCTCCACTAAAAACCTATTTTGGAGGAGAATTTTGAAAGCAAACAAATAATTTTTTTCCAGATACATTGAGGAGTGAAAGCTTAAAATTTCAATCCTCTCACTCCATCAGAGTGATCAGTATCCGTGATTCATACCTAACCAGCCAGACTGACTCAAAAACTGAAGAGACTCAAGTTGACGGTTTTGGGTGACTGTTTCGGTTGACGTTTTCTAATAATTATTTACCAATTCCACGGACGTCATAGCAATCTCTCTTCTGCTGTTTCTCAGAATGGCGATGCATCCTTGCTCCATTAGAGGGATTCGCGCCAAATCTCTTCATTTGATTCTCAAACAACCTGGGAAAAATGAAGAGAAATTGACATTCTTGAAAAAAAAAAAACCGAAAAAAAAAATCGTCAATACCTGACGTGTTTGCTTATTTGCTTGTTTACAGGAAGACTGGTTTGATTCTTTTCAACTTAACACCTTAAAAAACAAACAAACAATGGCGACTATATTATTGATGGGAAATAATTTCTGCAGTTGGGGTGAAATAATACTCTGGGATTGAATTTTTCGCAATCACAAACACATGCATGTAACAGATGTAAAGAGAAGTTTGAACTCGCATACGTACACCAATACAGGATTCTTGGCACTTTTGAACTTATTTGTATTAACTATACAATATCTTCAGAAATGAACAGAAATCTACAATATGTTCATCATCAGAATATCTCAATAATATTTAGGAACACTATTCTATTATGAATTATGTAAATTAAAATATTACTTATTTAAAAAAAAATTACTATTTTATTAGTATGAACTTGAATGAAAAATAGAATATCATTTTATTTTATATATTCCGTGTACATTCCTTATTATTTATACAGTCCTTATTTTATTTAGAAAGAAACAGGAGAGAAGGGTAGTTGAGTAGTTTATTGAAGAGGTGAGGAGAAAGAAAATGGTAGTTTATAAGAGCGCAGGAAGAGAGAGAGAGAGACAGAGAGAGAGAGACAGAGAGAGAGAGAGACAGAGAGAGAGAACTTTGGGTAGTTTACTTGGGGCTAGGGAGAGAGAGAGAGAGAGCAAAGTAGAAAAGAAAATTTGATAAGAGAGTAGGAAGGGTGCAGTAATGAAAGTTTACTGAGGCGGTGGGAAAATTTTCGCCAGTGAAACTAATCCATGTTTATATAACATTCAGCTGAATCATGGATGGGCAACGAGGATTGGAAGGGATAAGGGAGAGAATGGGAAGATATAGGTAAAAGGCGAGCAAAGAGCAAATGCATGAGATTATGGGTAATTCCGTGCGTCAAACTAGTTCGTGGTGACAGAGCTTTGTTCAAAAATCCGGACAATCCAAGACTAATAACTAAGCACTGGTTTGAACATTCCCCACATCCCGTCACCAACATCAGCAGTACAATAATCTTGTGGGACATTGCTATCAATACAGACACGGCAGCCAACTGACCAGACATCGTAGTCTATGATAAGATGGCAAAGAACTGTCTTCTCTTTGATCTTGGACTGTTTCGAAACAAACCATACACAATAGGACTAAATAGGCTAGAATATGTATGAAAATGCTTCATTTAAGAATTTCTGACAACCTAAGACTATTAACTAAGCTCTGGTTTGAACATTTGCCACCTCCGGTCACTAATTTCGGTGATGTAAATAAAAATCATGAGTGCTGTTGCTATCTATACAGACACGGCAGTCAACTGACCGAACATTGTATTCGATGATTTGCTGCTACGGAAATTAGGGCGGGGGATATAGCGTATACCTACTTCTCAATTTCTAGTTTTTAAAAAAAAATCATCATCATCATCATCATCATCATCACCAGTCTTTTAACGTCCGTCGTTGGACATAGACCTTACCTAGGATCCACCACATTTGTCTATCATGGGCGTCGCAGAGCCAGTATTTTCTGAATTTGTCTAGTTCACCTCTCCATCTTGTATTTTGTCGGCTTCGGTATCGCATGAGGTCTCTGGGGATCCATGTTGTGAGTCGTGATGTCCATCAGTTGTCTTTCATTCTCGCAACATGACCAGCCCATTGTCATTTGAGTTTTCAAATGAATTCTATGATGTCTCTGACTCCCGTTTTCTTTCTGATATACAGTGTTGTCTTGTGATCTCTCCATGTGAGGTTGAGCATGATTCTGCATGCTTCTCAGTTTGCAGGTCTGTCTCCTGTTTAGGTTCCATGTTTCAGCTCCATAAGTGACTATTGGGAGGAGGTTCAACCTTTAATATTGGAGACATTACCGTATACGTAGTTTCCCAAAGTCCATATCCATCACTGGTTTAATGAGCCTTTTATGTATCTCAGTTACAATAAAAATAATGTTTTGTTTACTACATGTAAAACTGAATTAAATTATGAAGTATTGTGCCTTGATTATTCGTATTGTCAAATGAGTTTCAATGGCATTTGTGTTGTCAAATCCAAGGTTCAGAATTCGATCATTCAAAATGTAATTTCGTTGGATGTTTTTGTTTTTTTTTAATTTTTTGCATGTAAAGATCACTACGATTGTTATATTTTCTACTTATCCTCTAACATGATGGCTTTATATCCGATCCATTGAAATTTAGATGAATGAATTATTAACTTAGATTATTAATAAGCAACGAAAATGCAAAATAAACAAAAAGTCAACTGTTTTACATCCTTCATCTGCAAAATTACCATCAAGTAACGCACAAAACTTGTCACGCCATCTTGTTGTTCAGTAAAGCCTTGAGTCGGAATAATACGCGAAAAATCACCGAACACATCGGGCCGATCATCGGGTAACAAATAACAAGTGATCCATAGCTCTTGTCGAGTTAAATCAAGCAGAAAATCGCCCTAGGATGGCAAGCCTTCGGCAAAGCAAACTTAATCTTCAAAAACAAGACGATCCCAATAATCCTAAAAAGTAAAGCATACAACCAATGCATTCTCTTGATAGTCACATATGGAGCTGAAACATGGAACCTAACCAAGAGACAGGCCCGCAAACTGAGAAGCATGCAGCGTGTGCATGAAAGAATCATGTTCAACCTCACAAGAAGAGATCACAAGACAGCACAATATATCAGAAAGAAAACGGGGTTCCAACACATCATAGAATCCATTAGGAAACTCAAATGGCGAGAATGAAAGACAACTGATGGACATCACGACTCACAACATGGATCCCCAGAGACCTCATGCGATACCGAAGCCGACAAAATACAAGATGGAGAGGTGAGCTAGACAAATTCAGAAAATACTGGCTCCGCGACGCCCATGATAGAGAAATGTGGCAGATCCTGGGGAAGGTCTATGTCCAATGACGACGTTAAAAGACTGGTAATGATGATGAGGACGTTCGAACAGTAGATGTGAAACGGACATGACCGGTGAGCAGAAAACTAAACACCGGGAAGTAACGCAGTCAGGGCCTCCGGAGCATAAAAGTTTTCGCTGCCCCCTCCCCCCCACACACATTGCAAACACCCTCGTCTTTCAGTCACCCTGTTTTGATTTGCCATAACCCTTTCAGAACATCATACTGTACTCCCTTCGCCGGTAAACGATGAAGTCAGCCTACGTTGTTGATGGACAAATCGTATCGTCTGGGAAGTTTAATTCCCATACCCTTTCAACTCTCTAGGGTCCGAATAACTATCCTGGACCCCCTTGTACCTCCCTGCACCCCGTTCTCAGAGGCCCTGGATGCAGCAGCTTTTAATGATTCAGTCGTGAAATACGTGAGCTCACGGGAATATAACACCTGCTGCAACAAAACTCCACAGAGAGGAAATAAAAGAACATGTCCGGACCGAAAATTGTAAATTGAGAAATTTTCCCAACAACGAAAGCGCGAAAAGGAAATAGAAGTCAATTTCATTTCTTCTTGCAATACCATGTTACCTGACTTTTCATTTCCTTACCTATTCTGCTTTTCACCTGCCTGGTTTGGGATGTGATACTACATTTAAACAGTTTTAGTAGGTATCTAGTGGCATCAAGCAAATTTTCGAAAAACGGGGAATTTTTCTTTTCATATTTTTTTCCCTAACGAAATGCGAGCCAGATGAGATTAGATGACCGAGCGTAGACTTCGTCTTTATATAAACGTCACAACTGTGGTCCCCAACCACGGGTCGCGGACCGGTACCGGGACACACAGCATGCATAGCCGGGCAGCGAGGAAATAATATAATTTAGCGATATTTCTTTGTTAAATATTTTTTAAAAATTAATTAATTATTAAACTCGTTTGTTAAACCATTTTAGAAACGAAATTGAGTGTATCAGCCACTTATAAACAGCTTATCATCTGTAATCCGGTTGAGATCATCCCCACTTCCCGCCTCAACCGTTCTGCAAGACAAAATTGAACTGGTCAGCGGTGTGAAAAAAGGTCGGGGACCCTTGCGTTACAAGCTCTAAACAGCTACTCGTATGCATCACGCATATTCAGTATGAACAAAAATTTGAGCTTTCTTTTGAATATAGATCTTTACGAAATTTAGTTTAGTTTGGGCACAAGGACATAATCGTGGGACACCCATTGAGGCTCAAACTACTCATGTATAATATAATAATGATCTGTGAGATTAGCTAAACAAAGTATTTTTCTGTCACTCATTTTCATTGGTATTTAATGGCCAAATTCCACAGATTTTGTCTCCTTGAGAAGCACTTAGCAATGAACTTTTTAGTTAGGTCATGTTTAATTTTGGGCCATTTTTTGCATTTTTCTCATTCCCCTCTGAACATTTTATCTAAAAGGAAGAAAACAAATTTGCTAGAGATTAATTGTGCTTTTAATCCATAAGACTATCGTTTCCTCAGGAAATTTGTAAGTTTCAAAAAATGTCAATTTCTTAACGTCATGTGGGAGGTTCATTTTGCGATATAATTGTAAGGCCAAACTAGACCCTTTTTCTCTGTTACGCGTACAGAACAAAAAAGTTGACATTGCTGCAGTAGTATTGATGTGTTTTATAAACAATTTGGCCTTTTGACATTTTTTTGTGTTTTTGGTTAGAAACAACTCAAACTATCTGGCAACACTGGACTTTAAACCACCTGTTTTTGATTCTCTGAATTCTTCCAGGAATTCTTCTATAACTCCATCTTGCAACAGGTTTACGGCCAAATCGCGTTGAATTGCAGATGACCGTATGGGTATAATAGGAACTGTAAGCGCTTGAGGATCAGCACCCTGTGATCTTCCCAAGGAGGAGACCATTCTCTACACTACACTTAACAAAGCAAGCCTACCCCTGAACCCTCTGGCTGCGAGCGTCAAGAAATAAACGAATAAATTTCGCAGCATTGCGCAGACCCTGACAATCAGTAATAAAGAATTCCCTTTGAAGTCATCAAAACAAATAAAATAACTTTTTCCCCAGGAGATGGTGTTCATGTCGAAATGTAGTAGGCTATCCTCACGGGCATCCGCAAGGAGGGGCAAAATATTTCCGGGAGAGGGGGGAGAGTAAAGGATATGTCCTGAATATATCTTAGTGGCAAACCTGTTGATACACGATAGGCATTTCGACCCCGGATAAGGTGATGTGTTCGCTGTCGCTGGAGGTGTAAGCAAGTATGACCAACTGTATTATCTAGATGTCAGATGGGGCACTTGACCGTTGACGCGGGTACATGACCTGACCCCTCGGCCGAAACGATGGAGAGATCGCCAGCTAGCACTGTATTATTTTTATAAGGGAACATTAAGGTGGGGTTTTATGAAATTATACCACGGCGCCATTATCCTTTATTGACGATAAAGTTCCAACCACCTCGCCCTCGGTGAGAAGGCCTAATCCAGGGGAAGAAGAAGTGGGGCCAATTCTCTGTCTGTACCCCCAGCGGATGCCTATGGCTGTCCTAACTCTAGTACCGATTTTCATCGTTTTAGGTTCCAAAAAATGAATCCATTCTTTTGTCATTATCTCATTCGAAGAGATTTATGTGTCGAATGAGATAAGAAAGTATTGTGTACGAAGTTCATGTGGAACTCATTTATATAGCTTCATATGTTTTCATAGGGATTGTAAACAATGAGCTATACTTATTATTCACTAGTCAATCCCCATGAATAGATTGACGGGTATATGGACTAACCCACTATCCGAAAGTAAAGTGTATCCATAACAGCGTTTCGTAAGCTGAAATGGCATAAAACGGAGAACCATTACCATTAATTTATATAGGAATTTTCTAAGTCCTCCCTGACCACAAAAATGGTGAGAGTAGGATGCGCACTCCCTCTATAATGGTTAGCAGCAAAACAAAAACTGAACGCTTTTTTCGCCTTTCGCCTTTTTTTTGGAAAAAAGCGAAAAGGTGGCGTAAAGCGAACTCCCGAAAAGCGGGAACTGTCTGTACTTGAATCCTGCTGGATGTTTTTTTGAAGAGAAATATATCACTGTGGAAAAATTGATTGCTTCAAACATTGGGTCAGGGATATTTTTTTTATCAGCGAAATTATTACCTTTGGAGAGTTGATGATCACAAGCAAAGAGCCAAAAAGACCACACTGTCTATTGTATAAGTAGATGTTTGACTAGTATTTATTTCATCTAATTTCTGTCACCTTTTAGTGCTACCCCCAGACTGTCATTCTAAGGTAGTTCGTAAGCAGCAGTTCCTAAAGCTTCGTGGCCAACTCGGTAAGGCAGCTGTCCTGGATAGGCAATCTTCTTGGTGAATTTTGAATCCTGCCGGGGGTCGTGCTACTTAGTGTCAACCATAGAATGAAAATTGCGATAAAAAGCAACAGAGATAAGATGAAAGAAACTCCAGTCAAAAATTGATGATAATACACAATCCCTCATCTAATAAATCTAAATAATACTCGCCACCACAGTCAATAATTGAACAACCATAGCGTTGAAGTCATGTTTATTTTTTTAAATCTATTGAAGAATAAATATGGTCTGAATAAATTTTATTCATCAGATCACTGGCGTTTTTCACTGGAAAACGTCTAAAATAGAGTAAAACATCAACATCTAGGAACATCTAGGTTCTGGAGAATATAAACGTTATTAATAAACTGATGGAGTACTGATGTCAATTTTCTAGTTTGTAGACAAAACAGTATGGCCAGAAGCGTGGGAACAAAAAAAAAATAGGCAAGCAAAGAAACACATAAAACACGTACATGTGAAAAAAAAGAAAAGGTTTGAAGCCTTTGCAATGTTTAATGGCTGCGCTCGTTCAATCACGTGAATCTCAAAGACACTTATGAGATTTCCCTAATATTGTGCAAGAGACGGCGTAGGGAACTTATCAACCTAATCATGTGAGCGTGTCTTCTGTTAGCTTAATGATTTTTGTGCGGTAGCGACTCGCGCAAAACATCGGTTTTAGTTGAAGTACGTGCAGTTAAGTCGATTACGTTTGTATCGGTCTTCCATTCAGGTTTCAAACGATTCAGCTGGAAAGATTTTTTAAATTCTTCAAGAGTTCGAAATTTCAGTTTCCATCATTTTCCATCGCAGCAGAAACAGCGACATTATATATATATATATATATATATATATATATATATATATATATATATATATATATATATATATATATATATATATATATATGTGTGTGTGTGTGTGTGTGTATGCGCACGTGAATATCTGTTGGTTTGCGTTCTGATATTGTTCCTCGATGTCGGTTCGAATGAGTGAGGGAATTCTCTGTTGTATTATCTTTCGACCATCGCTGTGTGTGTTTCAAGTTTCAATGGTATTAATGATATCTCATGTTTATATATATATATATATATATATATATATATATATATATATATATATATAGATAGATAGATAGATAGATAGATAGATTGATAGATAGATATCTAGAGAGAGAGAGAATGACAGAGAGAGAAGGGTTTATACATATATATATATAGAGAGAGAGAATGACAGAGAGAGAAGGTTTATACATATATATATATATATATATAGATAGATAGAGAGAGAGAGAGAGAGAGAATGACAGAGAGAGAAGGTTTATCCATATATATATATATATATATAGAGAGAGAGAGAGAGAGAGAGAGAGAGAGAGAATGACAGAGAGAGAAGGGTTTATACATATATATATATATATAGAGAGAGAGAGAGAGAATGACAGAGAGAGAAGGGTTTATACATATATATATATATAGAGAGAGAGAGAGAGAATGACAGAGAGAGAAGGGTTTATACATATATATATATAGAGAGAGAGGGGGCGGATTTACATATATATATTAGAGAGGGAGGAGGGGGATGCCTACGGAGCTGCAAATTGAGTATTTTTAGGGTTGGTGTCTGGTGCCTCGTTCCGCTTATACTCGTTCCTAGGCCACACTGCGCATCAATTTCTTCTCTTATTGCTTTCACAGCCATAAACGAAAGCATACCTTTTTTTCTGATGGCAATTTTCGAAGTTGTATTTTTTTTCTTGATCAGCATCCAAGGCATTTGGGCAATTTTCAACAATAACGTAGCCACTGACGCTACATCATTTCCCACTATGATGGTGACAAGGGCCGTCCTCTTTTTCTCTGTAGAACGGTGACCCATAACGTTCTCTTATATTTCGACTGTTCACACATAGCAACCTCATAGTAGATTAAAAGTTTTACTAATAACTTGTATGCTCAATGAATTTTCATTTTTCTGGTCTTGGGACTTGTTTAAAGCAGTCATGTCTTACCAAGTGAGAATTCTACGGGTCGATGCATTTCATTAAGAGGGTTATCCCTATGTATATATAATCAGATCGGATTTGAAACCGGTACCTACAATACGCATATTTTTCCCCCCTTTTTTAAGACTGGCACGACCCTACCAATGAATACTTGCGTGCGAGCGCATGCGCGTTCGCTCCTCACTCAGTAGGTTGGCGCGCATCCTTTCATAGTAGAAGCTTCCATTCTTAAAAATCATTCAGGCTCAGTTGTGAACCCTACCTCCTCCCCCCATACACCCTATCCAACAATTGATTCTTCCCTCCCTCTCTTGGCTTTGAATTTCAAAATTCTAAATGTGAAAATTTAATTAAGGAATCTCGTTTCTTAGAGAAGAAAAAGAAAAAAAAAGGAAGAAAAAAAAGGGGGTTACAAATGAATAATGTGAAATAAAACCGAACGGAGCGGAGGGGTTGAGGGGGGGGAATAAAGGAAGATACAGAACGAACCCTCTTAGCAGTACTAATAGTTGCTGTAGTGTTCGATAAAGTTAATGAATGGAGTAGGCACATTGAACAAGAGGCATGAATGAAAGAGGAAAGTAAGCAGAGAAAGGGAGTCGGAAATGGATTAGGGTTGATGTTGGTTGGGGAACCATACCTCGTGCTCGGTATCACGTGAATGGGAATCGGATTGTTATTCTCCCAGGTCTTGTGATCATCATGTGTGATCGTATGTGAAGGAACTTCGATTGGAACGCTTGGTGTGTCGATACGTGTAGGTACGATGTATGTATGTGTAGGTGACTACAGGGTTTACCCCAGATGCGAAAGTGGAACGTTCCCGGTAAAACAGAATAAACTTCCCCGAAAGCAGAAATGGCGTAAAGCGAAGAAGCTATTACCAATTATTAGATACGGGGGGGGGGGGGGCTTTTCAAGAGTGTTCCCGGACACCCCCCCTCCACCAATCGCCATCGGTAATTATGATATGTTAGGCTTGAGTTGTCAGAGATTAGAGTGATGGAAACTGGTGTATTCGATAGAGAGTGAGAGAGAGGAGGGGTATAATGCCTTTATAATGGCCAGCTGCAAAACAAACGTTGAATGCTATTTTCGCTTTTCGCCCTTCTTTTGTTAAAACCGAAAAAGGGGTGTAAAGCGAACTCTTAAAAAAGTGATGGATACCTGAGTATAAAGGGAGGAACGTCAGCCCACTCTTTGTCCAAGTCGATATGTGTAGGCATACGTGTGTAGTTGAATATATCTACCAATTTCGGGCTTACCACTTAGCGACAAGGGCCGGTGCAAGACTATTTTGCGCCCTAGGCAAGGCTAGCTACTTGCCCCCAACCCCAACAGAAAAAAAATGCTTACTTCGATCCTTATAAACAGATGTTTTGAAGCCACTCAAGAAAATGAGACCTATTCAATTTTTTAAAAATTTCATTGTTCGTTAACCAAGGTTAAATGAGAGAAACAAAGGCATTTTTGGAGGTTTTTTTTTGTATTAGTTTGATCTTTTAAATTTTTTTTCCTGTGAGGTCAGTAGTGCGCCCTTTTAAGATCTGCGCCCTAGGCAGCTGCCTAGTTTCGCCTAATAGTTAGCACTGTTTCAGCTAGCAGTGTGTAAATAATTATTAACCCATTATTTTCTTTCTTGGATTTCTAACGAACATTAAAAAGGGGGGGGGGCTTCGAACCCGTCGAAAACATCCATCATGTCAATAACATTGATAAAAAAAAAACATTGATAACAACAACAACGTTGATAAAAAAAAAACAAAATTGATAAAGAAAATAACATAGATAAAATTTTTTAAAAAAGCAGCGCAATCGTCAGCTAAAGAGCACCGGCAACCATTTTCTTAGCATGCGTGGTGAGTTCGATCCTCACCAGTACTGTGGCCTGGTGTCAAACTGAACCTCGCTTAGCAAGATAGACTTGTCTCACGGCTAAGATCGATAGACAGTATCTGTATTTCTTACCGGTCGGTATTCAATTTAAAAAAAAAAAACAAACACTTACGAATGCTGATTTTCAAAAGTCTGTTTTGTGTAATGCAATCTGCTACCGCTTGCTACCATTTGGTCTTGTGTCGTAAAAAGTTAAGCTTAATAAATGTTGTTTTTGTTTTTGCTTTTTTAGTCGAGTACAAGGCCAGATCGAGATGTATGAAATGAGAGTAGGATGATTGTGTTACGCCGGTCTTCCAAGTGAGAAAAGTGAAAAAAAAAACTAACAAAAAAAAAACCATTCAAAATCAACGACTTTTACCTGAATCCGAACCCCGATGATTGGCACTGATTGGAAATACGCAACCGAGCTGACCGATAGATTATATAATTAACATTTTGGTCATGGGTCATTTTTTCAGTGCTTCGGCTCAAGAGCAGTGAAAGTCGCTTATCATAATCATGGACAATGTTGTCCAATAGATATTTTTTATAAAAACCAGTTGATCCAAAACACTCTATTCAAAGTGATCACAATAAGCGGCTTCTCCCGTATACATATTTTGCTTAACGTTATCATCCGGTTATTGCTATCTCAGGGAGCCTATCCCAAAGTGATCACAAGAAGAGGCTTCCTCTGTATCAAAAATTAAACAGTAAAAACACACCATACGAACTTTGACCAGAGTTGAAAAGGGACGTCACAGGGTTGCCAATATATATATATATATATATATATATATATATATATATATATATATATATAAATTGCCAGTATACATATCAATATATGTATATGCGTATTAATACATATATATATATATATATATATATATATATATATATATATATAAGCTCCTGGCAGTGGACTCTGGTTCCACATGGTACATTTTAATACACACTCACACAGCACACAGCACTGATGATGGGGAGAATCCCGAAACATGTATGGACTATTTACTTATAAGGATTAATAAACCTTACCACCAAACACTCCACTCCTGAGTCTGTCTCACTCTCTACAGTACACATTATATATATATATATATATATATATATATATATATATATATATATATATATATATATATATATATATGTTGGCAACAATTGTCTTCACATGTGAAAATAAACACGAATTTTGTCAAATTCGAAAAAAAAAAAACTAAGAAAAAACATCTAAATTGGCAACCCTGCTCCAGTAGTGCGTTCCCAGACTCCAAAAATAACCTTCTTCCATGTCAGCCATTTTTCTCAAAACATAACAGCCATATGATCTCCCTTAAACTTGTTTGATATCTTTAGACACATCTCGCAAACAGATGCACAAAATAAATCGATATTAATCAAAGATGCTCACAGACGCAATTCAAAGCTTTGGTCGCTTGATTTATTTCGTAAAAGCGAAGTAACGTAGAGCGAATTTTCGTAAAATGGATTATACCTATATTTAAACGAAACAGAAAACCATCTTTTCCTTTTTTTATCTTCATAATAAGGGAAAAAAACCAACACTTTATTAAGCGAATTGGTGTCTACCCCAGGATTTCAGGGCCGCTCCCAAACTGAGTCCTAATTTTTTTTTCTACTAAATTTTCAATGTTCCTCAGAGTTTCCATTTGTTAATTGTCCAAGTTTTATCATGTTACATAGAGATCGATTAATGATCCATAAATTACTTTAGCTTAATTTATACATCATAATTCTTTTTTATAAATACAAAAATAAAAGCCCCGACCTGCTCCCGGAAATTTTATGCATTGGACTCAATCGATGATAAATTTAGCCTTAGGTATCAACCAATATACGATATCGAAGTTATCTCTTTTATGCTTTTGTACGCAAGTATTCCTGTGAGCCAGCATTTCTACCACAAGACGGCTACGAGTTTTTCCGTAAATAAACGGAAAGTCTCCAACCATACTGCTCATTCCACTACGTACCGATTCTCTTCTTTTGCATGGAAAACTGTTGCTATTTAAGTTGATACACATTTCGCACGTCAAGCTGGAGTTTTTTTTTGGGGGGGGGGGGTCTGGTTGGCGACTCCCCTTCTAAAATTTAATGCAGTGGTTCCCAACCCGGGGACAGCAGTCCCTGAAGGTATTACAGGGGTCCCTAAGCAGATTTTTCAGAAGCCTGGAGTCCTCCTCAGCAACACGTCACCCTTAAAACTTGAAAGTCAGGTGCCTCACGGATATAGAGATATTTTACTAAGCTTTGCCTAGTCTGACACAAGACTATATATAAATATATGTGACACCTTATCAAGAACGAACTCTGTATAATGATCTACAAGACTAGCTTGAAAAAAAAAACATAGCTCTACGTTGTGGCACCTTAGATATTTATAGGTCTCCATGTTCGGCTTTGTCTGGCACAAGGCCACAAGTGCAGAGCATTCAGTGAGGATCGAAGATCAGTAGTAGTGGGAATCATTTTCGGCGAGGTACGCTGGCTAACCACTTCTCCAAGGCGAGGCGACGAAAATTAATTACTTAACTTTTCTCAGTCTGGCGTGAGGCTGCAGAATCAAACTCACTACACCTGCGAATTGATCAGTGCATTTGCGTATGGATACCTATACAGAACGTGTCAAAATTGTATCATATCTTTTGTAGAAGAAACGCAATTATAATTAACTCAATTAAAAAAAAATGATTCATAATGCAGAGGTCGAAAATTCAGAAACTATACCAAGGCATGTCGTCTTGGGGACTGAGTAGAGCCTTTTTATTTAATCAAGAAAATTCATTGTTACTGAAGAAAAATTCTAGTGGCTTGTTTTACTCAGATTCCAATTATCAACTGTTCCAAAAACGTATCATATTTTCCACGTAATCGATTAATTGTGCAGTTTCTTTGATTAAAGAACGATTTTTCCGACTCGACTAGTAAGTCTAAGATATATAATAAGTAATGCTTCTTTTTCGTATATATGGGCCGACACTCTGGTGCAAAGGGTTAGCTCGCCTAAGACGAGGAACTGGTCTCGAACTTAGCACCTCATCGTTGGAAACAAAATTTCACCAGCTTTCTAACAGTGTTTCTTGTCAATTGGTACCTGTTCTGCCTAAATCATTGTAGCCTAAAACATGAAGCTAGGTATATATAAGCAAAGTTACCCAGTGTTACCCGGGCAAGAATGGTTCAAGTATAAAATAAGTCTAATTTGCAGTATAAAGATAGATGGAAAAATTGCCACTGCATTCAACACATAATACCTTATTCATTGCAAGAAATTTTTCATTTATGAGAAAAAATACGTTTTCAAGTGTTATCTGTGTGCGTGTTTGGGTAAAGGGATTATTTTTTTACTAACCAAGTACAATACAACCTCCTCTCCAATTATAACGCGTGTGTTGAGATCTTGGAAACAACATCGCGTTCTAACCGTGCTTCGATAAACGTATCTATTTTGAACTAGATCTACTTAATCTGGAGCTAAATGTAGGTAATTTTTAGCTATATGTAGCTGTTGTTGAGCTTGTAAAATATTTTGGGCTCTTTGGGCTCCACGGTCCATCCATGTTTTTACGCAAAACGCAAAATAACACACCGTTACGACAGGGAGGGGGGTATGTATGAAACTTCCTGTCTGTCTTACGGAAGTAAATCTTCGAAGTATACATTTACTTCCATGCAATATCAAGTGCAAAAAAATGAAAAGTTTGAATCTGCAAAAAGCGGTTATTCACACTCGTGGGAAACAGTGAAGTATCACAAAGCACTGAATGCTGGCCAACACAAGAAGAGCTGGGACTAACAACTTGAATTTAGCAAGCAAGTTGCGAGAGCAGCCTTCACAACGTATTGAACCCGTGTACAGTAAGAAAGGAAGTGAGCGGCCACCGTAAATAACTGATGAACAGAATTATTGTTTCACAAAATACGGTATTTTACGAATTGCATATTTCGAGACCTTTCTTCCCTTAAAAACAGACGAACATTAACGGCCCATTTTACATTGTAAATATAGTCCCCTTGTGTAAACCCGTCAAAATGTGATGTTTTACAAAACCGCCAAAATTCCGGATTTAGATGTTATTGATTGAAAGCACAGAAATTCCCATCTGCAAAATATGCTTTTTTTTCCCACGTATTTATTGATAAGTGTAAATGTCAGAATTTGGACCGTACCCTCCTGAAAATTATGGAATCACCCTCGAGATAACGTAAGTAAAGGGATATTATGTATAAGAGACCCAACCAATCTCAACTAATCGTGAATTAAATTTGAAAACCAAACGATATTTTTATGTATTTCATTGGATAGGTCAATATTACTTATACCTGCAAATAAACTTGATGCAAATGTGATATATGATAAAAAAAGACCAAAAACTTTTAGTAATATTAATTTATCATAATAGATTTTTCTCTCATTCGTAAGAATGTACTTGAAATTTCAATATGACGTTTCTGTAGTAAATTTCGTTGAAAAACTTTTGTAACTTGCTTTTTTTCGTAAGTCAGCTGCAATAAAATTACGACCTAAATGTAAGTCAAAAATGCTGGATGATTTTGACTTGAATTGTTTTGATATCTTAAATGTGCTTTCCTTTTCACATATTTATTTGTAAAAGTTTTTTTTCTATTCATAATGCGCAGAATCTTAAATCCACCACTTTTTGTGTGAAGTTTCGTCCCGATCAGGTATTATTTTTTTTTGTCACTTCAATTGACTTGATCTAGTCAGTTTCAAGATGAGAACCTACGACCGATAAGGTAGTCGTTTCAACGTAGCGTCGCTCTTAGCCATTGAGCTAAACAGCTCGACGGAAAGGCGAAGACCCAAATAACCGCTTTATCCACACCTTTATATATATGAACGAGATAGAGACAGAGGGACGGAGAGAGAGAGAGAGAGAGAGAGAGAGAGAGAGAGAGAGAGAGAGATTGATTGATAGTTAGTTGCACCATCGTTAAAACAGACTAATAAGGACGAAAGGTATCCGTTTTAATCGATTGTCTTGAGGTCTCTCCCCCTCTCTCACATTCACACGCGTGCATACTTACACACGCACACCCAACTACATACTCACACACACATATGTAGGCATGAGAGAGAGAGAGAGAGAGAGAGAGAGAGAGATGAATAAGTAAATATATGGGTATTTGCTTACACGTGACCAAAAGTGTGCAATATCGACTTGGGATTGAACCCATTACTCAGTTTGATCTACGTGACTGCAAAATACCCTGTTTTTTTTGTTTTATAAAAAAATCAAGCTTAGTTGGGCTCAATGCCACAAATGTAATAGTATCTAAACACGTAGGTGTGGTGCGGAACTAACGGTTGACCTCGAGGAAAATAAAATCGGCGTACGAATTCAATCTGAGTAGACTACAGGGGCCCGTATTTTGTCCACTTTTTTCCATCTTTTTTTTTTCATCGCAACTCTCAGGCAGCTTCCTAAGGATAAGGCATGCAAGTTCATCCTCATCAGTCTTTCAGCGTCAGTCGTTGAACATAGACCTTCCCCAGGATTCGCCACACTTCTCTATCATGGGCGTCGCAGAGCCAGTACTTTCTGAATTTGTCTAGCTCGTCTCTCCATCTGATATTCTGCCGGCCTCGCTTGCACATGTGATCTCGGGGGATCCATGTCGTGAATCGTGATGTCCATCGGTTGTCCACGATTCTTGCAACATGGCCAGCCCACTGCCATTTGAATTTTTTTAAATTGATTCTATAATGTCCCTGACTCTTTTCTTTTCCCGGATGTACTGTGCTGTCTTGTGGTCTCTCCATGTGAGGCCAAGCATAATCATTTCATGTGCACGTTGCATAGTTCTCAATTTGCAGATCTGTCCCTTGGTTGGTTTTCATATTCACTTGGCACCAAAGTCATGAATCCATCTCTCCAAATAGGTCAGGTCACAGGTAACTTCTTGCTGCTGGCAGAGCCTTTGGGCGCAGCCTGTAGCACGGAGGAACGAGGGGATGACAGTTTTGGGGTTAGAACTGTATATTGAAATTTCCAAGTCGATACGATATGCCCATCAATGGAATAGGTTGATTCTATCGTTTGTCGTCGAGTTAACACTGTACGGCGTGCTGTAAAGATTATGATAAATGAAAGCAGGTTGGCTGAAGGACGAGGGTGTTCATGCAGTGTACATGTGCAGGCATAAAAACAGCTTTCCTCCACCTTATAAAATTCTGCTTGGAGCTCAAGTGGTAACAGTTTTATAAATAGGAGAATAAGTATTTTGTTGAGAGAGACTTTTCATATATTTAAGGAAAAACTCGTGGCCGTCATGTGGTAGAAGTTTCGGTTCATAAAAATACACTGATAACCTCCATTGTCTCGAGTGGTACCATGAAAGGCCAAATTTGGAACACTGACAATCTACAAGCCCATGGGGTTTATTCAAAGAGTTTTTTTCGGACAATTGAATCCCCCTTTGTTGTTGGTGGTAACAAACGACGTTTTGGCCAATTTTTGGCCATTTTAGGGCTTTCATCAAGTGAAATATCCGAATGTGATGGTGGCGAACAGAATTTTCCAATGATGGCTAATGATGGAATATCCTGTTTACCGCCATCACACTTGGCTAGTGCACCTGGATAAGGTCGTAGAATGAATCGGCAGAGACATCGTGTTTATTATACAAACAAGGAGATTATTCATTTGAAAAAAAAAAACAACTCTTGGGGTGTTAATAATCCTTTAGATGTTCTAAAATTCAAGATCTTTCTACCATCAAAGGTCATTTCGAGAATTCGTTTGATGAATCAGTTTTATGAATAGACTGTGGTATTTTTCGTTTAGCAAATGGGGTTTTGCTCCAACAGGCATGGAACTATTTGGCGAAGTCAAATCCAAAGGGCTCATAATTCGCCCTGGGTCCTGAGACCAGCGCTTCTATGTCTTTGCGACAATAGTTGCGAAGACTAAAGAAAATTTTCTAGAAGTTCCTAACCGCACGGTCACGCTTGTGGTATCCCTACGTTTAACTGACCTAGAGTCACACCCTTTCCTCGTGGGGATTAAGGTCAGCTTTCTTTTAACTTGTTGTAGTTGTTTAGAGTAGTCTGCAATTCAAAGTGGTGAAAGATCTTCAAATTTGTTCAAAAGTAAATGACGTTTCTTGTCGGCGACGTCACATTAAGCAAAAATAACGAGAAAAATTGACAAAAGAGTTTAATAGACAAAGTTTGTCTGTTGTTTTGAATGAAAAATTGCTTCCCCGGTGCACACTTTATATACATTATACATATTCACATTTATTAATGTATAAAGAGGGAGAGATTACTTGACTAGTTTTATTTATTACTTTGTTTTCTCCATAATACTCTATTCTGAAACAGATTTACTCTGCTTTACAAATGTAGAGTGTTGCAATGAAAAACATTTGTTGGCCGAAATCGCGTTAAGCGAAAAAAAAAAAAAGAAAGAAAACAAACTAAACAAAACAATTACCATTAATTTATATCGGAAACGTTTTATTTTACCGTTCCCAGACCCCAAATGGTGATGATGGTAAATAAGCCAAGTCGTCTGAGGTTGGCTGGGGTCACAGCAGCCTTGGGGTGTAGGAGAGAAAAGAGGAGAGCACGCACCGCTTCAAGACAAATCAAACGCTGAACGATTTTTTCATTCTTTTTCATATAAGCAAAAAAAAAAAAAAAAAATAGCGTAAAGAGAACTTTCGGAAAGCGAGGGATACCTGTTCTTTGACAAGAAATAGATCAAGATAAGCTCATACTGGGTATCGCATAGAATTAATTGTATCAATATATTCGATGGTGATTTATTACACTATTTCAGTGTCATCCACTGTGAAGTCTTCATTACAAGATCTCCTTATGTTTTTAATTATTTTTCTCCATCTTATTCTCATTCCGTATATAATTTTATACATAATTCATTTTGTATCATGAGCAAAAAGCATAAATTGACTCATTTCTTTTGAGTGTTTATTCTATTCATGTTTTTTGAGTATCCTGAAAAACAGGCCTGGTTAGTCACTGAGAATAAACTGTCACGTGACCTGAGTCTATTGGCAGCATGCCTCGCCGGAGGTGATCAATTAAACACATCGGGGATAAAACAGGTGATCAATAAATAAGTTACTTTTCTCGCATTTTGTTGGATCATTAAAAGATTGCAAATTTGAAAAAAAAAAAAAAAGATGCAACCGTAAACACTGCCGGTATAAACTGAGAGCCGATTTAACGTTGACTTATATTGTAAATCGAAGACCCCCTAAAACTTATTTTGACCGATATTCTTAAAAAAAAAAAACAAAAAAAAAACACAAATTAACGTTTATTTTATCTATCTTATTTATCTATTTATTTTTTGTAGACATAGTAAGTAAATGTTGAAATTCCCAATCCCTCTAGTTCCATAGGTGTGGCCTGAACAGGTAATACATACATGAATAGCCAATCAGCTAGGATCACGTACGAATAGCCAACTAACCAGAGTCACGCAAAATCTGAAGAAACCTGTGTTGACTATGTTCACACATCTGGTTGACGGTTTTTTGATATCCAAAGAAAACTAGGACTGTCAAAAAAATCTACTCAAAAAATTATAAGAATTTTTCTAGTTTACCTAAATTTAAGAAACAACAGTCTTGGAACTTGGAATCAGATTTTTTTTTAGAAATAATGTTTCCTTGTAGTCCGTGTTTATCGCAGGAATTACTTTTTTAAGAATAGAAAAATACCTGATTGAATGAATTTTTTCATTCTATATATTTCATCCACCCTTTTTACTCCTTCTGGTTTCATTCACACCTGGAAATAGTTTCATTCACCCTTGGGTGAATCATTCACCAGTTCTTGAGACACACTGATCTATAAGATCCATGTAGTTAGGGAAAGTCAAGAAATATTGAACATTCACAACTGAAAATCTCATCCTTGGGTGAAATAATTATACTTAGTTTTGACTCATCAACTACTGCAGATTGCAAAGAGTAACAGATATTCATTGCACGATAAAAGCCCTGTTCCATTTCAGGTTATCTAGTGCAAGATAAAAGCCCTGACGAACAGAAAGAACCTAGTTGCCATCACTCACAATAAGATGGAAATTTCATCGTGTGAAACATTGCACTGCCATTCGCAATTAAGGGGTTAATTGAAACCGAGCGTTATTTAAAACTGTCTCCTATTGCTTCGTTACTATACTTCTTCACGTATAACCCGCATTTTCACCGAATATTTAAAGCTAAAAAAAAGTCCAATTGCGCATTATCTATTAAACATAATTGTTATACGTATCTATATACGTAATTGTATTTATAGGATAATGCATATTTCATTCGAAATTGAAACTCAATGGGGGGGGGGATTATCTATGGTAGCGGGTTATACATGGTGAAATACGGCAATTAATTATTGAAATCATTTCATTGAAGTTGATCGGTTTTTATCATTTTGATTAATTATCATCATCATTTTGCCATTGGGGGCCAGGGTCATTTTTTTGGCGGGGGTGGGTGCTCAACGTCACAAAATATCGATTAACAATTTATTTGTTTATTTTTTCAAAAGTATGCATATGTGAGTGTGTGTATGTGTGTGTGTGTGTGTGGTGGAGAACTTCCTGTTAACTCAATTCACGTATCGATCTCCAAGAGATTGGAACTAGTCTTTATTATTCATCGAACGGAAAATAGTAGTTGTAGTAGTAGTAGTAATTCTGCTCACTACCGCCGGCCGGTTAGAAGCACGGTTGCCAGATAGTTGGAGACCTTTCTGGCCAAAGACACACGGAAATGGCTAGAAAATGGCCAAGTACTGAAATTGTTTATAAAACATTGCAATACTGCTGTACACATCAAAAATAAGAATTTATTGGAAAAAAAACTACCTCAAAGTCAACTTCTTCGTTCCGAACGAATGGCAGAAAGTAAGGGTCCAGTTTAGCACTACATGATGAATAGAAGCCATTGGATAACTTGAAAAAAAAAATGACTTTTTAATAAAAATTGACCAATTTATTAACGAAAAGGTATTATTGATGAAAAGCACAAAAATTACTAGCAAAATGAAAAAAAGATATTCGTCGAGAATGAAGAAAAGGTTAGAGAAAATGACCCCAAATTAAATATGGCCAAACCAAAAAGTTCATGACAAACTGCTTTTCAGAAAAAGGTCAAATTTTGTCATATCTGGCCCTAAAATGGCCAAAATGGCAACCCTAGTTCGAAGCCTCCAGACCCCCCCCTCTCTCTCTCTCTCTCCTACCACACAAGCCACAGCCACCGCCACGAAACCTTGTGCACGTGCGTGCACACAACAGCCGCTCGGCCAAGTCCGTTATTCCGCGCGTATTTTTATATGAGATACTATGAATGAACAAAGAGGTCTTTCTTGCCTACCTCCTCCTCCTCCTCCTCCACCTTCACCTCCTCCTCTTGTTCTTCAATCCTTCTCCTCCTACTCTTTTCAGCGACTACCAACGCTGCTTTGGTTGGTCGGTCGGTTGGTTGGTTTGTTGCTTGGTTAAGTTCGTTGGTTCGTCGTCTGTTGGCGTCCCGTTCTATCGCATTTTTACAAACCAATTGCTGAAACGGAACACAATTTTTACTCCCAACGACCATCAGATTGTAAGCAGAGAAAACGAAAACCCACTAATCATTGAAACAAATTACAGAAAATAAATAAAACACGGCAATCACCTTGTTAACCCTCACTGATAATTTTTGACTCGTATTTTCTTCCATCTTGATATTTTACTCACTTATTATCGCAATACTAGTAGATATAAATAATAATGACAATGGTTGGCAATGCTGTTTCTAATGAGATAAAGATGATATAACAGTCACTTTGTTGCAAAGTCAGAAGAAAAAAAAAACTTTTATGAAAAAGACATTAATTCACATATAGTAAAATCAAATTATCCTATGATCAAGTAGATCGCCGAGGAAACTGCACTGGCTTTGAACTGGGTTATATGGCAGCATTGACAGATAGTCCTAACCTTAACTTGACCTAAGCGACAGGGAGATATGAATTTTTGCTTTTGCAAAAAGTACTAGTGCAGAGTGAACACGAAAAACCTCTGCTGGCTTTTGAACCAAGTCTGCACCTCCTCACCTTATATATATATATATATATATATATATATATATATATATATATATATATATATATATATATATATATATATATATATATTGCGTTATATTATATTGAAACTCTTATTTGAAATGATCTCCCGTTATTACACGGTGAACTTGTCATTTGGCCTGAGCAACATAAATACTATGAACAATGAAATAAAATAGGGCTGCTGCAGGAATCAAACCTGTGACCGATAGGGTAGCCGCTTCAACGTAGCGTTGCTCTTACCATTGAGCTAAAGAGCCGCCTGTGATTTCTTTCTCTCAGTTGTATAAAGTTAAAGTTAAATAAAATCAGGAAAAGGCTGTTTATCTCCACTTCGCACTACTGCTCTTGGAGGAGAAGGAGGCATGAGTCCACTTCTCCCTGCATTTTCTCTCCCGACGACAGAAATTTTGACAGTATGCCTTTTCACTTGTACACTACAATGACTAACGAAGCAGAAAATGGCCGAGTGTCCACTTGAGCAAACCACTCTCCCGTAACTACTTCTACCTGACCAGGTAATAGCAGCAAAGAGCACCTTGCCAGAAGTCAATAAGAGCAACAAGGAAGACATAGATATCAAATAAATAAGTTTTGAAAAAGGCGAAAAATGTCCATGATTCAAAGTCTTCTTACAATAATAAAAAAAAAAACTATGGATTTTGCTATTTTCTCCTGTCGTAACAATGAACTCTTCCATTTGAAGATAACAATTTTGCCGATAGATATATCTCCTACGTACGATTTAAAACAATGGACTCCTTCCATTTAAACCTGTTCAGTCACTTTTTGATAAAATCTCAAAAGAAAATCATAAGACGTTAACATTTATTTATACCGTTAACTGCTTTGAAGTAGTGAACTATTTAGTCTCAAACTTAGAGAATATGAAGCAACCGCCCGAAAGCCCAGTAACACGGGTAGATATTTTTTACCAAACGCGTTACGGCCTCCAAAACGCGTTACGGCCTCCAGTATATATATATATATATATATATATATATATATATATATATATATATATATATAAATAAATAGTAGAATGTGGATTCGCTTCACAATTTGTACTACATATTCTGTATATATATATATATATATATATATATATATATATATTGAAAAAATACTATAGCATTGAAACATCAGGCCAATTTGTATTGACCCATTATAAAGATGATTTATTAATAAATGCTCTCTTTTATTGAATTATTGTTATTCATCTTTAATGATCATTTTTCTAAAGTATGGAACACTATGTATTTCGAATATGCAAAAAACAAACTCATATATATATATATATATATATATATATATATATATATATATATATATATATATATATATATATATATATAAAGTTCTTTTCTAAAAAAAAATCATCTCACCTAAATTCAAATATATTCGTGAAGTTGTTCACAGGGAAAAACTAATAAGGAAATATGAAGTTGAAAAAAACTCAAAAAATTTTAATTATTCGGGATTATCAATATTTTTGTCATAAAACAAACAACCGGCAAAAAAAAAAAGGATCAGTTTAAAAAGCAGGGACAGAAAACGGTAGCTATTATAATTTGCAGCCAACCGAAATATACGCGCTCTAACAACCTAAACCCGCTGCTTCGAATGTTGGTTAACAGTCGCGATAAGTGTTATGCTACCCAATCTCCGTCCATTTAATGCTAAACGTTACAGCCCGCACACACCAGGTCGGGGCGAGGGTTTCATGCGCCCTGAGCTAGACTGGAAATTTGTGCAAAGGTTTTAAGCGTTTTAGGCGCCCCTCTGGAGTCTGCGCCCTAGGCGGCAGACTAGTTGGTCAAATGGTAGCGCCACCTCCTCTAACTGTTAATTCAGAAAAAAAACCTATGTGCATTACTTGAGCTTGTGTTGTTTCTTCATATTCAATTTCTACATCTTTATATCTCATTGAAGCAGTCATTCAAATCTGAATTACTATCAGTTTTTTAATTAACAAACTGGTGAACCCCTAGTAAAACATTATATCTGTTAACAAACAGTTGGTCGCACACAACGGTAAACATCTTTTAGCATACCACTATACAAGCTTGATGGCAGACGGCGTATTACTATAGTATCCAGATATTGCGTGTTGAAAGAATGTGTTGCGTCACTTTCCAAATACGGAGGACCTCCCAGCTGACATAAAATATTCGAAATCCTGACTTTTACGTGTGCTCGAACATAGACCACTGGTAACGGTGGAAGCAGGAGCGTACCTAATACTTTTTAGTGGGGCTACGAGCCTCTAATTTGTCGACAAAGAGAGGAAATCAGTGTTGCCTACTATGGTCCGTTATATATATTAAATAGTCTATAACCACACTGAAGTGTTGTTATACGACGAAACAGCTGTCTGTGGATGACACAGTTATTAATTATATATAAATATATATATATATATATATATATATATATATATATATATATATATATATATATATATATGTATATATATATATATATATATATATATATATATATATATATATATATATATATATATAATGAGTATGAGTGTGTGTGTGTGTGTGTGTGTGTATTCATTTAAAGCTTATTTACCAAATAAATAAAACTTCACTAAAACTCCATAACAAATTGCTAATAAACATTGAACTTTTACTTTCGTGAAACTCACTGTTTTTAATTGACTGTCGTAGATATTTATAGGCAAAATTGAAAACAAATAGTTGGATCTAGCCCCAAAATAGCTTATTTGGCAACACTAGAAGAAATTTGCTGACTAAAAGAGAATCGTGTGTGTGTGAGAAGGGGAAGGTCAGCCACCCAAGAAAGCTATTTTCAACGCTTTTTATACTCTTCATTCCAAGCTCCTTTAGTTGATCTCATTCTTTCTTTTTTTTTTGTCTCCTACTTTTTAGTGATTATATCTACCCACGGCTTCAGGGCGGATCCAGGGTTTTGAGCTGTGCGTGGGGTCCTACAGGAAAAACAAATTTCTACTGTTGAATACATCTCAAAAATCAAAAACAAGAAATATATGGACCGGCATTTTTCACTTGCATTTGAGTCGTACCTTTTCAGCACTAAAATTGAAAAAAAAGTTCTTAAGGAATAATCCAAGAAATTTACCTCACAACCAATAAATGAAAAAAAAAATATGAAGAATAATATCTTACTTATATCAAACAGTTTCGGATTATTAATGCAGCAAAAGTAGCAAATGCTGCGGGCCCCGCTGTTTCACGGGACCCGCACTAAAGACTTACAAGCTATCAATTCTGATTCAGTGAACCTAAACTTGCTCTGTTACTCCAGCACTATACGGCTTTCAACATTTCATGAACGACTAGCTGTTTACGGTGAGCGATTTTTACCAATTATCACCTTTGATTAGCGTTACAATTTTCATCGGCGGTTTGGCATTTATGTGATACATGTAAGATTCATGATTACTAGGGTATCTGAATCAGAAGTTATATCCACAGCATGAAGATAAAAATGAAAACCAAGAAATACTTCCGCTGAAATGTTGGTCATATTGGTTATATTACCTGGCTGTATTGCAAATGAAACTAATTAATAACTTTTAAAGCGAAAAAAGGTGTGTGCTCCAATATTAATATGTATGTTTGTTTTTTTTAAATTAGGGCACCTTTTACAAAGGCCCTGTACTAGCTTAATCTGGTCTTGATATTGGATGAAAAACAATCTATGCCTGGGGAGATAAACGACTATCTCAGGATTAAACAGGCGCCATCCCAATTATAACGCAGGGGTTGGGGTCCAAGAAAACCAACTGCGTTACAACCGAACTGCAATTTTTGAAAAAAATAACAAAAAAAAAAAAATCTATGTTAGAGCTAGAATTCGCTATCTAAGGGCTAGATTAATAATTTGGGGCCCACTATCCACCTACGTTAAGATGCCAACCGCGCTATAACGAACCGCGATATAACGGGGGAGGTCTGTATTCGTCGCTTTCGATGCTCTTCAAGTCCCTGTTGTTGATTTCTTTCTTTCCTCCTCTTGATGATTATTTCCACCCGCGGTTTGCCTTTTTCAAGAGGACTGAAGTATTTTACCTCCTTCAGAAACGTCTTATTGAGATTTTTATTTTTTCAAAGAAAAGAAAAGAAAAAGTATTTTGAAACGTATCAATAGATGATCGATGTCGCAGAATCAAGGCTGATTATCAAAATATAAAAATGCAGGAAGGTAAATTAAAGATTATTGTATGAAAATCAACCAACTCTCATGAGACTAAATCTTAAAATTGAGAGGAGGGAAGCGTATGTGGTCATGTGATTGGCTTATTGCTAGTAACGCTGAAAAAAGCGGGAAAAAAGACTAAGCGGGCGAAAGATGATTTCCACCCATTGTTAAAATTCGCTGATGTGCTTTTATGCGGGGTATATGTGTGCCTTTGTGTGTGTGTGTATGTGTGTGCGCGTGCGTGCGTGCGTGCATTGTTTATGGATGTGTTTGTATCGGACGATCCATCTATCTATCTATCTATCTATCTATCTATTTATCTATCTATCTCAGTGATTGAAATGGGTTTTGGGAACTTGGTATACGTTAAGGTTAGGTTTTGAGAACTAAGATATCGAACATACAAAACACCTTGGAAATAGGAAGTTGGTGTACGTCGCACCATATATATATATATATATATATATATATATATATATATATATATATATATATTGAATTTAATGGACAATACGGAAACACAAAAGTTTTGATACGGGATTGAATTCATTTCTATTACATGTTTTAAGAAACTGTTAGCTCTCGTTGTCAAACGCCAAATGGAGAAAAAAAATGTTAAAATTTGCGAATAACAAAGTTTGGAGAGGTGAGGAAGATGATATGATGTTATTGTCTTTCTAAATTTGTTATCTTCATCGGCAGAAAAGTATATTTCTTCGTGTCAAAGTTGAGATCAATCGTGTTGAAGTGAAATTGAGAAGGGCTTTGGGTGTTTATGTAGTTCAGTCCACTGACTGATATTGAGAAAAATGCGTGTGTGTATGTAGCGTATGTAAGTGTGCGTTGTTGAGTTATTCACAGAATATATCAATTTAGTCACAGTCTGCCCTCAACAACACACCTACAACATTTCACACTTACCTAAGCACACACACACACACACACATATATATATACACATACACATATATATATATACACACACACACACATATATATATATATATATACATACATATATATATATGTATACACACACACACATATATATATATATATATATATATATATATATATATATATATATATATATATATATATATATATATATATATATATCACAAAGCACGCACTACTGAAGATGGGAATACCTCCTGAAACATGTCTAGACCATTAATAAAAACATTTACAGATAAATAAACCCTATTTTCAAACACTTTACTCCCGAGTCTGTCTCACTCTCTACAGTTCATATTATATATATATATATATATATATATATATATATATATATATGTGTGTGTGAGTGTGTGTGTGTGTGTGTGTGTGTGTGTGTATCTGCATACATATGTGTGTGAGTGTGCGTATGTATAGGTCTTCTTTTATTTTTGAACGTGTGATTTTTATACATCGAAGTACGCGTAAACGATATAGTTAGATTTAGTGTGTGTACGCGCACGTGCATGTGTATTCCTTGAGCAAGTTACTAGTATCTCTCGCTTGAAGGAAGTCCGCTTTACGCTACTTCAGGTTTGCGAAAGACCCAAAGCGGCCATAGCAGTGAACTGTGTCTGTGAGCATCTATGCTTCATCTGAATCAACGTTGTGCATTCGTTGGCAAGATTTGCCCCTGAAGTATCGAGAGGGCTCGTAGTGGTGTTACGCTAAGTGTAAAACTGGTAGTCATAGAGGTAACTTATTTTGGAGGGTCTGGAACCCTCAAAATTTTTTTAATATAAATTTTTAGTAATTACTTCTTCGTTTTACACCATTTTGACTTCCGAAAGGTTTCATTGGTACACAAATTTTTTGGTTAGCAACCTGTTTGCTCTCTACATATCCTGCGCTTGCCCAAGAGCATTTGTATGGACAAAATCTTAATTTCATTGTGTGTTTTATTCAGTCCGATAACCTTATTGATTAGTGGAAGAAAAACATACACAAAAAAAGAGAAAAAAAATCCCTAAGAACTAAACAAGCATTGTTGGTCACACAATAGAAAACGTCACGTGACCAGCGTCTTCTGGCAGCATGCCATGTTGCGGGTGATTAATCAAAAATCTATGAAAGGAGGTGTCAATGAATAAGTTACTTCAATCAGCTTTTGTGAGGCAGTGATCAAACAAAAATAACAAACGTGAATACTGCCGGACACAAACTAAGGGATCAATTTAGCATCAACTTAAATGGGAAATGAATACCCCCTTAAAAAACTATTCAAGGGTGAATTTCCAGAAAACAAAGAAGCTTTTTCTAGACATGATAAAGAGTTAATGTTTGAATTTTCAGCTATCTAGCTCCATTAGTACAGCCTGTGCCCATGACACGTACAAGGATAGCCAGTAAGCAAGCCAGACCCATTTAAAAACTGAAGAAACCTATGTTGACAGTTGTAGTGACATCTGGCAGCTTCTAAAAAAAAAAAAAAAAAAGCACGAGTTCTTTTTCGAATCCCCCGGTTGCTGCTCCCCACCGACTGGTTGTTGGATCATCTGTAGCAAAAGCCACATTTCTTCAGAAGCCTGACCAGGACTGAACTCATTGTTAGGGACTCGCGATAAGGATACGCTACTTATTATCATTCCACAAATGTTCCCCTGCTGTAAAAAGAGCAATCTTTAAAAAACAACAGCATTATATCCAGCGCACAACACACACACACACACACACACACACACACATGCATGCGTGCGCACGTGTGAGTGCGTGCATCCAAACAAAAATGCATACGTATGATTGTCTATATACACACTTATATACACACATATGTATTTGTATTTGTGCATGTGTGTGCATATATATATATATATATATATATATATATATATATATATATATATATATATAATTCAATATGATTATAGCTATATACTTATATTTATTCATCAAGAATGATGAACAGTTAGAGAGATACCAATATATAATTCAATATGATAACAGTAATATACTTATAATCATTCATCAAGAATGATGAACCGTCAAAGAGATACCATTTGGTCCACCAATCAACAATGTGTGTGTGCGTGCGTATATATATATATATACATATATATATATATATATATATATGTGTGTGTGTGTGTGTGTGTGTGTATGTGTGTGTTTTGCGCTAGGTATGGTGTCGTTTAAGAAAAGCAAAATCAGAAGTGCAGTGGTGAGTTCGGTCCTCACGGTTGCGCAAGGTGCCAAAAACTTGGCCAATTTTAGAAAATCAATTGATACAAGTAGTTAAAACTGAAACTGATGTTTGAAAGGTAAAAAATACTTGCCAAAACTTCTAGTTTCTACGGTCGTCTTCGAAATAGTCCCTCCGTGAGCTAGCACACTGTCGCAGAAATGGTTCTGCTCGGAAAAGGTAGAAGCCAAGTCTTGTACTACACAAGGTTCGATTGCACAGTTTCGAAAAAAAATCGATCATTTTGTGTTGCAATGCATATACGTACAGAATAAATATTTGTCATGTAAAAGGAATTTTTTTCTATCATCTCCACAGTACGGACTTATCAACTACGTATGACTCAAGATATAGTTGTGTCATTTTATAAATTTTGAAGGTGGGATCAGTGATCAATAAAAGAAACTCATCTACTGTGATTTTGACTCAAAAATGGACTCGTCAAATGGCCGGGAAATCACCTGACCTCGATATCAAAGACCAGGTATAGTCGATTTAGAAAGAAAAAGGAAAACAGGTTTGGTCAATGACTCAATAGAGACTCTCACATGACCGACGACTTTTTGGCAGCATATCCTGTTAGGGGTGATCCATTAAACAATCGGAAAAAAAAGGGTTGATCAATGAATAAGTCACTACTCTCGACCTTTGCTGACAATCGATCAGTAAAAAAAAGTCTGAATTTTCAAAAAATCACCCCCCAAATGCCCCCCCCCCAAACAGCGTGAACATAACATAAGGACTAATTTAGACTAAACTCAAATTGTAAATTGCTCCGCCCAATCCTATCAGGGGGGGGGGGGTATTTTCAAAAGATTTAAAGACATTTTCTCTAACACATGATACAGAGTGTGTTCAAATTTTCAGCCCCTTAGCTTCTATATGCGTGATACGTACATACATAGCCATCAAACCAGATCTACCAAAGAACTGGATATACCTGTGTTGACACTTCTGGAGACAGTTTTTGTTGACGGTTTCTAATCGTGGATGTAGCCGTCCCAACGGAACCACAGGTTTAAACTAAAAGAGAGTAAATAATGATGCATTTGAAGACGTTGCCTGAACGTTTTGGAAGATGAAGGATGAGTTGGTGACACTCTTGATCAGAATCTGAAATCGAATATACTCATTTTGCAGCCATTCTCTATAGCAAATGGATGTCACAAAAGTCTCACTAATGGAGACTTGTAAATGCAATCGTAGATGTGGGATAAATATAACCTTAAACTGCATGTATAACATCTCATGTGGTTCTACGAAGAAGCATACGTGAGAAACAAGATGATTGCTATAAAGTGAGATAAATATAACTTTTAACAGCATGCATAATATCCCGTGTAGTTGTGGGAAGGGACCAATGCCCGAATATCTACCTATCTCTCTATCTATCGTATAGGTATTCACTTAACTTCGTTTAGCTTAATCTGGTGCAAGGTCAGAAGAGTAGGGCACCCAGTAAGAATCAAAATCACTAATATTCATGTGCACCGAAACTTAAGAAACACATCGGAGAGCCACGAGAATTACTCTTGAGGAATTGTCAACAGGGGTGTGGAATGATCTCATAATCGTTGAAATAACGTGTAAGCGCACATCCATAAACCGACGGCAATACATTTCCTGTTTCGAGGTAAATGCTTTTGTTACATCATCATCATCATCATCATCATCATCATCATCATCATCATCATCATCAGTCTTTTAGCGTCAGTCGTTGGACATAGACCTTTCCCAGGATTTGCCACACTTCTCTATCATGGGCGTCGCGGAGCCAGTACTTCCTGAATCTGTCTAGTTCGTCTCTCCATCTAATATTTTGCCGGCCTCGGTTACGCATGTGGTCTTGGGGGATCCATGTCGTGAGTCACGATGTCCATCGATTGTCTGCCATTCTTGCAACATGGTCAGCCCACCGCCATTTGAGATTTTCAATGGATTCTATGATGTCCCTAACTCTTGTCTTTTCCCGGATGTACTGTGCTGTCTTGTGGTCTCTCCATGTGAGGCCCAGCATAATTCTTTCATGTGCACGTTACAAGATTCTCAATTTGCGGGTCTGTCTCTTGGTTAGGTTCCATGTTTCAGCTCCATAAGTGACTTTAGGATTAATGGGATCTTCTTATTTTTGAAGGTTGAGCTAGCTCTGCCAAAGGCTTGCCATCCTAGTGTGATTCTTCGCTTGATTTCTTCTTCTTTTGAGGGTCTCATGGAGATTCGTTGTTCTAGGTGTATGTAGTGGTCTAATTCCTCCAGTTGTGTGTCCTCGATTTTGATCTTTGTGTTTTTATCCCCGATTTTGTTACATACCAATTCATAAATGTAGTCTACGGAGGAAATGTTCACAGTTTTCCTTGATAACTTGTTTCCCCCATCTATCAAGTGAGCCCGTACATAGGGAGCAACAGCAATAGATAGATTGATATGAGAAGACCGATATATATATATATATATATATATATATATATATATATATATATAGAGAGAGAGAGAGAGAGAGAGAGAGAGAGAGATGAGTAAGAGTGCCCGAGAGATTACAAAGTCAGAATGATAGATGAGTCTTATTAAGTACTCAATAGAAAACATCACATGATCAACGATTTTTGGCAGTATGTAGTGTTGGGGGTGATCAATTAGAAAAACTATTAAAAGGGGTGAACAAATTGGTTCTCTCGCCCTTTGTTAGGCTGTGATCTTTAAAAAGTCTGAATTTCCGAAAAACAAGCATGAACGCTGCCGGGCACAAGCTAAGGGACCAATCTAGCATGAACTTTGTGAAGGATTTTGAAAAACAAAAGCAGCCAGCACGCGCGACACATACATACACAGCCAGACAGCCAGACTGACTACCAATTGAGGAAACCCAGTTTTTTTCTAAAAGATTGATAGATAGATACGTAAGGTGCTCGCTCGAGGGGTCAAAGCTAATGAATCGAGAAGTCGCACGCTAAAAAGTATTGTACTGTTTAGGAAAATGTTTAATTTAAATCTGATAAATCGAATATATTTAAGGCTGGATTAAAATCAAATCGAGTCAAATTCGAAGCTAAGTTCATGTTAAGCTCCAGTGCAACCAACATCTTCGTCATTGTTTTCATCAATTATAATTGGTAATTTAGTGCATAGCACGGACCAATAATGATAATCATGAGGATGATAATGGGTAATTTTTGGTTTGACGGACATAAACTTTCGACAGTGTTAAACCAGCATACAAAGGCTCCAAAAATAATTCAAAGGCACCAAAGAGTGTAATTTCTAAAAAGTATAATTAAACAACGTATCCATCAGAAATTAATGCAATACTGAAATAAAAAGTGATTAATTTGTTCTTCATCAGATAGTGCACCATGAATTCGCTGAGGTGTGACGGATACAGTGCATCCGGTGAGCCAAACAGGTGTTGATTACTTACTGATGCTATGTTAAACGGTAAGGAGGTTGAATCACGAAATTTGATAATTTTTTTTTATTGATATGTTCTTCAATTATACTCTTTAATAAAGATTTATGATATCTGGAGCCTTTGTATGCTGGTTAATCACCATCATAAGTTTATGTACAACAAATGAAAAATTAAATGATTGGAGAACCAAAACCACCGAATGTGGCACAGGGTTCTATTCATTTGTTGTATACGTGCATGTGTTTGTGCATTTGTATATGTGTGTGTGTGTGTGTGTGTGTGTGTGTTTTTTTTTTTTTTTCAGCGATCTTTGCCATAGCGTTTTGTCTATGGACTTGAAAATTGGCATCAGTACACCACAAAATCCCTTCTAAAACAATTTTTTGATTTGTGTAAAAAAAAGAAAGTTTTTTGGACTTTTTGGGACCCTTATCTTAACAGTTTTATCAAAAAGATATTTTCTGGATGTTTCTAGATGTTCTTCTACTCTATTTTACATGTTTTCCAGTTTCCAGTTATGGCATCGATAGAAGTTATTCTGGCCGTATTTATTCTTCGTTGGAGTCTCTTACATGACTTCAAATTTTGACGCTACAGTTGTGTCAATTATTGACTGTGATGCCGAGTATTAATTAAAATCAGCTGCTCCTGGAAATAAATGACAATAGCCCCCGGCCACCTCGTTAGTTTAAAAAATTGAAAAAGATGTTTGTTGAGTCCGAAAAATTGTTCAGTTCGGGGTGGAGGGTGGGGCTCTAATGGATCGCCTTACGCCTTGTTTACAGAGAGGCTTTCAAAAATGGCGCTTCTTCATTCATTAATAACGTTGCAAACAATTCACGTTATCGAAACAGATGTAAAAATAATCATCGCTGAATTGATTTTCTGAAAATTATCATCAGAAACCGTCAACCAAAAATGGCAACGTAGGTCAAGGTTTCTTTTCAGTTTTCAAGTGATTCTGGCTGACTGGTTGGATATATATATATATATATATATATATATATATATATATATATATATATATATATATGGTACAGATCAAGCTAGCAGTATAACATGATATAATTATGTATCAATAATATAAAGCCACTTCTGAAATGTAATAGATGTATTTCATAGAGTGCTCGATACATACAACTTTTTACTATTGAAGTCAAGTAGTTTTAGTGTAGAGCTGGAAATTAATAGTAGAATGTGGATTCGCTACACAAACTAGCTCATGTTTCTGCCCCCTCTGGGCCTCACATTTTTGTAGCGAATCAACATTCTACTCTCTCTCTCTCTCTCTCTCTCACTCTCTCTCTCTCTCTCTCTCTCTCTCTCTCTCTCTCTCTCTATATATATATATATATATATATATATATATATAAGTGTGTGTACGTATACATATATGTATCAAGAATTGGATTTATATGATCCAATAGGATGATTATAAATTGCGTTATATTATATAGAAACTCTTATTCGAAACGATCTCCCGTCATTACACAATTAATGTTTCACTTAGCCAAGACAAGCAAAAACAATTAAAGAAATGGGGCTGCTGCAGGAGTCTTATCGATTGCAGGTTCAAATCCTAAAGCAGGTCCCATTTCCTTTAATTGTTTATTCTTTTTGCGTTGTTTGGGCAAAGTGATATATTAACTGCGTAATAACAGGAGATCATTTCGAATAAGTGTTTCTATATAATATAACGCAATTTATAATCATATATATATATATATACTTTTAAGGTTGATACCTATGTAGCTCCTTGACTCCACCACCCCTCCTTCTATACTATCCCAAACATACCAAAAAACCCACCTCCCCAACACTACCCCCCACCTTGACACACTCTGCCCTCCCCAAGTCCAACTGCTGCTGCTTTACCAAAATCCCAATACCTGCTGGTCATTCTTACATTCAGCATGAGGCCTCTTGTAGCCCTGACAACAAAACCTACCCACAATGCATAGCCGCTGACAGTGGACTCTGGTTCCACATGGTACATTTTAATTCACACTCACACAACACGCACCACTGATGATGAGAGAAATCTCGAAACATGTATGGACTATTGACAAATAAGGATTAATAAACCTTACCACCAAAAACTTCACTCCCGAGTCTGTCTCACTCTCTAAAGTACACATTATATATATATATATACATATATATATATATATATATATATTTATATATATATATATATATATATATATATATATATATATATACATACATATATATATATATATATATATATATATATATATGCATGCATATGTACTTTGATAGGTCAATATATGTATATTTATATTTATGTATATGTTCATACGTATGTGTATATATGTTTATGTATGCATACATGTATATCTATATATGTGCATGTGTATACCTATATACGTATATATGTCTATGTTTGTATACATATATGCATATACGTGCATATAGTATATGTAAAAATATATGCATATCTAGATGAGTATATACGTATAAGCATATATTTGTGTATCTATGTGTGCATATATATATATATGTATTTATCTATATATCAGTATATATGTTCATGCATATATAAGTATATCATATATGTATATATACATGTACATTTATGCACGCATATTATTATTGCTGAATTGATTTTCTAAAAATTATCATAAGAAACTCTCGACCAAAACTAACGACATAAGTCAAGTTATTTTTAGTTTTTAGGTGATTATATATATATATATATATATATATATATATATATATATATATATATATATATATTCTCAATGTTTTAATTGATCATCCCAACAAGTTGTGCCATCAAAAGACGTTGGTCACATGACAGTTTCTAATGAGTAACTAACTAGATCTGTGCGTTGATAATAATTGATACGGACTGATAATCGATTCGAGCCGTCTTGGAATATATATGTACATGTATACATATATATCTAGACCCGTACGTTGATAATAATTGATACAGACTCATAATCGATTCTTCATATCAAAAATACATGTTCACTTGGCATAGACTCGAATGTGTATGTGTTCAAGTATTGAATATATATCCACAACTTATGAGTCGAGACATTATGATCACCTGCCTAACAAGATGTTGGTCCTCGGTGAGCCTGTAAAATAGCTTTTACCCGACAGGCATGGACAAAACCTGTAGAAAGGTTTCCTCCGAGATCTAGCGCCAGAACAGAAACAACAAGTCCTTTAACTGTTGCAGATTACGTGACGAATGTTCTACAGATCGAACTTGTTCGTCTCACATGTCCCACCGGCTCGGTAGGGTTGGATGGGGGGGGGGGGATTCGTGTATTGTTATCGGTTAGCATATGTACCCTTAACGGCCTGTGTATACGTAGTCCCATACAGAAAAGGATCGATGTCTTGTTTGCGGTGAATTCTTCCCTTCACCTCGATGTTGGCTCGTACCTAGCGGGAAAGTATCCGTTCACTACTTGCATTGATGAATCTAGGACGCCCAATGCCTTGTCGACGGTTGATGTTTTTTTTTTGTCCCCATCTCAGGCCACTGTCGATAGGTGCTCAACATATCTGAATGAGCCGTTTCGGAAATGTTATGACTTCGTCTTCCTGGCTATAACGATTCAACTTACATCAAAGCCACTCAAATCTTTCTTCTTGCCAATAACTGGGGAATTCAAAACCGTCTCATTTGCTGATATACCCCTGAAAATGACTTGCGCAGTTGTTACAAGACAGAAGTGATAATTGGCACGCTAGTCTTGCAGATATTTACCACTGAGGTGAACTCAGTGGGTTCACACCGTGTCACGTGTGTATGTAGAGAGCAACGAAATAGATGTGCAGTACACAAATAGATATTTAAACATAAATATATACAAATATCGACAAGTCATGGGAGTAATTATCATATTTAACGAAATAAACGTTTAAACCGTGAATCACCATCCATAATCCGCCACCATAGATGACCCCATCCCGTTGAACTTCAATTTCGAATGAAAATTGCATTTTCCGGTGAATGCAATTATGTTTACTAACTTCCAGCACAGGATTCTCGGGCAAATGTGTATCAAACGTAGTGAAACGCGGTGCGCATGCGTATTCGTGGAATATCATTTGGTCAGGGGGTCAGTTTATCTCGAATTCCATAAGTGGACTAATTAGGACATTTGATAGGTGACGGAGACGGGGCAGCGTTTGTTCTCTTTTTGGATCTTAACTCCAACGTTGTGATACGGCCTTCCTAGTCCCGTGCAAAAGCGCTGATACTGCGTCCGGCTAATTTTGTCCAGTCATATGGTTTTCATTTTTTTTTTTTTCTTTCTTCTCGTGCCCTTCGATTTTCTGAAACCGGGGATCAATATACAACAACAACAACACACACATTCACTCACGTGAGCGTACAACTTCTCTATCTGTCGACGGGCTGTTCGTATATATATCTCTCAATCTATATCGTGTCCCTCTGTCTCTACCAAAGCAAGATTTTTTTTTTTTACTACTAAGCGAATGGACACGTACAATTATGCAAGCACATAAACCGTGAGACACGCCATCACGCACGTGGAGAGAGAGAGAGAGAGAGAGAGAAAGAGAAAGTCAACGGTTATTCATCTTAAAGAGAAAGAGAGAGAGAGAGAGAGATCTGTTCATAGTCTATTCTTATTCTTATCTATCTATATCAGTCTCTTTATATCTATCTACGTTCATACCTATCTTTCCCAGTCTGCCCCTATCTATCTATCTATCTATCTGTTCGTATATATCACAGTCTGTTTCTATCTATCTATCTATCTATCTATCTATCTGTTCGTATATATCACAGTCTGTTTCTTTCTATCTATCGATCTATCTATCTATCTATTCGTATATATCACAGTCTGTTTCTTTCTATCGATCTATCAATCTATCTGTTCGTATGTATCTGTTTCTATCTATCTGTTCGTATATATCTCAGTCTGTTTCTATCTATCCATCTATCTGTCTATCTATCAGTTCGTATATATCACAGTCTGTTTCTATCTATCTATCTGTCTATCCATTCATCTCTATCCATCTATCTACCTATCTCAGTCTGTTCTTATCTACCTATCTCAGTTTGCTCCTATCTATCTGTCTCTGTTAATATCTATCCATATCTATCTAATTCTGTTCCTATCAATCCCAGTCTGTTTCTATCTATTTATCTATCTATCTGTCTATCTATCTGTTCGTATAGATCACAGTCTGTTTTATCTATCTATCTGTTCGTATATATCTCAGTCTGTCTTTATCTATCTATCTATCTATCTATCTATCTATCTATCAATCTGTACATCTCTATCCATCTATCTACCTATCTCAGTCTGTTCCAATCTATCTATCTGTCTCTGCTCATATCTATCTATCTATCTATCTATCTATCTATCTATCGAAGTTCAGAGAACTAATGAACGTCACTGGAAGCACGTGACACTGATAATCACCACGTACCTCAGAATGATATTTGTGGTTCAATACCGATTTCGAAACCCTGACCCTCACCTGTATACAAACACTGGATTTTTTGCGGCATTGTCAGATACGTTACAAACTGCGCCACCGAGGTACTCCATTCGCTTTTATGGTTGCTCATAAGCATGAATTGTTAAGCACAGTCGATCACATATTAATGCGTGTACGTAGCCATGGTTACTATTTTACTTGCAAACAAGTGCGCCTCTCTCTTTCTTTGTCTTTTCTGTTCTCTATCTTTTGTCTCTAACATCCTTCCCCAGATAGTTATATGAAGAAAGAGAGGGTTACATATCTCTCTCTCTCTCTTTCTCTCTCTCTCTCTCTCTCTCTCTCTATCTCTCTCTCTCTCTCTCATGAATATGTTACTGTAAGATTGTGAAACTTGTGATTTCGTGAGGGGAAAGACCAGGCCAAAGATAAATGAAATAGAAAAGTTTGGCAGTAAGGCACGACAGAGCCTAACGCAATCACGCTCGTCATGGAAGGAGGCGGGAAAGGCTTTAGTTCAGCAGTGGACTTGAAACAGATTATATATATATATATATATATATATATGGTGATGGGTGATTAAAAAAGGAAGCCTCAAAATAGAGTTAAAGATGGAAAGAACTAAAATAAAAGACACGTTCATTAATGACGTCCCGAAAAAAAGCCATAAGAATAGATGGTGGAGATTACAAACTGGTTAAAGGATACGTTGTCGAATAGCCACTCAGATAGATAGAGAGATATAGATAGATCTCTATGAAGGTAGTTCTGGTGTAAAATATACAGATTGTGCTGAATGGATCTAAGTTACTATAAGGAATCACATGCTCAAAGATAAGCTTACAAATATCCATTGTAATTATATTTTCATGCACATATACTTATATATATATATATATATATATATATATATATATATATATATAAACCTTGTGTATGTGTGTGTGTGTGTGTGTGTGCACGCACGCATATGGTATGATTAACAAGCTTGTGATACTGATCATCACTACTGTGATGCTGTGACGAATTCGATACTCACTGGATGCCCCTGCAACTATGTCTCAAAGTAAGCTAAATTTAGTAAAAAGTAAAACACATTCTGATCCAGTACTTACTGTGTGCATACTGAAACAAACTGGATGAAGATCTAAAAAGGAGTAAGAAGAAGAAGTGGGTAGAATATCACCTAGACAATTCACAGCCAGCCTCGAAAGCCTCTTTCAGAAAACTGACTGCGAGGGAATGGGAGTAACCGTTGATGATTTGAACCATTTAAGATCGACTGTTGATGATGACGATAATGATGAACTGGACAGATTCAGGAAATACTGGCTCCGCGACGCCCATGACAGAGAATTGTGGCGAATCCTGGGGAGGGTCTATGTCCAACGACGGACGTTAAAAGAATGATGATGATGATGATGATGATGATGATGATGATGATGATGATGATGATTATTCAATGACGACGGACGCATTGGATGAGTTACAAGACATGTTGAATGATCTAAATAGGGAATGTAAAAAAAAAAAAAGTAGGGTTAATGATGAACAGAACGAAATAAAAAATAACGTTCAAAAATAAAATCCCGGGAATACCATATAAATATAGGGTGAGGTGCTGGAAGAGCTTGAAGAATACGTTTACCTTGGTCAGCTGGTAAAGTTAGTGAAAGACAACGGAAGCGAAACGACATACACAGATTGGCTCGGGAAGCATTTAGTAAACATAGAGACATATTGAAAGGCACCTTACTAATATGCTCAGTACATTAAGTGTACAATGAATATATACAGTACCAGTTATGATGCACAGATGTGAATTAACGAAATTAACGATATCACTTCAAAACTAACTCGGGATCACTTTGATCAATTTGAACAGAAATGTAGAGATTGACTCTTAGGAATGGAGAACGATCAACATGGACCCAGGAACAGATCACATTGAAATTACATCATAAAAGTAATTAAACGACAAAAATGAGTGAGGATGGGCTGGTCGCATAGCAAGAAAAGGGGATACCATATGATGCAAAAGACTATCTGATGGCCCACGAGATAGCAAGCACAGTAGGAGAAAACCAGGCATAATATGGAAAAATGAGACAGAAAGGTTTGCAAGTAGGACATAGTAGAAGTTAGCACAATCACAGTCGACATAGAAGGAGATGGAAAAAGGCCTTTGTCCAGCAGAAGACATATGATAGCAGCTGCTGCTGCTGCAGATATATATACGAATGTACATATATTTACATGTTAATGCGCATATATATATATATATATATATATATATATATATATATATATATATACATATATATATATATATATATATCGTTATTGTGTTCTGAAGTTGCTTCATCTATGTTGAGAGTGCTCAATATTATGGAATAGAGCTTAGTTGGATTTTTAGTTCTAATTGCCGTATAAACAAACACGTACGTTCAAGCGGGCACACACACGCATACACACACACACACACACACACACATAAACACACATTTTCATTTATATCTGTACTTATGTATATAGTCACATGCGTAAAATGAGTAGATATATAGTAACGCACACGCTCACGTGAGTGACTTAGGGGGTGGGGTTGTATTTATTTTTGCGTGCTAGTGTACGTAAGTAGTATATCGATTGCCGGTCCGAATAACTTGGAAGTCCAGGAACAAAGGAAGCGAAATAAATAAGTAAAACCTCTATAACTACTGCTCGTACTGAGTAGAGCGATGTCACGTGGATGAATATATATATATATATATATATATATATATATATATATATATATATATATATATATATATAAAGAAAAGAAGATATAGCTGTGAATATGAGTTAATATGTAATAAACAATCATCCCCCTCGGGCACCATGACCACGGGCAATTGGTTGATGTTTACGACTACGAGGAGAAGATGGGAATGCAGTATAGATGAAGAAGAAGAAGCAGATAATTATGTATGAATATAATAATACAAGCCTCCCCCGCTGAAGCGCGGTTCATCATAGAGTGGTTCGTTATAGCGCGGCTCCCGTTATGACGTGAATAGATGGAGGACCCCAGATTATCAATTTAGTCCCCAAATAGCTATATTTAGTTCTAAAATCGCTAAATGTTTATCGCAGCTCAATTCTGAAGCTGTTGGCTTTATTGGACCCAAATATCCGCGTTATTATTGGGGACGCTTGTACCAGTAAATTCCTGTGAAAAAATTCACTGTTATACAGGTTTTGACCGTTATCCGAAAGTACAGCCTTCTCGTGAAAGCCTTTCGTTGGCCGATATGCTGTATAGCGAAGAAACAATAACCAATAAGTTATTTAAGAAAGATATTGACCGTCCCTACAGCCAAAAAAAAGTGAAGTTGATAAGTCAGGCTGTCATTGTAGGTCGTGTTGATAGGATATTTAGGAAACTGGGTGCAGAAGAGAGAGGGAAAGGGTGTGCGCTGTCTCCATAATGTTGCAATTCTATTTTCGCTTTTAGCCTTTTTTCAGAGAAGCAAAGAAATGGCATAAAGCGAAACTTCGATGAGCGAACTCTACCTGTATTTGATTTGTATCACATGAAAAGAAACTAAAAAAACTCGTTACAGTGGGAAAGTCCATTGTTTCGAATGATGGGAAGGAAGGTTCCGTGAAAAATGCTCACATAAAAAAGCCCACACCGAAATTCCCTACAGAAAAAACCCACTGCCATAAAGGTGCGTATGAAAAAAGCCCACATAGAGTAAAAGCCCAATCAGAAGAAAACAACATACAGAAAAAGGTCCACACAGAAAAAAAAGCTCACATGGTAAAAAGCCCACACGGAAAAAACCCTCATCGAAAATAATCTTTATTGTGTCTCGAAAAAGCCCCACATGAATTCAGGGTCTTTCGGCAAATATGCTTAACCCTTTTTTCTTTTATTTTTTAGAAAGGTATTGAAAATTCAAAACTATCCATCTTCAGAGAAGATCACTTGACACACAATTAGAACGATTAGACCTTTTACCGAGGTTAACTTTATCTGATGAGGTATCATGCCTAGCATGTTCGAAGTTTTCTTCATTGCTCAGTAAGAGACGTTGTAGGTAGAACTGCAAGTCCTTATGTCGCCAATACTTCGCAAGCAAAGCTTTGAAAATTAATCCTTAGCTGATCTTACATACTAACTAATAATATTTAATAAGAACGATTGAATTCAATTTTATCTAAAATCCCGAAACATTTGATTGCTAAACTTTGCAATTCTCGTTGAATAAAACAGTTTTATTTATTACCAACGTCTTAAAATTATCCACGGAGAGTAAAGATTTTGAAAGATTTCAAAAGATTTATCCATAAAGTAGGTCTATGAAAAAAAAATCGTAAAGAAAGCAACATTTTTTGATAATCTTTTTATTTGTACCATCTTAAAGACTACAATATATCTTACTTAAAAAAAAAAACAACTGCAATTTTTCTTTTAACTGATTTAACTTCTCTCTGTGGGAGGTACCTATAAACAGAATATGCACACCAGAAAGCAATTATTATGTGTAATGCTTTTACGCACACGATAGACAATGAAGGAAATTAAGAACGAAAGACGGACATTTGATTTCATCATTGCGTTAACGTCTCATGAATATCTTGTTTAATTGTCAGGGCTCTCTTTCCGTGTGGGTGTTTTTTCTGGGTGGGCTTTTTTCTGTATGAGTTTTTTTTTTTCGGTGTGGTCTTTTTCTTTGCAAACATTTTGTTGTTGGGCATTTTTGATTGGACTCTCTTTTCAGGCCAACGGGACGGACATCTTTTCATCAACAAGACCTTTACCTTCTAGTGGAAGAGTCCACGGACAGAGAACCAAGAAAATCACATAATTCGTTATAGGAGAAGAATATCAGTTGATGTGAATATTATATGTAAATATGATTATATTTAAACCACATTATGTGTGCATATAATCATATACATGAATATATGTAAGTGTATTCATGTGTAAATATGATACGTACATACGATTATAAATTGCGATACATTATATAGAAACTCTTCTTTGAAGTGATCACCTGTTATTACACAGTGAATGTACCATTTGACAACGTAAATAGAATAAATGATTAAAGCAGTCCCATTTTCTTTAATGTGGTTTTGAACTATAACTGCAACGTAGGGGAGGTAATGTTGCAAGGATCCGTTCCAAAATTTAATCAAATCTTCCGTAGTATATTGCCATCCTTCCATAAAATGTCATAGAAATTTATTGAAAGCCTTTCGATATATCGTGTGGAAAGACATCGAACTATTGCAGTATTATTAGGTTTCGACATATAACTACAATGTAGGGAGAATAATTGTATATGTATCCGCCCCAAACTGTTATCAATTCTTCCATAGCCCATCGTCCATCTCTGCACAAAATTTCATAGGAATTAATTGATAACTTTCGGAGATATTGTATGCACTGTAATTTACGTATACATGTAAATGTAATTGTATAAAAAAACAAAAAAACTCCTGGATCCGCTCCAAAACTTTACCACTACTTTTTTTAACCCATATTCATTATATATCAAATATATCTATAAATAGATATAATTATGCATAAATATAACTGTTTTCTTGGATTAAGTATTTTTATTATCAAACGTTGATTACATTTTTCTATTTTTCGTTTTGAATCTGTGTCAGAAATATTAGGACTTTCCAAGTACAAATGATAAAAAAAATTAAAGCAATAAAATCAATCAGAATGTAAAAATTCCCCGATGTGATGTCAGATTTTCCAGGAATGAATATCTGACTGGTAAATACTTTCTATCCCCCCCCCCCAAAAAAATGCTATTTCAATTCAAATAGTTTTTCAGACAATTGAACTCTCCGTTGTTCATATTGTTCACACAACGTTTCGACCGATTCATTCTTCGGCTTACTTCAATAATATTCGTAAGGGAAGTAAAGGCGTAATATATATTTTTACAGATATTATATATCACACATTCGGATAAAACGTATCATACCGAAAGGAGGCCGACAAATGAATCGGCCGTAACGTCGCGTGAATAACATAAACAATAAGGAGTTCAATAGTCCAAAAAATTGCTATGAATATGAATGACCCCTCTCAAAATTGCCATCAAAGATGTTGAAGGATTCTATCTTTTATATATATATATATATATATATATATATATATATATATATATATATATGTGTGTGTGTGTGTGTGTGTGTGCCTATGTTTGTGTGTTCCAGTGCTCCTGGACATACCGTTTTATTTACAGTCTTGAAAGTTGACTTTTGTAAATCATAAAACCCCTTCGACAGGAGCTTTTTTTTTATATAGCTTTTTTGTCCTATTGGGAGCCTTAATTTTGACAGGTTTGTTAATCACACCCAGATTTTCCACAATGTAGATATTTCTAGATGTTTTTAAAAAAATCTATTCTAGATGTTTTCTGGTGAAAACATCAGTGATGTCATAAATAAACTTTGTTCTGACCATACTTATTCTTGGGTGGAATTTTTTATAGGTCATTCAATTATTGACTGTGATGGCGTGTCATAAGGAATTATATTCCTATATATCCTATATATCCTATTTAATTTCACCCCCACAAGAGCAAGATGTGACACAAGGTCGTTTTTAACGTGGGATAGGGAAAGAGCACTCATAGGAATTGCTCCAGCCCCCACAACTAGTGTCCCAGGGATGTCAGGACAAGGCCGACCCATCCCTCTTAGAGCAATGAGGCAGCAGCGCCCCAAGGCAAATTGTTTCATTGCAACTGGGCCAAGTGAATATTTCAGATCCTTGGTCCTTGGCAATGTTAAACCTCAATATCCCTCATTTGCTACGACATTACACCGGCGCACTCGGATTGAGAAATATCCCGCCAACCCCCTTCGGCCCAATGGCGGTCATAGTGCAGATTCTACGCCTTGGTTATAGCCATGGTGCAGATACTACACTTCGATCAGAGCCATCCCCCCTCTTAAATGTAGTTTCCTGATAGCAATTTTTATGGGTGCTCAATCCCAGTCCCTCATTTCCAACGACCTTGCGTCACATCTTACTCTTGCTTGGAGAAAACTATGCCGATGTCCATCATCTGATGGACCCCCATTTTTGTTACCACTGATCTGAATTATTTTCGTTATTAATCTAGGTAAGCTGTATCGGATACAATCTGAATTGTATCAATTGGGACCTGCTTAAATCAATTAGGCGAATTGGCCGGAATTAGTCAAGTTGGCATTAATTCAGAATTTTTTCCTGATCCATAAGCCACTCCACATAGTCCTTATTTTGCCGCCACCTGAACCTGTCTTCCCTAAAAAAAACAAAAAAAACACTCACACACACACACACACACACACACACACACACACACACACACACACACACACACACACACACACACAAACACACACACACACACACGAACACACTCGAGCACACAAAAAACGCTGCCTTCTTTTTGGTCATGAAGTAAAATAATCCTAATGTCAAATACAAGACGCCCCGTCCCCCGAGACAGGGCTGCATCTTCCCATTGTACATAAAAGGTTGGGGTCAGGATCAATCCCTGCTCTGGCCGAGGAGCAAAATAATCCTAATGTCTTGTTTTAGGGAGGTCATTCCAGATCCCAGTTTGCATTTTCTCATTGTTCAAAAAAAGGGTTAAAGTAAGGATCAATCCGTGTGACGGTCACAAAAGGGAAGTGCTGAGATTTCTGGAACCATCAATACGTGCGCATTAAGGTTCTCACTTTTAACTTTAGAATCTAGCGGTTGAAGGGCCAGGGCCGAACTAAGGTACCAGCAGCACCGGCTGTCGCCTGGGGTTTCAAGTGCTAAGGGACGCCTGTGATTTGTTTAAAAAAAACAGTCAAAATAAGAAAATTCTCTGATGTGAATCAGATTTATCGTTAATATTTGGTAGTTAAATACTTTCTGTTGTCTGTTGTGGTAAAATTAATAGAAACAATTGGCAAGGGAAATTCTCATGATCGACGAAAACCTCACCCAATTAAAGCATTGTGATTTGAATTATTGATCTTAGATATCAATCAGTATATTGTAGTACTTACACACACACACACACACACACATATATATATATATATATATATATATATATATATATATATATATATATTGTAAAACAGAAAAAGATCAACAATTAAGATGATACTTTACTCTACAGGGTGCCGAAGTTCAGCTTGCTCGGGGCGCCAGAAACCGTAGGGTCGGCCCTCGGTTGAAGGGCTCTACGAAAAAGTCGCGTTGGTAATATTCAAAATGCCCTGTCTTTTAACAATCAGTCTCGTAAGCGTTCAAACTGCGATAATTATAAATCAATAACTGGTTGAATACATACGTGAATGCAACGATTGAGGAAATCAGGACAATTGGGTCACGGTCATTTGGACTGTTTAGCCTGGACATGTCGCCCGCGGACACTTTGGTCACAAACATTATATCCCGGACGAATCAGTAGTGTTTTGTTTATAAAGGTGGAAATTTTAGACTAGATGCGATTCGAAATGATCGAATGCCATTTACAACGATAATAAGTTAATTTATGTTTGTTGTTTAGTTTTATCTAGTTTTATAAGTCTTTCTTTTCAACTCTTTATTGCTAATTTTTGTTAATTTTCGCAAGTATCGTAAGACCTTTGCTTCTTACAGAAATTTGTGAGTTTTCAAGCCTTTTTTAATCGAATCGAAATGTTTAGGATCTTTCTGGGTAAAACATTTGAAAAAAATGGGAAAAAAAAGTTTCAAAGAGGGCACCACACTGACTTTTGACCACAATAACCACGTGTGTAAGTGTGAATTCTTAAAAAAAACCATGGACGAAATCAACTACGGATGCGCAAATTAGGCAAAAGAAAACGAGGGTAGGGTATAGAGTGGATTGCAATTAATCAAAGATTTAAACAAATGTGATGAAAGTTTCCACAGAAAACGTTTTGGGTTTTGTAGGGGTTTTTTTTGTTAAGATTATACAATATTCAAGCCGTCTGTTTATTTGTTCTTTTACGGAATCGTGAGACAAATGTTTACACGTGTTTGTTTTTCGTCAAAGTTTTTTGATAATAAATATTGAATATTGAAAAATATATAATAATATGAATAGATAAAAATAAACAATTGAATAAATATTATCAAATAACTCACGTTGAGTTAAATCGATAATTTGTTTAATGCGTGATTAACAGTCTACGAAATATCACAAGTTTCCATAAGAAGCGAAGGTCTTACCATACTTGAGAAAACTAACAAAAATCTGCCAGTAAGTTGAAACCAAGATTCATAAAACTAAAAAAAAAACAAAAAAACAAAAAAAAACCTTTAACAATAAATATGAATTAACTTATTATTGTCAATTGCATTAGATTATCTAAAAACCCATCTAGTTTGTAATTTTCGCCTTTAAAAACGAAACCCTGCCGAGTCGTCCGGGGTTGAAAAGATTCCTGCAGGCGACTTCTCCGAACTGTCCAGTCCAATTTTTCCGCCTAACGATCAAGACATACCCGTGAGTGCCCAGAAGAATCGCATACACACATGCACGTACATACAACACCAGTGTTGCAGAATCTATTTTCAAGCTGACCTCTGACATCTGAGTCGAAAACATCTAAAAGTGTCTAGATTCACCGGGTATAGATCCAAAAATATACAAAATGAATAAGGTGACTTTATTCATCAACATTTACTCTATGGAAAATTTTACTTATTTCATAACTTTAAAAAAAAGCAACAGAAAAATAAACTCATTGAAAATAATCTAAAAAGCAATTTCGGACTTCTAAACACAACCAGGAACAAACTAAATCTAGATTTTAAAAAAAACACACATCCAAATTGGCAAATGCCCGCACCACACGTAGGCTCACAAACGCATAATCACCAAGAGCTTTGATTTCCTTCAATGAAAAATCGCCGATCAATATCAATCTACTGTTACGCTACACTACACAAAAATGCCGACATGTTTCTTCACGTGAGCGCACGTACCATCCATCGCAGTCTGTTCACATCCATCTCAGTTTGTTCATATCTATCTCAGTCTATTCATATCTATCCTAATCTGTTCCTATCTATCTATCTATCTATCTTAGTCTCTCATCTATTTATCTATCTATCTAACTCAGTTTGTTCATATCTATCTGTCTATCTAACCATCTATCTCAGTACGCGCATATCTATTTGTCTACCTATTTTTTCATATTCATCTATCTGTCTGCCTGTCTCTACAAATCATTTCAGTGCTTGGAAAGTCTACAATACGTTGATGGCATCAAACTCTCTCTTTTTCTCCCCCCTCCGACTGAGGTCTGTGTCTCTCTATATATACATTTATATATAGATAGTAGATTGTGGATTCGCTACACGAACTAGCTCGTGTTTCTGCCCTCTTTGGGCCTCATAAAAAGGGCAGAAACATGAGCTAATTTGTGTAGCGAATCCACAATCTCTTATTTATTTCCAGCTCTACTCTAAATGTTGTATGTATCGAGCACTCTATGAAATAAATCCATTACATTTCAGAAGTAGCTTTATATTATTGATATATTATTATATCTTTGTTATACAGCTAGCCTGATTTGGACCACATATACTGTGTACACACACACACACACACACACACACACATATATATATATATATATATATATATATATGTGTGTGTGTGTGTGTAATTTCATATTTATTTCATGGACGTACTGTTACGAAAACAACAGCTGTGCTGCTTGCCGAGCCATCATCAGAACTGTGATACTAGTCTGGAAACAACGAAAGAAACTTGACTTATCCCGGAAGAAATGAGAGTTCTTGCCCTTGTAGAGGTCATTAAATTCTTTTCAATCAGCAATGTTCTCCTTTGACAGTTGAGGCTTTCTTGTATACAAACCTTCCTGGAAATGCCAAAATCTTTAGGAAACAACCTGATAGTATGTCGGGAGACACTTTTTCCCTTCATTGAAGATAAAAATTCTGGGACAATGATGTGATTCTCTGCTTCCTGTCAGTTGAAGCCATTTTGGCTAGTTTTCTCTTGTCTCTTGAATTGAGGGCCCTCTTTCTTCCAGATCCAATTTTTTCTGGCCGCTGTCTTTCTCGATTCTGATGGACAATTGTGTGAATGATCGTCAATGGACACTTCAAATTTATTTATTTCAGTTTCTTCTCGACGGTCCTAAAGTGAAGGCCTTTATCGGAGCTAAAGAAAGTAGACCATTACATCTACCTGGGACAACGAATTCCCATTAAACCCTTTTAAAAAAAAAGAAATGGAAGTAAAAATCACTCTAGGTTGGTGAGCTTTCGGCAGAGCAAGTTCTCAACCTTCAAAAACAACAAAATCCCATTAGTATTAAAAAGAAAAGTCTACATCAGAGGAAAAAAGCAGGCATCAGAGACATCGTAGAGACAGTCAGAAAACTCAAATGGCAATGGGCAGGCCATGTAGCAAGACTTTCAGAAAACTGCAACACATAGCGACTCATATCGTCGATCATCGGAGATGATATGCGAAATTGTGACCGGCAAAAAATGAGATGATGTGAGGATTTAGACAAGATCAGAAAATATTGGCTCCACAACGCCCACAACTGGGAGGTATGTCGATACTTGGGAAAGGTCTATATCTAACGACAGACGTTAAAAGGATGATGATGATGATGATGATGATGATGATGATGATGATGATGATGATGATGATGATGATGGTAATTATAAATTTACGAAGTAAGCAAACGAAAATTGGCAAAAATGAAAAAATTGAAAAAAATGAATTTGAAAAAAATCTGTTCCAAATGATTCCAGTGACGGACACGGAAAAATGTTTATTGAAAACCCTCCAACCAATATTGCCATGGAAGGGGTGGTGATTCCCTCTTGAATATTTCCACTGAGGATAGATCTTGGCCTTTATCATTATGACCCTGGGAGCAAAAAAGCATCCCGTGGAAGGTCGTCACGCAGGTTCTCCGTAAAGAAATTCAGAACAATTTCTTTTAGCCCAGAAAGTCATGTTCACAATGAAGGTGGGGGGGGGGGGGCTGAAGACAATCGTTCACATGAGATTTCCGTCTAAGGGAATTGCGATTGATTCGGTAAAGTAATGTGAAAGCTTGCGAGAACCTCTAAAACGTGTCTGCAGAATGAGATCTGAGAAGAGAATCGTTCGAATCACCACAACGGAATATCGCATTGCAGCGAACAAACGTCGCGAACGGCGAGGGGCCTGGAATTCACAGTTGTTTCGGCGCCCTTCGCGCAGCCCCGATTTGGCACTGTCAGACTTCTGGTTGCTCCCGAAATTGACAGAGACATTGAGAGTTCAGAAATTTTCCATCCGATGCCAAGGTTGAAGCAGCTGTGCGCAGCAGGATCGAAAGTAAACAGAAACCTCTCCTCGTGAACGGAATGAAAAAGTGGATAGAACGTTCGGATGTATTGTGTCACAATGGACAGTGACTAGGGTGAAAAATAAACCTGTAATTTTGAGGAAAATAAATTTACTCGATTTCCGATTAATCTGTTTGATCCCAAACTCATTTTTACAGGAATCGAAACCTTATTTGTCAATCACCCTTTATGTATGCACTCACAAGCACATATATGGTTATAAATTGCGTTAAATTATATTTAAACATATTTGAAATGATCTTCCGAACTACTGTTTTAACTCAAAATTCTCATTTTTGTTTATTCACGGTCTTGAGAGAAAGAGAGAGAAAAACAAAGCCACCAATTGTAATCAAGCATAATGTTATCAAACACTTATAGTCATTAAAATCCGTCGGTCACAATCACTTTACCTAAAACTAGCTGGTACCCGACGTTTCCTGGGAAAAATTTCATATCTAACTACAATTTGTAATGTAAATGTGATATGATAGAAATTTCATGGAAATAAATAAAGGATGGAAGGGGGCGTGATGACCAGTGTATCCTCCTATGCAGATTCGCGGGGACTAGGCCAGTGGGTACCACTCCTAAAACCTTAATAATTGATTTTTCTTAAAACTGAGAATTCGCGTGCTCACTTTTGGTAGGTAGTTCATTCGTCAAAGTGAATTATCAGATTTAAATGGTGCCCATCTTTTATTGGGGTTTTTGGGTTGGGGTTAGGGTTGGAGGTTAGGGTTAGTGTTTTTACTCTGAGAACAACTTGTTTTATCGTCAAGTTAGGGTTAGATTCCTTAAAAAAATACTACCATTAGCATTGAGACAAGGAGAAATTCACATCTACGGTTTTCTACGACGAATGGAAAGTAAGTGTGCATTTTAGCATTATATCTGCATTGTAATTAGACCCCCTTTTTATAAAACCATCAAATTTTTCCTTTCTCGAAACTCTGGAGGGTTTGAATGACTAATACAATGAAATCACCTGAAATGAAGAGAAAAAAAATGAAATCTCTCCGTCGGGTTTTGAATTTGGTCCGTCGATCATATTTATCTTGCTTTTGTTGTATGGTTGCTTCCATTGAGTTCTTTATCAATAAAATCAATTTTTGTTTTATGTGAGTGCGAACAAAGATACCAAAGGAATAAAGGGATTTTCTTTTTACAAAATTTGACACAAAGTTGTTGGTGAATGGGGACCTACTGATTTCAGACATGTCTCAGTTTCTCCTCTGTGGCGCGTAGCTCTCGACTCATGAGAGTACAAAGATACGTACTTCACTGCTTTATATTATAGACCAGGGGCCTCAAATCCAAGGACATAAGAAGACCATTATGTCCTGGGGAAGAAGTGCAGCAGTCTGAAAATGAGGTGGGGTAATGTTCGAAATTCCCTCCAGTTATAGAATTAAACTGCAATAAAGCTAAAAGTCAGTTATTTACTTTTCAAAATGAATGCGCGATTGACAGCAAAAGGAGTGTGTAAACTAATGCAAAAAGTCCTATGTAAATAGAAATAGTATAGAGAATAAGAAGTTTTTCACTGAATTCAGATTTACTACTTAGGTTAGAGTTCTTATTACCTTCTTTTGATCCCAGTCAGTTCATGTTGAAGAAGATTTTTGGCAACGTTTTGTAGCAGCCATTGATTCTATGTTTGGTTTCAAATCACGTAATTAGCCAGCCTCGATACACGTTATATATGTTCATCTTAAAGTCTTTAGAGCAAGGCAGATTTTTATCTTTTATTTTTTTATTATTGTCGAGAAGAACTGGTCACAAACGTATGTGCTTTGGTACATGGCTAGAATTTGCAAAGATGAAACAAACAGGGAATCTCTCACGCGGAATGAACCGGTGGAAATCTGGAACACCGACTTCTGCATATTTTTGCTTCAGTATGGTATCTTACTGAAGCTTCACCAACTCTATCTGAAACTGCATCAACATTCACAGTCAGATGAGTAGCTAAACGCATAAATTGCTCTTCTAATGCCAGAAGGTCTTGAGAAAGCCGATCAAACCCTGTATGCAAATTCAAAATTATACCTGCATATTCTTTCAAGCTATTTGGTTCGACCCTGTCTAACGACTCCACAGCTGTTGAGCGAGCTAAGATATCTCCTGCAAGCTGCTTTGCCCACAACAAAATTTTACACTTGGAAGACTTCACGCTGTCATACATCATTGTGATAAACTAATTTAGGATTTGGAGATTCAAGTTTAGCATGTTCAAATTGTCTCTGGAATCAGCGAGGAATGCAAGGTTGGATATCAAAGTGGGATCTTTTAGTCCAGAAACCTCTTTCCCTTTCATTGCCATGAACAATCCAACTTCTTCTCTCAAAACAAAAACGAACTTTTTAGAACGTTCCATCGATTGGGCCGCCTCACGTCAGTGTGGTACAACAATTCTCTATATTCACAATCCATGGTGGATAAAAAAAAGAAGTAAACTGCCTGTGGTTGAGTGCTCTTGCCTGTATAAAATGGCAGTTTTCACAAAATAACCCCCATAACGTTTTTCATCAGCCACTTATTCCTACACGATGCCTGTTAAATGCAGAATGCGATGGATAGTAAAAATGGTCACACCAAGATTGTTCAGTTTTTCCTTGAGATGGCCAACTAAACCCACATTATCAGAGCACATTGCAAATTCACCGTCTGTTGCTATCATCATCACCAGTCTCTTAACCTCCATCGTTAGACATAGACCATTCCCTAGATTCACAAGATTTCTCTATCATGGGCATCGCGGAGCCACTACTTTCTTAATCCGTTTAGCTCGTTTCTCCATCTAATACTCAGCCGGCCTCGGTTGCACATGTGATCTCTGGGTATCCATGTCGTGAGTCTCGATATCCATCGGTTATCTGCCATTCTTGCAACGTGGCTAGCCCATAGCCATTTTATTTTTTAGATGGATTCTATGATGTCCCCGACTCCTGTCTTCTCCCGGATGTATTGTGTTGTCTTGTGGTCTCTCCATGTGAGGTTGAGCACACTTCTTTCATTTGCACGTTGCATGGTTCTCAATTTGCGGGTCTGTCTCTTGGTTGAGTTCCATGTTTCTACCTGCTGTCAGAGACATGAGTTTTAACCAATCCAGTCCTGCACGTTCAGTTCACGTTTTCACATATGTATTGCCCCGTCTCTGCTTCCTTCAAGTGTAATAGAGCTAAATTCTCCACTGATATTGAAACGTTTCTCAACTCTTCGAATAAAGACAGTAAGCAGTATTTATAACGACTGTACATCAAGTGCGAACGGAAATGTCTTGAAATCTTTAGCAGTGATAGCCAGTAGGAATTGCTTACCTGATCAATGATACAACTGACAACAGTATTCACTGATAAGCTAATGCTCTCCAAAATGGTATTTTTCTTGAGACTGAGGATTTCACTTGGCTTTCGAAAGTCTTTGATAAAATTACTCTCAGTGAAGGATCACAGCGATTTCCCAATCATTTCGCTGAGAGCGCATATTGCATTTTCACATGTTTTCTTCAAGCTAAAAAAAGTTTCGTTGATTTGAAAAGGCTGTCTTAAGCTGCACAACCTTTTCTTCTCGGATCTTTTCAGTGAATTCTCTCTACACTACCCTGTGTGTACCCAAATAGGTTTTTGAACCTGACAGACATAATCATAGACATAAGAGCTAGTATTTCACAATATACGAACTTTGTACTAACTTTCATATTGTGTATCCAATGATGTTTGTTAATTGTAGATAAAGCAGACGTGTGTCTACTTTTGCCCAGGATGAGTTTAGTCAAATAGATTTTTGTTAAGTTATGAAACAGATTGTCTCTCTTCATTTCGCCTTTTGATCTTCAACTGAAAACAACTGTACGCAGGTTGCTAAAACATGGATCACGAAATGCTGTTCGCATGAGCTTTTCGGAGAAAATCACGCGTTACGTTGTCTAGATTAGAGCAGAGCTTATCGAAGTTTGTGAGGTACCTTTGTAGGTACCCTTTTCTCCACCACAGGTCAACGGAGGGGGGGTCACCTACCCTTTCCTTGTGAGATATAAGATGAGACCTGTCTGACAGCCAGTTTGGTGAGAGGGTCAAGCTCAGTACTGTTGCTGCGTTATCCAGAGTAAGGGAGTGGCGATGGAGGATTGACCAAGAAAATATTGGTTATGAAAATGGTTCCGCCGCGGGCCACGTACCTGAGACCCCTGATATAGACTTTGAAGTGGTTGATTATGTGCCTGACTAAAAAGCACGTCCTTCTTATCGAAATTTCTGGAGTTTACAGTTCAGACTTTTTTCTCATACGATTCTCTATGTATTAGTTGTCTGTCTTCTGTCACCCCCATAGGTCTTTGAACCCGACCGACGTAATCATACTTATGAAATAGATATTGCTAAAAATACTGCCAAAATTACATAAGCACTGATAGGAAGGAAAATTCACGCGGTTTCCTATGACGAATAGTAAATAAAGGTCATGTTTAGCATTATAGCTACATTTTGAATAGAACTTACCAATCAGCTATTGAGCTATCATGATTTTTGATAAATAAATTAATCTTTCAATAGAAGCTTACAAACAGGTCGGCTAGATGGGAAAAGAACCCTCCGCCTATTTCAAACAATTCGTCAAGTATTTTTATTGTCAATGTTAAATACATATGATTTCTTCGTGTGTTGGATACGTACATATTCATGTGATGAATATGATGTACTGTACTTGCAAGTATACAGGGCTGGATGGCCGTCAGTTGCCCTAAACACAGCCAAAAAATGGTGCCAGAATCTCTAAGCTCTGAAACTTTGGCTTGCAAAATAACTAATTTCAATGATACGTGTGTGACTGTCTGAATCCTTTGAATGTTAGAATTGACTCTATACATAAGGGGGGGAAATTAAATTTAAACTTTCATATTAAACAATTTTAATAACTTTTACTTGTTAAATACGGAGGAATAAGAAGAAGATAATAAGAAATCTGTGCTGCCATCTTCTCTGCTGATGTCTCAAGCACGTGATGATTTTGCTAAACGGTTAACCAAGGCTTGCAAGTAGATTACAATTACACGGACGCTTCAATGGCCGTTTGGTCAGCATGATGATGAATTTCTCGGAGAAATATTTTCTCGTAGATATTGAATAAGCTGAGGTCATCATTGTCATGGAGTGTTATTTTACATGGAGAGAAATTAAATGGTCATCTGACAATAGAAATGATGTAATGTTCATAGCGTCTTTTGTACAGTGAACGTGTCCATAGCTAGATACTGTTTCGATAAAGCTTTAGTCTAATATCGCAGTAGAATATATGAGAGACGAAAACAAGCGATATAAAAAAAGATGTATATACTTATTTAATCATATGCAAAAGAGATGTCAATAAGAAGATACATGTTTGTTAGTTGCTGAACGAAAATGATGTAACATATTTGATTGTTAAAAGAGATAAAGCTAGTGTAAAAAAGGCTTCTGAGAGTGGAAATGCATTGTAGAAGGTTAAAATGTGTGTATAATGAAATTAGCTTCGAAGAAAGGATATTTTACATCAACGTTAGGTGTAGATGGGCAGACACAGAATAATGCGTAAAGAGATCGTCCATGTACTTGAATTTATATAGAACGCACTGATGTCGTGCTGAGCAGAGACACCCAAACAGATTTCGACCAAAATGAATTTTATTCTGTTTCTAAATTTTATTTTGTTTGGGGTTGAGGATGATTTGAAATCTAGCTAGTTGTAACTTAGCACACAAATTTGTGGGCCGTACAGAGTAGCTGTCTTTGTTAAATTAAAAATTTCCATATTGACCTTTTTAGAAGATGCTTGAATTGACCTGACCTTAAATTGACCTTTATAGATTAGCATCACCTATCGTATGTTCATCTCAGGGTGAACACGAATTTGCAGCCAGTAGGGTCAAGCTGTCTGTGTTGGATTTGAAAATGTCAAAATTGACATGACCCTAAATTGACCTTGGGAGGCCACCAGAGGTTATCACTACTTACATGTTCATCCTGGGATCAAGGTTACCATTGTATAGAAATTTGTAGCCTGTTCGGTGCAGCCGTCCTCTTTACAATTAAAAAAATACCCAAATTGACATTTTTAAAAAGTGCCAAAATCGTCCTGACCCAGCCGTACACATCATCAGGGCCATCGCTGCCCATCTTATGTAGGATTAAGTAACCCTTACACACACATTATCAGCTTGTAATGTTCAACCGTTTAGGAGTTTATGAAAACATTGTCAGAAACAAACATTTTTCGTATATATATATATATATATATATATATATATATATATATATATATATATATATATGTGTGTGTGTGTGTGTGTATATATATATATATATATATATATATATATATATATATATATTATTGTGTCATCCACAGACAGCTGTTTTGTTGTATTACAACTCTTCTGTGTGGCTATAGACTATCCATTATCTCATCCAGTACCACGAGGTAGAATCGAAACCTTAGCTTCAGATCCGGAGGCTGGTTTCTTCTCTCCGCATCACGGAACTGGACGGTCAGCAAGGTTGAATTTAAGTGATATATTTATTAACACAAAGATTCATCATCCATCAGAGTGCTCTATTCCATGTTGGAAGAGCATTGCGTAAGCTTACAATATATATATATATATATATGTATGTATAAATACAAACCTATCATATTGTGTAAGGTCAAGGATATACCACGTGTATTAAAGATCACCTTATCTCTTCCCATAGCATATTGCAAAAGGGGTTATATCGTCACAAGTGTGACCCGACATCTTCTTGATGAAGACATTTGAACGCCAACTCCTTGGTGCTCGACCGCCGGGTGCAAGGATAACTGAACACATCTAAGCGCTAAAAGGACCGACAAAAATGAATTATTGGGACACAAAAATGTAAAAACAAGAACGAAAATCTAAATGAAACGTCCACCATAAAGTTTAAACGCCATTATTACCAGATCACATGATCTTGGATAGAATGCAGTTTTAGGTAAGAAGCATTTTATCATGGAGCACCTTTCTAGTTTCAAGTAAATTTGACTTGAAACAACTCAGAAAATCGATTTTTAAACATGAAGTTCAAACGCCATTATTGACAGATCACGTTATCCTGAGGGAAAGTTTTTTTTTTTCCAGATGAGAAACATCTTATCGAGAAACACCTTCCTTTTATCAAGTTCGATGTAAATCTGACGCAAAACAGCTGAGAAAATTGATTTTGATCGAGTTTAAAGCATTAAGTTTAAACGTCATTATTTCTAGATCACGCGACCCTACGTGAAAGATTTCTTAGGTAAGAAGCATCAAGAGACATCATTCTACCAAGTTTCAAGTGAATCTGATCTAAAACAACCGAAGAACGCCAACAGAAAGATCCTCTCATAGGGGCTGCGAGGACGCCTCTAAGAATTTTAGTTGCATCAATCAAATGAATTTAGAACGGTTTATAACTAAAAAAAAAATGAAATCATTTCGATTTCGCAGTACTGCTGAATATGAGTTTGTAAGCAAAGAATACAACTATTTATTGAAGTATCAAAAGCATTTTGTTGTAAACGAAGTGGGTGAATGAGTTCGTAAAAAAAACTATAAATCAATTTATTACAAAACATTCAAATCATTTTTAGTACCAGTTCTAGATTTCATCACAGAAGCAGTTTGTTAACTGACTAGAGTTAGAACAATTCATAACAAAATTGAATTTTCTGTTGCGTTCGAATGTAAAGTTTGTATATCTGGCGATTCAAAATCATATCCGGTACTTGGATGGTATTTTCTTATCAAGTTTCTATCCTCAACTTAGAAATCAAAACAACAGAAGTTGGAATAGATAAATGATAAATAAACGAAAATAAAACAATAATTACATGAATTGATTATTACTTTGAGTAGAGACAGAATTATTCCAACTTTTGCAACTTAAACTTGAAAAATATAGACACCGTATACGATTCATACAGAATCTACTATCATGAAGTAAAAAATATTCTGATTTTTCAATGAATTCTTATATAGTTTGCGTGGTTGTCAGATGATCGGAGACGTTCCTGGACCTCCCCCACCCCCCACACACAGACGAGCCCAAATGTCAAAACTGTTTTTAAAAGCAATCATTTTATTGCTAATTTTTATTAGATGAAGTATTGCAAATCGTCGTTAGTCGTTTAAAAAATATTCTTCAATTTACTTTGATCTTATCATTTTCCAGTTGCTTTTACGTTGCAGCTTTATTAAGGCGGCTGACATGAGTGGAGTTGTTATTAAAAGCGACTGAATACTCAGTTAACGTGCGCTGAGTTATCCTTGCGCTTCGCAGTCGCGCACAGAGATGTCAACATTCAAAAGACTTGCGCGGAGGTATCAGTGAACCCATCACAAGCAGTGGATAGCTAGAGCTAACAAGAGATTAGGGCGAGGGGCGCTGATGGGCTTTCTCCTTATGGAGCCCCTTTCAACATTTAGTGAGTGTTTTTAAACTTAAACCTCTGCGGACTTTATTTAAGTTAAAAACTTTATATATAAGGGAGAGGTATTCTCCAAGGCTGCCTCACCGACCCTAACCGGTTGGAGATAGAAAGAAAGAGATCCTTACTCATGGAATTTGCATCCAACTTATTTGGAAAATGGATCGAATAGTGTAAAAAAAATAAGAAGAAAATTCTTTTTTTTTCCCCGGTGCTCCGAACATCCACTCTCTTCTCACAAGAACAGTTTGGATGTGTATCAAGAGCCGGTGGAGTTCTTTAGCCACTGACCCGCAGTGGACCATCCACCAAACCCCCTGCCAACACGTCCTGGGCCAGCGTGGCAGGGCATGGCCCATCACTCCCCATGATGAGAAATGAACATTTGCTATAAACAGACATGCGCTGACATCAACATTTACCAAAATTACCAATTCACCAAAAGGCTAAACCATCAATTTGCAATCCACGTATGTACAAATATATCCTTGTTATTGTCTTATATCAGTTGGAATGCAATCGGTGAACTACTATCTATAGTGATTTGGGGGTCTCACCTCCATTGAGAGTCGGAAGGGGCATTTTTGACTAACCCCCCATCCTTCCCTTAACTACGCCTCTGCTCACAAGATTTCCAAAATCGAACCGTATCATGTGATCTCATTCGCACTAATATTTTAACACATGATTTTCAAAGAAAAAGCAAAACAAATGCAAAAAGAAAAAAATGTTGCATTCATGTTTTACAAATAACTTGGTTCCTTTTAAGCGACACATATTTTTTCTTCCTGTTTTCGTTGTAATCGATTCGGATAAAATTACTTTACATATCAAATAAATTAATGAAATGACAGAGGCAAATAAGATAAAAACTAGTACGTATTCAGAGACACGAATGAAACGGGTCGTATTTGCTAAAATAGTTCAAAGTCTATATTAAAGCAGTAAACCTCGTGATCTAACATCAAGATATGTTTACACCTACAACGAATATGTGACCATAAGAAACCGTCAACCAAAACTGTCAATATAATCAACATGGATTTATTCAGTTTTAAGTGGGTTCTAGCTGTCTATCAATCTAGAGTCCATTTGACAATCTTTTAAAGTGAAACAGAAGGTACCATCTGTGATGATCCATTGAAAAAATCTTTGCTCATAACATATATATATATATATATATATATATATATATATATAGATAGATAGATAGATAGATAGATCAAACACTACCTCCCCTTGAGTGATGATTTCAATGTATAGTTTCAATTTATTATTTTTAGGGCCATGTCATACCACGCACGCACTCACACACACACACTCACACACACACACACACACACACACATATATAAATAACATGGAATGAGGAGTATATATGATAAATAAATATATCGCTTACATTCAACCGTCCAGTTCCGTGGAGTAGAGGGGGGATACCAGCCTCTGGGTCTTAAGCTAAGGTTTCGATTCTGCCTCGTGGTACTGGATGGGATAAGAGATAGTCTATAGCCACACTGAAAAGTTGTAATACAACGAAACAGCTGTCTGTGGATGACACAATAATATATGTATGATACTTATGTATGTCACGTGCACAGGCTGCATCAATTGAGTTAGAAGGATGAGCATTTAAACATTCACTTATATCTAAAAAATGTTTTGTTTTTTGAAAATACACCCTCAAATGAGTTTTGAGCGGGGTTCAATTTACAATTGGTCCTTTGGCTTATGCCCGACAACGTTCGTATTTGTTTGTTCTTTAGTGACCGCCGTTCAAGAAAAGAGAAGTCACTTATCTATTGATAACCCCATTTTTTTCCATCTTTTAATTGATCGCCCTCGTGTACAGCATGTTGCCAAAAGACGTTGGTCACGTGACATTTTCTATTGAGTAACTAACCAGAACTGTGTATATTTTGATATCGACTTTATCTCGTATATATATATACGTTATAGCAATTGATAAAACTTGGGTTTTATACTGAAATATCATGTGATTTGAAACAAGCATTATACCTACCTATACAAGAGTACTAAACGTATATAAGTATCTCTGCATATATGTACACATACGCATACATATATAGTATGTGTTAAAAAAAATTAAATGTTAATGAATACATGATTAAACAGGATAGATATGAACAGACTCGGAGAGACATACAGATGAACAGATACTTATCTGTTGATATGTAATACTATCAGTTAATATATAATACTTATCAGTTGAAATAAGATATTCATCCGTTGATATAAAATACTTTATGCTAATGTGTAATATTATATGTTGATATAAATACTATTAGTTTATATGAAAACAAAAAACGAAAACATGTATGAAGGGATGAAAATTCACAGACCTGTCACATGGCTAACGTTAGAATATATATATATATATATATATATATATATATATATATATATATATATATGCAATGCTCTCCCGTTGGAATAGAGCACTCTGGTGGGTGGGGAATATAAGCTAAATAAATATATCGCCTAAATTCAACCTTACTGACCATCCTGTAGCTTGGATACCAGCTTCCTGATCTGAAGCAAAGGTTTCAATTCTACATCGTGGTACTGGATGGGAAAATGGTTAGTCTATAGCCACACTGAAGAATTGTAATACAAAGAAACAGCTGTCTGTGGATGACACAATATATATATATATATATATATATATATATATATATATATTAAGAAATTCATGCAATGTTTGCAAAAACAACAGCAGTGTCACCAACAAAGCCTCTCTCAAATGATGAACCTTGGGTCACGCATGAGGTCGAAGCATCATAACCACTAACCCAGGATGCTCCAGCGGTGCCTCATAATACCCCCAGGATGGTTCCCTGGCACAGTAGGGGAGTGCCAGATCCATACAGACGCAGATTTTCCCAGATATTGGAGCTTCTAGGTATATTTCCCTTCCTCTGTTGATGATAATCCCAGTTTAGTCAGGCATGTCGAGGCCGAGTTGGCAACAAAACCTCGGCATTCTACTTCAATGGGAAATATGTTTGTTGTCCAGTCATTGCTCGTAAATTGATCTCCCAGATCTACATCCTTTTCCAGCTGTCACACACACACACACACACACACACACACACGCGCATATATATATATATATATATATATATATATATATATATGTACGTGTACATACATATATATGTGTGTGTGTGTGTGTGTGTGTGACAGCTGGAGAAGTATGAAGATCTATGAGATCAATTCATATATGTGTATGTGTGTGTTATTAATCGCCTGTGCTGGGGAAAATGAGCGTATTACGTGACTTATCTCAATAAAAAAAGGTTCAATAACCACATATTTATGAGTGCACTTTAAAAGCCGCCACTTTTTCCGATATGACTTCAATCCGCTCCGATAACTAATATTCGTACATAGAATTCGATTAGAGAGAGAGAGAGAAACTGAGGGAGAGACTGAGAGAGAGAGATAGAGACTTTCTCGGCATCTCCCTCGCTATCCGTGTCCTGTTTTCAGCCGACAGGACTGGGAGCAGGGAAGTTGAAGGTTCATTCCTTCATCCAGGATATTAGCTCTAAGTATGAGCAATGCGCATTAGAAATATTCGATCGTAACTGCCTGTATCATTGTGATCCATTTGGCCAATTCGCATATATATATATATATATATATATATATATATATATATATATATATATATACCATTATACAAATCAGGGATGCAATGTGATATGATATAATATAATACAATATCCGATGTATGATGGGTTTATTCCATTAAGTGTTCGATACATTCAGCTTTGAACATTAAGTAGGTTCAGAGTAATCCTCATTCTATTATATATATATATATATATATATATATATATATATATATATATATATATCATCACCATCATTAGCTGTTATAAATCCACTGTTGGGAAAAGGCGTTTCCTATCTCTTTCCATGACGAGCGTGATTGCGTATCTGCCATATTTCACCGGCAAGCTTCTCTATCTTGTCGCTCCATCTTGTGTCTGTTTTTCTTACGGTGTTTACTGTCCCACGGACAGCAATTGGTTTTAGCCTTTTGCACCATCTGTTGTTCCTGCGACTCGCTATGCGCCCGGCCGATATCAACTTCTGGTGCTTAATTACTTCAACGACATCCTCCGTCCATCCTGGTCCTCTTCCGCATCTATTCATGATCTTTTTCTGTCGCTAAGGGTTATTCCTAACATTGCTCTTTCTTTTGATCTCTGTGTTATTTCCGGGTTCGTTTTCGAGTGGTCTTATAAGTTTCCAGGTTTTGCACTCGTAAGTCAAAGCTGATTTTATGCATTGATTGTATACTTGACGTTCTAATCATATCGGCAATTTGCTCTTACCAGAAGCTTTCTAGCCAATCGTCTTATTTCATTTCCGTGGTCTCTAGCTTTATCACCTGGCCTGGGTAAATGTATTCTTTAACCTCTTTTAAGGTTTCATCGTCTATTCTAATGGTCTTTTCCTGGGACCTTGTCATTGAAGATAACTTTTAAAAATTTGTTTTGTGTTCCTTAAACCGGATTTTTTGGGGGTCGTTCTCTATTTAGACCACTTAACATGTTCTGTAAGAACTGTGCAGTTTCTGGTTTTAATGCATCATCATCATCAGCAGCAGTCTTTCAACGTCCATCGTTGGACATAGACCTTCCCCAGGATTCGCCACACTTCTCTCTCGTGGGCGTCACGGAGCCAGTAATTTTTGAATTTGTCTAGCTCGTCTCTCCATCTAACATTCTGCCAGCCTCGGTTGCGCATGTGATCTCTGGGTATCCATGTTGTGAGTTGTGATGGGAGAATGTTTGTCCGCCATTCTTGCAACATGGCCAGCCCACGGCCATTTGATATATTTAAATGGATTCTATGATGTCCCTGACTCATGGGAACCATGCAACGTGCATTATCATCACAGTACCTTGGATTGTTCGAAGATTCTCCGTCTTGTTTTACTCCCACGTTTTCCCAGTCTGTTTTCCAAAAGGTGCTTTTCAGATCAGCTGTAAAAAGCTTCAGTGATATTGCTCCTCCTCTCTTACTCCTTTTACAGTCTTTATCTTAGTTAATGTGTGTGTGTGTGTGTGTGTGTGCGTGCGCTCGTTTGCGTATAGATAGATGGATAGATATGAACAGACTCAAATAGATAGAATCCGTCTGCCTTGAAGAGAAAAAAAATAGCAATCGAAATTCTGACTGTTATCCGTACTCGAACACTGACCAATATCACCGGTAGTCAAAATGCTTTGTCAGGCACACTAAGCAAGTTCAAAATATCACGCATATACAGACTTACTACCAGTTGATATCTGCATATATGTATAAAAAGACCGAGTCAAAATAAGAGATCTAACTCGTACATGCACACACACACACACACACATGATTCAACGTTGATGATTCAACGGTTTGATATTGAAATATGTATTTATGAATATATACATATATATATATGTATATATATATATATATATATATATATATATATATATATATATATATTCATATATATATATATGTATATGTGTGTGTGTATAGAAATATATAAATTTTTGTTACTTTCGTGAATATACATATATATGCTAAAACACATATGCACATTTATAAAAACAGCTAAATTAGCTGAAACGTGATTGTACTTAAATAAAATACGTATGTGCAATTAGTGATCCCTGCAGCAGCAAATTTTCTTTAATTGTTTATTCTATTTACGCAGCCTAGACAAAATGACACTCTTATCGAGTAACGGGAAGTCATTCTAAATGAAGTGTCAAAGCAATATAATGCATTTATGATTATTTCTGTCAGATTATTTATTCATTTCTCTATAATGTGAACGAATTCATACAAATATACACATTATGGGTAATTAGTTCACACATACACACACATACAAATATATATATATATATATATATATATATATATATAGATATAGATATAGATATAGATATAGATAGATAGATGGATGGATATATTAGTTTAATGTATTTACGGCTTGTTGCAGGTGCTAAATTGCACGTGAGCATAAGAAAGATGATGGCAAAAAGGCAGTAAACTAGAATACATATATTTAATTATATATATATATATATGTGTGTGTGTGTGTGTGCGTGTGTGTGTGCGTGTGTGTGTGTATGCACGTGTGTGTGTGTGTGTGTGTCTGTGGTATGACACGGCCCTAAAAATGATAAACTGAAACTATACATTGAAATAATCACTCAAGGGGAGGTAGTGTTTGATCAATAGTGCTGATATAACTTTTCTGTTTTTAAATCCCAGAAACAGTCGGTAAACAAGTATACAAGTACATATATATATATATATATATATATATATATATATATATATATATATATATATATATATATATATATATATATAACAACTGATGATCTCAACAAGAAAAAGTCACATAATAACATCCAATTTGTTTAGAAACATAATAACCAATGAAAAAATTCGTAACGACAGATATTAGGATATAATTGAATGAAATGACACATATTTAGTGTTTGAAGCTATGAAGCTTTCTCGGCTCTCTCTCTCTCTCTCTCTCTCTCTCTCTCTCTATATATATATATATATATATATATATATATATATATATATATATATATATATATATATGCCTGAACCTGTGAATAGTACCGGAACTTATTCTCTTCGGGTTATCTGAATTGCCATCATCACTAATTTTTTGCTTCGAAAACACTATTAAGAAAAACTTATGAATTGTTTATATCTGGATTTGACCGCTGGTAATTGGAACCGCAGAAAGTGAAACCAAAGATTTTGACGGTTCATTTTATTTATAGATATGTGTGCATGTGTGTGTGTCGGGGGGAATGTTGCTATGCGTCTCCGTAACATTCATTAGTTTGGCTATCGGAATCGGCGAATCAAGCTCGAATTCCGGCTGAAGCTGATTTTGTTTACTAGTGCCCATGGGGAATGGATGAATCAGCATATCCTTGCGCACTGAATATTTGGGCGGAAATCTCTCGTCATTGGCATGTCATGACGTCTGACAGAGAAGAGGGTTTAGTAATTTAATACTTGAGCAAACCACTCTCCTATAACTACGTTAACTGCCTAGGCAGTTTGAAGTAAGAAGCTGTTCAGCGTACTTTGATCCAAACTTCAGTAAATAATTGTAACGATACTCTTTGTTAAACAGAGGGATTGTACCAAATCTTCTATAGGTCAGTTTTGTTCACAAAACAATGACATTATCTTAGTGTAATTAATGCAGATTCACCCTTTTCCACTACATTTTGCTTATATATATATATATATATATATATATATATATATATATATATATATATTATATATATATACACACATATATATATATATATATATATATATATATATATATATATATATATATGTATGTATATGTATATATATATATATATATATATATATATATATATATATATATATATATATATGCAGATATTTCTGAAAATAAATACAAACCCACATTTGAAGTGAATGACATTATCTTAGTGTAATTAATGCAGATTCACCCTTTTCCACAACATTTTGCTTATATATATATATATATATATATATATATATATATTCTTTAAATGTTGGTAAATATATCATAACCTGACAGGTCAGTGAATTTCTCTCTTTTTATGCATTTTGCCATTTTTTGTTTTTATATCAAGAGATAAATAAACATCCACCTATCTGGGTATCTAACCCTGGTCATATCTATCTTGCTTAATCATATATTTATATATTCATACTATATAAAAGTACAGGGGCATAAAACATGAAGTTTGTGATAGTAATTTATGACCGCATCTTTGAGCATGTGATTTCGTGAAGTAACTTTAATCTATATAGCACATTACCATTTTGCACCAAAATTACCTCCATGCGACTAACGATATCTATCTATTTCTCTTTCTCTCACCCTCTCTCTCTCTCTCTCTCTCTCTCTCTCTATATATATATATATATATATATATATATATATATACATATATATATACACATATATATATATATAATCCATTTATCTATTTATATGTATATGATCTTTCTTAAATAAACGAGGTCAGGTATATATATATATATATATATATATATATATATATATATATATATATATATATATATATATATATAAATATAAACAAAGGTGGATAAATCAGTCTCTAACTTGACAAGTAGTTATTGGCTGGAAAAATATACAATGTGCATATCTTAATATATATATATATATATATATATATATATATATATATATATATATATATATTTATATATATTGATGAATGTATTTCAAACTCACGCTATTTCAATTCATTTCGATGTAGCCCCTGAGCTTCCAAATGATGCAATTCTGCCAGTTTAATCTTATCCATCTATTTATCCACCTCACGCTCAAAACAGACACATCAATGCACATACAGTTACAAACAGGGCATTTGACCACCCCTGGATCAGGCCCTCTCACCGAGGGCGATGGGATTTGAAAGTTGGAATCTTATAGTCATAAAGGATAATGGTTCAGTAATTAAATGTCCCCATATAGAGATACTATTATTATGCGCTGGTAACTGGGTCGACACAGATGTATTCCAAATCTACTTCCCGTCCACAACGAAAGTGGCCGCGGACACCCATGAATACTATACACATTGTTCTCCCAACAAGCGCATACTTGTGTCACTTGTTGCATTAAATCTTCGGGTAATTTTCACACTTACCTTGCTGAATGTATACGGCCAAGTACGAGCATCTGCAAATGTTTAGAACGATATACCATAAAAAACGTTTATCTCTGAAATAAATGCATTACTTTCACTTTCACTTTGCTAACTTTAATTGCTTTCCG
>OY735214.1:16307344-16329844 GCA_963457665.1 Thysanoteuthis rhombus | reverse complement strand
GCACGCAGCAAGCCCGAATCACGTGCTTCCTACGAGTGAACAAGCGCATAATAGCAAGAAGGGTATGCAAATGCTGGGGCACTGTACATGCTCATAGACACGCACTGTAGCAGGAGTAAGGCGAACACACATACACATACGCCCACGCAGTATCCCAGTAACAACAACAACAACAACAACAACAACAACAACAACAATAAGATTAAAAGCAACAACAACCAAAAAAAATAAATAAATAAATGAATAAATAAGATTATCAAATAAGTATTATTGTTACTTATAAATCATAATGTTTGATCCCTAAAAAAAAAATACTAGTTATACTGTTCTCAACTCTGAACAAAGGGCCTTAAGGAAAAAAAAAGAATGAAGGATAATTGTGACTATAAAGTTTTAATTATGTTCAGTTGATGATATCGATAAAGTGTGAAGTCCTTAATTTAGGGTGCGAATTCATGTTTGCAAATACTTACCAGCATTATCATTTGGCAACTGCTCATAAAAGGGTGTTTGTTTTTTTTTTTTCACATCAGAGAGAACAACGCTAAAAATGAAAGATTCACTAATGTACTTGCATCTTTTGGCAGATGTAATGTAAGCAGAGATGTAATTCATTATCATTGGAGGTTTTTGAGCCCTTCCTGGGGATGCTGTCAACCCAAGAAATCAAAATAATACAATAACGATTTCGAATTTGGAAATAATGCTGCAGGAGCTGTTGATTACGTTAACAGAGCATTTAGAGTGGAAACTACTACAGTTCGAACTGTTGAGCGTTGGTTCAATGGGTCTAAGTATGGAAGTATGGATGCCAATAATAAACCTAACGGGAGGAGAAAACCTGTTCTTGATGACGAAGAATTATCGACAACAGCGGCCATCGAACCACGAACAACAGTGCAAACGCTCTCTGGAATCTTCAGGACTTCAATAGCGACCACATAATGTCATTTAATGGCAATAGGAAAGTTTAAAATGTTGGAGAAATCGATCCCATATAAACTGAATTAAATGCCTCATGACAGTTCTACACTTCACATCTTTCAGCTGGCCATGTCTCGGCTTAGAGAATCGTGAAATAGTCTTGTAGCATTCTCCGTAGACACCTGGTATTTCTTCTACAGATTATCATCTTTTTCACGTATTTTGAACTCCCTGTGCATAATAAAAGAAAAATAAAGGGGGGAAGTTATAACTCATCCTTTTACTAAATTTGTGACCAGTAATCGTAAAGAATTTTTTTTTATAGAGATGGCATTTTATCATATTTATTGAAAAAAAAAGTCGGGGGGTTATTGCTTCAAATGGTTCGTAATTTGACAAATTACTCACCGTTTTTGTTGTTTGAATCATCCTTCATCTTACTTTTCGGAAAACGATATTTCATACATAACAACTTAATACATGCTTCCATGCTTGTTAACAAATAGAGAACGAAGGAGGACGTCATAGAAACGACACACCAACATTTCCATCTGGTTGTATCATGATCAATCGAGAGGGGAAAAATTGTGAAATGAAACAACAAATCTCTATCAAATCACACTGCGCTGCTTTTGTTTTACTTATTTTTTTGTTCCTGGGTAAAAAGTGTTATCTTTTTTTTATTGATTATGTCCTAAAACATACAGAAAATGTCAAATATTCCCTCCGAATTTGGCTTTTGTGATTGGGATGGTGATAATCTGAAATCTACTTATTTTCAATTGGACAACGGGTGAATTTGCACATTTTTCTACTACAGTCAGTAAGAAAAACAAGTGCACAGAAATATCAATGTCCTGGTCACAAAAGCTATGTTTGAAGAGGATAATAGCTATTTCCTATACTTTTTTATAAATAACGCCCCCCACCCAAAAAATATCTTGGTCGCACAGTTTAACCAACCGAGGAAGAAAAAATCATAGAATAAAACAACGAAAATTATTCAAATTATCGAGATAATTTTCAATGGATTATTCAGACTATTATCCCCATCTTTATTGTTTCGATCACAGCGATTCGGTCGATCCTCTCTCAGTTTTACTGGCTTCGTTTGGTGTTCTTAGATGGAGTATCGCCATCATTTTATGAATTATTCTGATTAGTAAATGTATCGCTCGCTTTTCGAAAGTTTGCTTCACGCTACCTTTTCGCTTTTATGAAATAAAATGCAGCTTTTGCAGTTATAGAGGCAGCGTGTACCCTATTCCTCTCTCCTACACCATTGTTGTCTTTACCTCCCCCCCAACTTCAACTCAAGCCTAACATATCATCATCACCACTTCTGTGTATGGGAACACTCAATTTTTTTCCCTACTTGAAATAATGATATGTTGTTCCTTCGCTTTACGCCATTTCAGGAACAAAAACAACGGCCTACTTTTGAATGGTGAGGGAAACCTGCCTCTCAATTTCGGTTGAAACGGCTGAAACATAATGATCGAAACAAAACAAAAAAATTACGATACACGTCCGAGTAATTCGTAAATAATGCAAATTCTTTCCTCTCGGAACTCCAAACAAAGCTTAAAAGGCCGGAAGATACATCGGCCAAGATGTGTGATCAAAACAATAAAAATAAGGATATTAGTCCGAATAATCCATTAGAAAAAAAAACCCTGCAAATCTTTCATCTCAGAGCTTTGAACAAGTAAAGCTGTGAAAAACATACGTATCAAGCTGAACCCCGTAATCAAACAATGAAGAAACAGACCTGACTGCACCAGTGTATCATAGTAACGGTGCACATACGTTCATAGATTACAAATCCTTTGTGGAATCAATGGCCATATTTCATTTCAGAACTTTCTACCTTTATTAAAATCTCAATCGATGACTGCGTAAACGCGAAGACATTCAGGTGTAAGCCGTTCTCGCAATTGCTATTACGATCAATACAATTCTCAAGTCTTTTAAGCGAACAATAATTTAAACAAGTCCGGTTAGTCACTCAACAGAAAACTGTCACATGGCCAACGTCCTTTAGCATCATTAGTTTGGGGTGATCAATTCAACATTTAGAAAAAATCAATGAATTAGTTAATTCTCTTGCCTAAAAACTCCGAATCTTCAAAAAGCAAAAAAACAAAACAAAAAAAAAAACAGGACATAAACTAAGATAGCAATTTAGCATAAATATACATAGTAAATTGAATCCCCAACTAAAAACAAAATGAAACGTTCTTTTCTAGGCATAATGAGGTACAAAATGCTCAATTTTTCAGGCTCTAGATCCATTGTCCCGGCCTTTAAGCGTAACTCATGAATAGATAGCTGGCCAGCCAGCGAGTCAGCCAGCCAGGACTTACTTGAAAACTGGAGAACCTATGTTGACAGTTTTGGTTGACGGTTTCAGATAGATTTTTCCGACTTGACCACATTGTGCACCTAGCTTAGAGCAATGGTCAGCAAACTTGTCCAAGCTTGGTAAATATCATAACAGTTTAACCACGTGACCACTGGATTTCTCAGAGCATAAACCTGCCATCATGTCTTTCTGAATAGACTCCGGAAAATGTCGCGAAAACACAAGCTGACTAGGCATTCTTCTGAAATCTCAGGTCACCTTAGTTCATTAAATATTCAAAATGGTCACTACGCGAGCGGAAAACTTCAGATAGGCCACTCTCACCCCCTTCTAAGGAATTTGATTGCACAAAAGATTTGCCTTCGTTCCAATTGTGCTATCATTTATAAATCTCGACCATTTTCTTTCATTTCACAAATTTTTTTTTTTTGATGCGCAAGCATTTCTTGCATCGATTGCAGTCGAAGTGACGCACTGAAATATTTTTCATCTGAATGTAGATGGTTCAGGTTACGTCCAGATGTCAGAAATTGCTATTTAGATGATTTTTTTTCATAGAATTAGCAATATTTTTATAATTTGATTTAGAGTAAAAAAGTAGTATTTTTAATAAATCAAGCCGTATTTTGATAAAATGAACGCTTGAAGATGTGAGTCACATTTGATTTATACATAATATATATTTCTGGTTCCACATGGGACATTTTAATACACACAGCACACACCACTGATGATGGGAAGAATCCCGAAACATGTGTGGACATTCTACTCATAAGGATTAATAAACCTTACCCCCAAACACCTCACTCTCGAGTCTGTCTCACTCTCTACAGTATACATTATATATATATATATATATATATATATATATATATATATATATATATATATATATATATATATATATATATGTGTGTGTGTACATTTCCTTGGTTCTAGATAAATATCTGGAGAATATAGATGTCTCTAGGTGTTTTCAGATGTTTTGACTGAATTTTAGATGTGAATTTGAGAATAAAGCATGCAACACTGCTAGATCTTAACACATGAAAAAAACTTGTACATCTATGGTCAGACATCCAGCATTCTTGGTCGACTCACGCTTTGACCATTAAAGTAAAGCATGTGAGATCTCACACGCTTTACTTTAATGGTCAAAGCGTGAGAGATCGGAATAAAGAAGTAGTTACCGACAAACTCTCCTTTCATCAATCGAGAGATCTTATATTTGCAACACCCGGGATTGTAGCCTCTCCCAACATTTAGCGAGATTTGTGTTTGAGTAATGTTGATAGAAATGCGGTAGCTGAACATCTATTCATAAAGCTTTCAAGGGCCCTTCCATTGATTTAACCTCCCCACCCAAAGAGGAGTCTTCGCCCCCTGGCAACACTTGAACGGGCACTGAACTCTCTTGATCAGGCAGGGATCTCATCTATCGTCAAAAGCATCCCAAAACAAGACGTTGTTACCATTTATTTGGGCATGCTGTATTTTGAATGAAATAGGAAGTTATAATGGTTCCATCTGTCAGCAGAAGAAGATAAAGTTTCAAGTATAATTTAACGCGTTTTTTTTTTATGTCCAGAAGTTTCAGAGACTTTAGATTTGAAAGTTTGATACAGGTGTTGGAGCTCATCAATTATTTGTGTCGATTCACTTCTGGCATGAGAAAAACAGATCTTGTTAGTCACTCGATAGAAACCCCATTACGTGACAAACGTTTTTTTTTTTGCGGCATGCTGTGTCAGGGGTGATCAATTAGGAAAAAGAAAAAAAAGGGTGATCAATGAAAAAAAATGACTTATCTTGTCTCTTGTAGGGGCGTGATCACTAGAATAGTTCGAATTGAAAAAAATTAAAAAAAAAAAAAAACAACCGTGAACGCTGCCGGGCACGAACTAAGGGGGTAATTCATCGTTGATTTCCCCCCCCCCCACACACACACACATACGCATACACAATTTTAAAAAAAACATTGGGGGAGGGTTGAAAAAAACATATATACTTGAATAGCAAGACAAACCAGGTAGCTGTCTTTGAAACTGGAGAGCCTCTGCTGTCACTTCTGGTTGGTAGTTTCAACGATTATATTTCTATCAGTTTCGTAGAGGCAGGTGATGTTTTCACGAACACTTTAATGTGTTTCTATGGCCGTGAGCTTAAAACTTGATTCTTTAGACTTGAATGGATCATACAGAAGTCGAAACTCATAAATAATTTCAGTGGTTCCACTTCTTACATTCAAAAACGATAAAACCTTTTTTTTTCTCTTCAAAATCCTTAGACGAAGTCCTTTATCATACAATGATTTTTTTTTCACGTAAGTTTCCAGTTGTCTTTATCATTACACATACTAAGCTCAAATAATCCAACCAGTAGGCTTAGCATGGATACAAACACCCAAAAAGCACAGTGGTTTCGAAAATGGCGTCTGTGGACCCTTGCGGGAGTGGGGGCACCAAATAATGATCGGAGGTCCGTTGCAGTGATCTATCTGAACTCGAAATAGAGTTCGATTAAATGTAATCAATTTGGAATAAATATGATTTTAAAGGTCAAAAAAATACTTTCTTTTTATTGTAGTTCATTAATTTGTTCAAAAACTAAATGTTTCAAATTGGGGTACGTTAGAATATTTCCTTTATAGTTTTTTTTTTTTTTTTTTTGAAGTTTCGAAACCACTGTCCCAGTGGATGAAAAACTCTGGTAATGCTCGTCTGTAAGTTCAATCCCTAGCTCAGGTAGTATATGACAATAGATTGGCTTTTTGGAGAGGTAGATAGGCATCAGGAGAGTTTTAAAAAATCCTCCGAAAGGACAATGGATATGAGACACGTGTAGAAATGAGGACAACATACTATAAAGTCATCGCTGTAATGGTCCGATTAATATTCAACTCACTATAGTCGTAATGATCTGAGAGACTAACTTGCTAACCATTGCTCTATGGCGAGACAACCAGCAGAAAATGATCGCCAAGAAACAAAATACTAACTGCTGTATCTACCCGAAAACGAACGGACTCCAGCTGTAGTGCGAGGGTTAGGAAGTCAATCTTGCAGGCCAGTTCAGTTGTATAAAGATATTTTTTTCACACAACTAGTGTCACACGTAGAGGGAAAGGACACACAGTCACCAAGTTCCCTTCCGTCCTAGAGTGTACACGAGCGTAAAGAGTTCGATCCTCACTGGCTGATATATATATTGTGGATCTGCTGATGATCTACTTAGTCAGACACAAGGACACATAAGTGGAGCCTTTAGTGACTATCGATCTCATTACACTAGTGACTTGGGCTACAAGATGGCTTGCTGGTCACAGTACTGTGCTAAATTAGTTATCATAGTAAAACTGGGGCACTCCATGGTGTGAGGAACAACCTTCTATAATTGTCAGGTAAAATAAGTTTCCATACGTCGTACCAAACTACGATGAAGTATTTCGGTTGTTTCCCCTTGGAGTTGCCAATTTAGATATTTTATATCAAAATTTAGATAATTCTAAAGAACGGAAGTCAATGGATATAATTCATTGAAAGTGAAGGAAGGGTTTATTTTATTTTATTCGATTTCTCGAGAGCCATGGAGCCAAACAATTTCACACCAGGCACTGCACTGCTTTGCGTGCTGCTCATATATCTAGCGAATGACGACTTCGTGCAATGGCCAGTTGTTGAGTAATCATGTTGCATACATACATACATACATACATACATACAGAGAGAGAGAGAGAGAGAGAGAGAGAGAGAGGGAGAGAGAGAGAGAAAGAGAGAGAGAGATACATATTTATCATGTAACCGTTTCGGGGATTTTAAAATAAAGCAGTTATATTAACATGGCGCCCCAACAGTGTTGATCAAACACCACCTTCCTTTCAGCTATGATTTTAATATATAGCTTATGTAATACTACATGTGGCTGTTTATTTTATATAGGATGTTATCATAATGTATTGTATATGGATGCTTCTAATACTACACATCATAAAATGTTTTCGAAACACAGGCTTACTGATGTGGATTACCCCAAAAACGTATTTGACAATGAAGGATAAATAAGTGTAACAACAGACGTGAGTTGTTTTTCGTGTCACTTACATTGAGTGTTCACCCACGCGAATATTAAATCTGTTGAGTCAGTTTTAATCTCAGACTGCATGCAAACCAACTCATCTTTTTAAGAATGGTAATTACACTGAAAAATTTCTTTGAGTTGATCTTCTTTCCCACTAACCTTAGAGTTGTTAGACGTGGAGTGGGGGCATTAATGACATTTTTCAACAGATGCTACACTGCAGCCCGAGGCAAAACTTTGATCGTTGACGGAGGACCGGGGACTGACACTTTGATACCAGACAGACCGCAAAGATACTCCGATCTCATGAAGAAGTGCTGATCCATGCCAATATTATCCCGTGATACTTTTCTAGTATATGAATATATAAGCAATGTAACCAGTGTTATCATGGGTAGGATTTATTAAACGATTATATCAAGTCTTTGATTCACTGTGAGGGTTTTTGTTTTGTTTTGTTTTTAAAACTCTTTAACAATTTATTAGAAATATTTTTTTGGGATGGATCATAATGAAGTAATGGACTCGTCATCACAGTCAGTAACTGAACAGCCGTAGCGTAAAAATTTGAAGTCATGTGAAAAAATTGCATCGAAGAATGAATATGGTCAAAATAGATTCTATTTATGTCATTCCTGGCTTTTACACTGGAGAAAATCTAAAATAGATTGAAAGAGGAAAAAAAATTAGATTCTGCAGAATTTAGATGTTATAAATAAACACGTCAGAACAAGGCCAAAAAACGGTAAAAAGGGGCCTTTGTTTCAAAAAAAAAAAAAAAATAAAATAAAAACACTTTTAGAAGGGGTCTAGTTGAGTGCTGAGGCCAATTTTCAAATCTGTAGACAAAATGGCATGGTCAGGAGCGCTGGAACACACAATCTAACAAAGAAGTACACGCACGTATGAAATATTTAAAAAAAAAGATGGACTTCTTCTCCATCTCTGATGGCTACGGTTGTTCAATAACTTGGCAAGAATGAAGTTATTTTGGTTTCTGTATAGAATTTTCATACTACCTTCTTTCGTATTCATTTTACGTTTAAAATATTCAATGCAAAATACTTAAGTATCACACATGTTTCTATTATGTTATGATTTTTAAATACATCATAGATTTGTGGCCTACTGTAAAACTTCACACTCGTGCGATTTGATTCTAAATACAAAATAACAATGATGTACCTCCAAGCCTGTATTTTCATTATATGCAAAATAAAAAGATTACATTTAATTCAAAATCAGTTGGTGCGTGTCCTGGTGCCTTTTTATGTGCCTGTTTTCCCCCTAAGTTTAGAACCTGGCTACGCCCCTGATCAGTATGTAAGTGCATTGCTAATAGTCTGAATATAGAAATACATTTCCGGGCTTACCGGTAGGGTTTATACACGAATGCACGCAGCAAGCCCGAATCACGTGCTTCCTACGAGTGAACAAGCGCATAATAGCAAGAAGGGTATGCAAATGCTGGGGCACTGTACATGCTCATAGACACGCACTGTAGCAGGAGTAAGGCGAACACACATACACATACGCCCACGCAGTATCCCAGTAAGAAGAAGAAGAAGAAGAAAAGAAGAAAAAGAAGAACCTATGAGTATTAATATTACTAATGAACCTTAATTTTCATTTGGCTCCCTGTGACTTCTGGATTTTCGTTTTTATGAGAAAAGATATTTCAGACCGCCGACGAGAGGAAGGAGGACGCGACTTGGCAGCTGATGGCAACCCCAAAAGAGGACTGCTTTGAGAGGTGGAAGGGACATTGAGATAGGTGTGTACAGTATAAAGAGGAATGTTTTGAAGGGACCGGCAGCGTTTCGTTAATATTAAATGTCTGAATACTTTCCGGACGTACCTTGTATCTTGGTTATAACGTCTGAATTAAAGTGATCAATACAAAAAAGATTCAGACACTCGTATGAATAGTTCATAAATAATGCAAATCCTCTTTCTCATAATTCCAATAAATCTTGTAAGATTGGAGGGTACATCGGTCGAAACAATCGAAACAATAAGGCTGAAATTCAATCATCATCTAGACAAATTCTGAAAATCCTGGCTCAGCAACGCCCATGATAGAGAAGTGTGGCGAATCCTGGGGAAGGTTTATGTCCAACGACGGACGTTGAAAGATTGATGATGATTATCAGTAGCAGCAGTCTTTAAGCATCCATTTTTGGACATTAGCCTCCCCCAAGATTTGCCAGTCCCCTCGATCATGGGCGTCGCAGAGTCAATATTTTCTGAACTTATCTAATTCGTCACGCTACCTTTTTTTTGTCAGCCACAATTTCCCATTTCTGAGGATTCACCTTGCGAGTCATGATGTCCAGCGATTGTCTGACATTCTTTCAGCATGACTCTTCATGTGATGTGGAGAATGATTCTTTTCTGTGCACGTTGCACGGCTTGAGGGTCAATGTTTCAGTTAGGTACCATGTTTCAGCACCATAAAAAAATACCGAACTCAATATGTACTTTTTCCCTTACATATATACATATTCATTATAAAGTTACATATATATATATATATATATATATATATATATATATATATATATATATATATATATATATATATTTATTATTTTATAAATTTAGTGCAATAAGTGATTAACGGCAACAATTATAACAATGTACTGTAATGTACGTGGTTGAGTCAATAATTATTAATTTATTACTTTTGTTGTATTTTATCTTTTGGGTGACCGTAGTGAGTAGCCGCTCTCATGAAAATTCATCGTTGAAGAATCAGTTGCCTTTGTGCCACTATAGAGTGAACATAGCATTTCCGCTCTCAATTTACACTGTGGAAGAACAACGAGCAGTGGATTTCGAAGCTCAAAAATAGGCTTGCGATTCGTATATAGTTAAAAGATGTCTTGCCTCTGCATTTCGCACCCAAATATTACTTCCAACGCGTTTCAAACGATTCAGGAACTTGGACTTGGGATATCGGAGTATCCTCCTTATAGTCCTGGCCTCGCTTCTTCAGATTACCATCTGTTTGGTCCTCTGAAAAGACGCCCAAAGAGGTCATCGATTTGCCACAGACCGAGATGTGAGAAGCCATCCAAAAAAACATGTTTTGTTTTGTTTTCTTGGGGAATATCTGAACTTTTTGAACGCTGGACCAAGTGCATCGCAGAGCAAGGGTACTATATTGAAAAATAATGCATTTGTAAGTTCTGCATTATTATCCTAATAAACTGTGTACGCCAAAAGCGTGGATAATTATTGACTCACCCTCGTTAGTTATTTGATGGATTAGAGATTCGATTCTCCGTAGAGTCACGATTTTTTCTCCCCTCATCAAGTCGAAAACCATTATCGTTCCTCGTAAAAGAGGCATTTTATAACTTCTCTGACATAACCGAACTGTTAGCATCACCACTCTTGCACTTTTGGACCAGTATTTGGTAAAATTCATGAATTGTCCCTGTGGTTGACTGCGACAAAAACCAACTGAACCATATTTCCCTGTATGATTAGCCATTCGAACGTTACGAAAATGTTTCGTTTTTTTTAGATAAATTGTGACGAACGATGAAAAGTTGATACTTTACAATAACGTACAATGCAAGACATTTGTGCCTGGGGTAAACGAGAAGAACTAATCGCCCAAAAAGACCGGTTTTCGGCAGGTGCCGCTGTGTATATAATGGGAGAGTAATAAAGTCTTTTTTCTGTGAGCTTTTTCCAGAGAACCAACCGATTGATTTGAACAAGTAATGGTCCTAATCACAAGAGTTGAAGGCTCAATGTGAAGCGTCGGTCCGGATTTAGTCAAAAGAAAGTATGTAATATTCCATTAGGATAACGCAAGACTGCGTGTTTCTTCGGTGACCATACGCGTATTGTAACAATTTGGTTCGGAAGTTTCCAGTTGTCCGCAGTATTCATAAGTTATTGCACCTTCTCATTAGTATTTCTCCGGACTTTACATAATTCTCTTAATTAGGGAAGAAAATTTTGAATTATATGGAAGACTGAAAATGGCTCTCGGAGCAGTTTGCTTCTCAGGAATTTTTTTTTTCAAGTCCTGTGAAGATGGAAATTCGAAATGGCTTGAAAGATGGCAGAATACGGTGGAACAAAACGGTAAATATGTCATTATCATTTGAATTTCTATCATTTTTTTTTACCGTCATCTTAATTTTATGGATTGCTTTTTATCGCAACTGGTACTTAGACAGATTGCCCTCCGGCAGTGGGTAAATATGTTGTGCAATAAAATTAACGTCGAAACTTTAAAACATCTAATATATATATATATATATATATATATATATATATATATATATATATATATATATATATATAACTTCAAACGAACTTTTTGGCCGGGCATATGTGTATGCACCATTTCTGGTTCAACAATAATTCCAGGATGAAATCCTTGATCTCAGCATTTACTTCTGGTTGTAAATGATATAAAAATGGAAATCATCCTAACATTTGTAAAAACCCAATTAGTTCATATTTTATCAGTTCATTAATTTGATATCTAAATGAAAGAAATAATTAAATAACAGAAATCTTAAATGAAACTCAAGTGTTGTGGCTTGGTCTCTTCTCCTTGACGCTGGTTTTATGGTTGTGCTCTGAGAGATAGCCTGGGAGATTGTAGCCATATTTTGCTTTTATCAGCAGTTGACCACCGGTGGTAGCCGATGGCACAAGAGGCGAAAGTCTTCTGGGGAGGGGGTTGTATCACTTCCATGGAGCTCCTTTTTCTTGCTGACTGTTTGACGGTTCGCTTGACAGTACAAACCAAATATTTGTATTGCTTTTGGAGTTGAAATGGCAGAGCCCATGATGTCATGGATACTATTTTAGTAGATTGAAATTTAAAACTGCATCATATTCATCATTCCAGCGTTTGTAGAAGCCCAACTTATTGAAAAATATTTGTATCTTTCGGACTTATCACCTGATAACGCTGGTGTTAGGGTCCAAGAGAGCTAACCGTGTTATAACCGAGCCGAAATAAGCTGTGTTGTCTATTTAGTTATCATGGAGCGAAATCTAACTATTTTGGAGCTAGATTAACATTTTAGAGTCCACCATCCACCTGTGTTATATTGTGAACCGCACTATAACGGGGGACACCTTCATTAACCTATCATTTTGATATCTAAGTACAGGATAACATTGTCCTTTAACTCAGAGGTCGATCAATTGTTTTTGATATAGATATTTTCCCAACAGTTATTACTGTAATTTGAAATTCTAGACTATTTTTGAGAGACCAGATCGAAACGCGATTCAAAGATGATTACGAAGTTTTGTGGTGAAATTATATATTATGAACTCTCTCTCTCTCTCCATATATATATATATATATATATATATATATATATATATATATATATATATATATATATATATATATAATGTGCATGTGTGTATGTGAATGAGAGGGGGGGGGAGAATGAGAGAGAATAAAACTGATCACAAGACACGGACAAGAAATGCCTTTTTAACCTAATGACGTTATTTCGAATGTAAAGTAAAAGTAAATTATCTTAGATATGTAAGCGCAGAATGTAACCAGAAATACATCGTCTATTTGAAGATTTTGTACAGCAAAACAACGGTTCACCATTGTAACAGACTACATTTCCATAAAACATTGTCATATATATATATAAAGCTCATTTTCGTTCTTATAATCTCAATATTGATGGTGTTGGTGGTATATGCGATTTTAATGAATTGTTTATCTCTCTCTATATCTATCTATCTATCTATCTATCTATATATATATATATATATATATATATATATATATACATATATATATATATATGTATATATATATATATATATATATATATATATGTATATATATATATATATATATATATATATATATATACATATATATATATATATATATACACTAACTATTATTGATTCGCTAGAGCATCTGCCAGGAAGAAGAAATTTTCAGGCACCTATATATATCAGGAACTATATATATATATATATATATATATATATATATATATATATATATATATATATATATATATATATATATATATATATATGTTGATAGAAGTGACAATTGAAGGGTGAAGAGAAAATCTCAAGAAAAGGTAAGTGTTACATCTCAAATTTTCCATTGTTGCGTGGCTATGTTTCAATGCATTTCGCCGGATACTAGCCATCTTTTTCAGCGGTTCGGAGATATTGTCTGAATTGAGGTATTCACATATTTGAGGTTGGGGAAAGAAATGGGGATACTTCTGTGTCGTTGGGATGTTTAGAGGGAGCAGAAGTGGATATGTTTGTATCTGTGCAGGTGAGGGTCGGATCTAAAATAAGAAGGGTCTGTGAGAGGGGGCGTCAGTGGGTGTTTGTTTGCTTTTTTGTGGGTTTAGCCTTGTCTTAGGTACGACAGGTAAGTGAGAGGAGGGTTTCTTCATTTGTTCATTTTAGAATGTAGAGGTGGTGTCAATAAGAATCTCCTCTGAACTGCTGCCAGTCTTCCCTGAAAAGATGGCTGACACCCGTCGAAATGCTTCTAAACATACTCACACGATGATAAAAAGATTGTGATGTTACACCTGTTTTCTCTTAAGCTTTTTCTCTTCACCTTCAAATTGTCACTTTTATCAAGATTCCGTCGCATCACTTCACATCCACAATACTAATATATATATATATATATATATATATATATATATATCAATTTACATATGGAATTGTACTACAATCCTGAGTACGGTAATAGAGCCCATTCTAAATGGATCTTCTGTGAGTCAGAATATCTTGAGTAAACATTCCGAAGTCATTGATAACTTGTGGACATGTCGTGTGTACAGGCTGGAAAATCTTTGAAGATGTTGTACGGTATGAACTGATAGCTCCAATGTAGGGGAGGATAGTTGTGCCTCAGTCCGTTCCAAAATTTAACTACTCCTTTCCGAATGGCCAACTCGTCCACGAAATTTCATTGAAAATTAATCGAGAACTTTCGGAGACACAGGAATTTCGGAGATAATAATAAATTTCTGTCTGTCTATTCAGACGATATCTCCAGAAGTAATTTTTGTGAAAGAGTGGGCAATGGGCTCTGGAGGAAATTGGGGGAATTTCGTCGAGGCCCAATTCACATTCTAGCTATCTGTTGTTCTACCTGTCCACATGATATCTCCAAGAGTTCTCAATGGATCCCAATGTAATTTTCAGGAGGAGTAGACAATAGATCAGAAAAGAAGCGATTTTATTTTGGAGTGGACTGATGCACTATCACCTCCCCTACATTCTAGCTATCTGGCCACACCAAACTATATCTCCCAAATTTCCATTCCTTATGCATTATATCTCCCGAAGGTCCCAAAGAATTTTGATTAAATTTTGTGATAAGGTAGTTTTTTTTGTGGGGGGCGGATGCACAATTATAACCTCGTAGCTAAAAAGCTTAAAAATGGCGCCAAACGAAATTTTTGAAACTGATCTGAAACGTCTACTCAGAATATTCTTACTCACCGATTGTCTCTCTAGCAAGACCAATTGGTTTCGATAGTCAACTAAAAAAATTGTACGGGGCTCTACTACAGCGCTAGGACTACTATTCATCAACTGGAAGATAGAGACTAATGAATATACGTGCACATGCGTATATACGTGTATGTGTGTGTGTGTGTGTTTGCGCGTGCGTGGATTGTAGGTGAGAGGGTGAGAGGGTGAGATCTTCCGGTCCCAAAACGGTTTTAAAATAGCACACTCGGTGTAAATGTAAAGGGCATCGTATGTATATATAATCGGTATAAATTATGACAGTTTGTGCATTATATATATATATATATATATATATATATATATATATATATATATATATATATATATATATATATATATAAAGACTTCATTCGAAGTGATCATAATAGACGGCTAGATATCCTCCATATGATATTATGAGCCGGTTATTTAAATCTAAAAGACACTTTTCCACAATGAGTACAATAAGCGACCTTCTCTGTGTGTACCTATATATATATACATATATATATATATATATATGTGTATGTGTGTGTGTGTGTGTGTGTGTTTTAGTGATTGATCAATAACTACGCACCCAGAGAAAAAATTATTGGCTGAATTTTGATCTGGCATTTTCGACGTATGATCATCATTAGGATACGGACTTATTGATTTATTTGAAGCTGAAACACACAATCCGTCAGTACGTTCAAAGTTGATCTGCTTACTACCAAATGGCAAGCCTAATGTATTTTATGCATCAGCGTACACGGGAAATTCTACGAGCGTAGCCCACATGCGTACGCACACCGACGAAAACACACACATGCACACATACATACACACACACACACACACACACACAAACAAACAAAGCAATGCCAATTTTATATTTTCCAATCTAATTTTTTTGCCAATTTTGGTGAATTTTTTTTTCTTCATTCAATTTTTTCAAATGTGGGTGTGACTTCCAAGTTCGGGGAAAAAAAAAAATTAAAGAAAATAAAAAAAATCTAAATTGGCAACGCTGCGCACTCACACGCGCGCACGCACCCACAAATGCATACGCGCACGCATTCAGTTGTCCCCCTCCCCGCTCCGTCACCACCCACCAGCCCCCCGGTCCGTAATCCCATGCCGATTCCACACCACACCGATGTCTACATCACGTGCTTTTCCGACGTAGCAGATTCACATAGGCTCATTGAGGGGCTCCTACGCTGCCGTGCAGCCATACATGCGGGCACGCACGCGCTCAGCTGATATCATGTGCTCGAATGACAACAAAACGGCACGGAGAAGTGTGAAGGAGAGAGAAAGAAAGAGAAAGAGAGAGAAAGAGAGAGAGAGTGTTTGTGAGGAAAGAAGAGAAAAGAAAAGGAAAGGAAAAGAAAGGAAAGGAAAAGAAAAGAAAAGAAAAAAACATTTGTGATACCCCCACCCGCGTACGCAAAGATACACCCCATTCCCAGCTGTTGCTTGCACGCGCAGAGGTGCAAATTGAAACAAAAGGTGAGTGTTGTTGTTGTTGTTTTTGTCATTCATATATATGTAAATCAGTTGATTTCCCACACACGTGCTGTTATATATATATATATATATATATATATATATGTGTGTGTGTGTGTGTGTGTGTGTGTATACATGTGTGTGTGTATGTGTGTGTTGAAGTACATCAGACTCATTAACTTACGTTACGCATGCTTGCGGAAAAAAAAGAAAATTATCATTTATACATCAAAACATCGAATCATTGTATATATACATATACGTAGAGAGAGAGAGAGAGAGAGAGAGAATATTGAGACAGAGAGAGAGGGGGTCAGAGAGCGAGAGAGAGAGAAATTCAGAGAGAGAGAGGGGGGGTCAGAAAGAGAGAGAGAGAGAGAAAGAGACATAGATTGAGAGATGGATACTTACTATTTACAATAATGCATATTTATATTGTATATATACGGTTTGTGTACATTTATTTAGGTATATCACAATTTGGTCATAACTTCAAACAATACGACGCATGCGCATGTAATTCAATACACGGAATTTGATAAATGAACATATAAAGATAACACTGTCAGAGTACATATATATATATATATATACCAGAAGAGATACACGGTAAAACAGCTGGTGATCCCTGCGAAGATCCAAATTCAAATAACAGTAATGACATAAAATTTTGAATAAAACACGGAATATTCTGAAAACAGTACTGCGATCGGAAAGTAACTGACTTGCATAGCATAACATTGTTAGGTGATTTGGGACTGTATTTCTATTGAGCGGTAATATGCAAAGTTTCAAAGACAACGTATACAGATACAAACTCGAAAAAATTGTATTGGACAGAATGCATAAACATATATAGCGTTCCAGTGTGTGAGGGTACACGTTTACAAATTATATAGAACGCTTTCCACTTATATATATATATATATATATATATATATATATATATATATATATATATATATATATATATAAGAACAAAACATATTGCCGTTTGCTGATTAGTGCGTTAGCCGCGAAATGTTGACATTCACCGGGTATATATCCTTGTAATTCTTATTTTCATATATCAATAGCTCTATTTAATGAGTAAAGTATTGAATACTGTGATCGAATATTACCAAAAACGGATCAAATCTGTTTTCTAATTCTTTCTTTTTGCATTGTTACAAATTGAAATACATTACGAACTATATATATATATATATATATATATATATATATATATATATATATATACACTTATGTGTATATTCATGTGTGTATGTGTATATTATAAGTTTAGAAGTATTTGAATAGGTAAGTATATACAAGTATATATGCGCACAGTTGTTATAACCAGTTGCGTGGTTGAATCACAATTGATGTCGCTAAACTTGAGGGGAAGCTTTAATTCATGCCTTTTTGTAAAGTTACTTGTGACCTCTGTCTATGTGCACGACCAAAATCTGAACTTGTTCCGCCGGACTGAGACAATTTACACACACACACACACACACACACGCATATATATATATATATATATATATATATATATATATATATATATATATATATATATATATATATATATATATATATATGAGCTAGTTTGTGTAGTGAATCCATATTCTACTATTTTAATTTTAGCTGATCCTAAATAATATATGATTCCCAGGTGACAGTTGAACAATATTCGTTAAAAATTATTTTTTTTTTAAATCAGCACAATCTAGGCAAGCTGGTTCCGATTGTGAGGTTTCACACCCTTGCACATACGAAATTAAAAAAACGACGTACAAATAAAAACAGTTTAGTAATTTAATTTATTTAAAGCAATAATGTATTTACATCTATTTCTCTTTCACGAATTCTCTTATTTCTTTTTATTAGTGCGCCGCTCTTAACATCGAGTGTGCAAGGGTATGAAACTTCACAATCGGGACCACCTTCTTCACCTTGTACCAAGAATTGCACCGCACCAAAAATCAGCTGACTCTTTTTTTTATACGGCAAGTCAACAAGTTTTGTTTTTTTGTTGTTTTTTTTTTTTTTACGTCAAATGACAACCATACTATGTGAGTTGTGTGCTTACGCTGGATATGGCCTCAGCTGTCCATGTTCACATATATCACATTACTATATGTGAAAGGAACTTATTGGTGATGAGCTCCCGAAGTGGCGTCTTTCGTTTAACCGTTCGCAATGAGCTGGTGTAATATGCCAAGTTTAGCGAGTCAAGTGAAAGGAATTGATCATGTGATTGAATGCTTTTGGCTTTCTCCCATGTGAACAGGAATATCCCTTTTGCATACATATCAATTATTAAATAGGCTTTGTTAAAAGCCTTCGATTGGAAACACAATCACCGCATAGACCAGTGTATAAGTCGATGTCGTTTATAATACCTATATATAGTTGAGTATGTGTAAATATTTGGATATAATACGCGCACAGATCCCCATATATTTGTATATATATCACATGTAAATATGTTCACTAAATCATGTTTTGTTGGAAGCAACATATCAAATATGAATAAATATTTCGTTACCCTTCAACTCATACACTTAGATAGATATATAGACAGACAGATAGATATGACCAGATAGATAGATAACTAGATAGATATGACCAGATAGATAGATAAATAGATAGATATGACTAGAGACAGATTGAGAGATAGATTGATTGATAGATTGATAGATAGATAGATGGATAGATAGATAGATGGATAGATAGATAGACAGATATAGAAATAAGTGAATAAATATAGAGATACAGAGATATAATGAGGAAGCAAACAAACAATCCCATGAAAAAATGATATTATGGATAGATAGATAAATATATTTAGACAGCTGGTGATTAGAAATTCAGAAAAATGCTTATATACACACACGCACACACACTTATACATATATATATATATATATATATATATATATATATATATATATATATATATATATATATATATATATATATATATATAAATTTATAATCGTTATCGCGTTGGAAGAAACGAATAGAGCAGATACAGACCGAGAATTAACGAGATGGGAATTTGGAGTGAAAACAGTTATTTTGACCTTTGCATATATATATATATATATATATATATATATATATATATATATATATATATATATATATATATATATATATATATATATATAAAATTTATGCACACATGCACAAAAAAAATTTTGCATGCAAATACATAAAAACGAATCCTGGGATACGCGTGACATATCTCCCTATAATTAGATCGTGCAACAACTATTAGGAATCCTTTTTTTGTTTTTGTTTATTGTTCTTTTATTTTCTAGGAACAGCTGAAGAATTCAAGGCAGATCTCAATCTTTCATACTTTACAGAACATTGTATCCTTCTGAGTGATGGAAATAACTTTTGGTTACTAGGAATAAGGTGATACTGGGTTTTGTAAATTAGGTATATCTAAATGTCTCCATTGGTAGACATTGAACGTACCTGGAAACCTGGAAAATTGAGGAGTAGGTGTACGCTGTACCCTTGAGTATACACCATTGTCGCCTCTGACCCTTCTTCGACGAAGGTAACAAAGAAGAATTGGGGAACATACATCAGTTTATTAACATAAGGAAATATAGATGATATTCATTGGAAAATAGTTTATCTATCTCAATGTGTTTGTATTTATCTATCAGTCGAACAATCGAAGCTTCTGTCCGTCTGTCTGTTCATGTATGTGTGTATGTATATATCTATCAATCTATCTGTTTGCCTGTCTGCTCATATATCTATCTATCTATCAATCTATCTATCTATGGAAGTACAGAGAAATAATAAACGTTGCTGAGAGCACGTGACGCTGATCCTTACCAGGCATCTGAGATTGATATTCATAATTCTAGCTCTCTTTCTCACTCTCTCTCTCTCTATATATATATATATATACATGTGTGTGTGTGTGTGTGAGTGAGTATGTATGCCTCTCTCTATATGTATATATGTATAGAGAGAGAGAGAGAGGAAGGATATATATATATATATATATATATATATATATATATATATATATATATATATATATATATATATATATATATATATATATACATACATACATACATACATACATACATACATATGTACATAGAGAAGAGAGAGAGAGATCATGGGCATATATGTGTATATACGATCCGTAAAAATACTCTACAGTTGAATCGCACAGCCTTTTCATTTCCAGTGCGAATGTACTTCGTATCAATTATTGATAGCATATAGGACGCAGGTGGGGTGGATTTGAAAAAAAAGGCCAGTGAATGTTCTAGAAACTTCAGGTCGTCTACAGTTGGCGGAATAAATATTATCTTGAGGGAGGACTTCACCTTTGCATTGGATAGGCAGTGTGATCTTCAGTCATTTTGTAAGAAGAATGGTGCGTCTTATTTGCCGTTATAACGCTCCCCATACGAGATGCATATAAAAATACAGAGAGAGAGAGAGAGAGAGAGAGAGAGAGAGAGAGAGAGAGAGAGAGAGAGAAAGGAGGGGGAGAGGGAGACAAAAAGATGCATAATATATTCATGGATAATGTTATCAGTCGACTATTGTTATCAAAATCAGCCAGTTCCAAAGACTTCATTCGAAGTGATCATAATAGACGGCTTGCCCTAGATATCCTCCATATAATGTCATGAGCCGGTTATTCAAATCTAAAAGTCACTTTTCCAAAGTGAGTACAATAAGCGACTTTCACTATGAGTACGTATACATACATACATATATATATATATATATATATATATATATATATATATATATATATATATATATATATATATATATATATATATATGGGGGGGCAAAAATGTACTCAAATAGTAATCATAATTTATTGTTTTTAATGATTAACCTCAGTTTGAAAAAAGGCGTTGAGCAGCGAGGCCGAAATATCACCAATAATAAAAATTAGATTTAAAAAAAAACTTCAACGAAAAATGATACGCTTGCTGACATATATAAGTCATTGAAGAAATTACCAAGTCACTCCAAAAAAATATGGTCCCTGGTAGAGTGATACAAGCTTACGTACAGTGGCCTAGATTTGGAAATATGCAAATATTTCAACACAGTAAATGCTCAGAAACCTTCGCCCATCAATTTACTAGCTATTAACCCATCAACTGCTGCTGGTTGCGAAGAATGATAGTCATTACTATTACCGAAACGGATGAAATTTCAGTCATTCGCAGTTAATGGGTTAAATACGTACAAATGCACCTATAGCGAAATTATCCGTTTACCCCCTCCCCCCGACACATCGACCCATTTCTTCGCATATGTAGGTTGACCCAAAAATACAACTAACTACGTATCGATATAAATAAATTCTAACCTCTCTAACTATGAATTAGCCTCCGATATTATCAAATTCTTTCCTTCTGCATTCAAGCCATCGTATAGTTATTGTAGTAATTATTACTACTGTATTATTGAGTAAATAGCATTACGGCTGACGAATAAATTAATATTACCATAGTAACAAATAATCGTACATGAATGTAAAATACAAAATATTGGAGAACAAAGAAAATGCGATTTCTAGACCTTGCAAAACAGATTCTCAAAGAGGGCGGTCAGTAGTAGTAGCAGTAGTAGTAGTAGTAGTAAGGGTGTAGCTGGAGATTTTGGGGGGCCCGGGGTGCTAGCTTCCTCGAGGACCCACCCCCTGGTCCACATCTTCAACATTCAGTGAAGTGGTTCACAGCCTGATAGTTGCAAACTCCCGACGACCCACAAAGATTTTTACTTGGGGGGAGGGGGCACGGACAAACCTTTCAGAAGCTTGGGGTCCGTGAGCTAGTAGGGGATTCAGGCGGGGGTTCGGCTCCTTGGGAGAACGCCCTCCAACATTTTGAGAGATTCGTTATTGTATAATGTTAGTTGAAATGAATAAAGCTTTTTCATGGAGCTTTTCTGGGCCCCCAGCACTGGGGCGCTCTAGGAGTGATTTAAAATCCCCCCTGCATCCCCTCACATAGCGACACTCCCTTAGTAGTAGCAGAGTAGATGTATCAACTAGTTTACTAAAAAAGCAGACGTACTAAAATCAGCACCCACCTCCAATAAAAAAAGATTTTAAAAATGAAGAAATAGAT
>OY735214.1:16242344-16304844 GCA_963457665.1 Thysanoteuthis rhombus | reverse complement strand
ATAGATATAAAAGGGGCACAACTTCAAATGGACAAGTGAGTCATGTGATGGCTAGGTTCAAATTTTTAGTCCTAAAATTCCAACTGCAATTAAGGGCTGTACGCATCACTTCCGCTTTTGTAATTCTATTTCCCCGCTTGTCCATAGAAGTTAAGCAACACAAATTCGTCCACAATGAAATGGGTGACAATTTTCGAATTATATATGCTTGAAATAACGCAGTATTTGCAGGGGGTTACTTTATGTTAAACCTGGCCATCGGTTATTCAGTTTGGTATTGACTCACACACACACGCACACACACACACACAAATGCACCTGTGCACACACATATACACACATGCACACACATACACACATACGTATAGTAATTTTGATGGCCAGGTGCATGTTTAATTTTTCGTGACTGGTGTTCTATGTGTATACATATAATCCCTGTGTGGTTCATCTTATTGTAATGACAGAAGATCTTCTGTTGACAGCGGTGACAGATTTCACTTCAGCCAACCGAAGAACGCAGTTTACTTTCTCTTCCAGTAAAAACATGATTCTAAGAACTCTGAAAAAAAAAGAAGAGATTTTTAATTATTTTAAAAAAATCAATAAACATTCAAAATCAATTTTTTTTATTGGCGTCGATGAAATAGATGCATTAGGTTTCTATGTTCTTCACAGATTGATTCTATCATAATACAACCAAAAATCATTTTTTTAAAAATTAAACTGCGCAAGGACCTCATAATGACCCTGTGTATCTGCTGCTCAAATAAGCGATCCTGAACTTTTTCATTTCAGGACGAGACATGATTCGTGGTTCAGGTAGTATACCTTAATAAGCTGGAATCATATGTATATAATGATTCCACACCGTGAACGAAGATTCTGGAAGGGGTTTCACGTTTGTTGCAGCTCCGAGGGTATAAAGGTGGGGCCCAAGTTCATTCACGGCGGACACAAGGAAAGTATTGGCAAACGGATGTGCGATCCAATTTTGCAGTAGTGCCATTTCTGGTTCGGTACCATGGAAATCCCTCAGATCTGTGCAAATTAGAATTTTCCTTTAGGCCGTGGTGTATGCTCTACTGACATCACCCATTGAACCGAGGGTATGCTTTCGTGACCCAGCTTTTGAGATAATGGTAGAAGGTTCCTTAAGTCGTACGTTTTCTGCTGAAGATTTCTTCCCTTAGGCTTGAGAGGTCTGACAGCCCCTTAAAGGTGTGACCGATAATAATGCTGACTGAATGAGATCATACGCTCTGAGCCCAGAATTTACGTAAAACAGAAAAGTGTGAGGTGTTCGGTTTCAAGTTTTTACTTTGTATAAGTACATCTGGCTTAGACTTGAGGAGAGACTCGCGCAAACATACTTTGTCGTTTATGCAGTATCTAATTATGATATGGTGAAGGGAAGGACCTACATTGCAATGTATGGGTTTCAATTGCCCAAAACTATCAGTAACAATACGTTTTAATTCCGGGAGACTGACAGTTCCTTTCTTTAAAATGTTCCATATATTTCTATTGTGAAACTATTTACAATACTAATTATTATGCATATAATAGTCCTATTCTGTCAACAACAATTGCATTACTCCAACTTCAGAAAAGTCCGTAAAGTCCTCTTTCAGGGTCGTCATCAGCTGCCTCGTTGCGTCCTCCTTAATCTCGCGTACGATCTGAAATCTTCTCCCTTTTGAATGGTGAAAAGAAAACTAAATCTAAACGATAGGAGGTTTTGCAGGCGTGGTTATTGCCCAGCACGAGACATAAAGAGTAGACTGGCTCACTCATTGTGAATGCGACGGTCACACAGTACACTAACTCGGTGCCGACAGAGAGCGTTTGCTCACATGTGCGCCGTAGAGTCTCCTCTTATTGGCTGTCACATAACATCAAGGCCGAAATATTCAAAATCGCTGGATACTTTTCAGGTCGAACCTTGTATGTAATCATGTGAGTGATGGAAAGTTTTGACGTATTAGATCAAATGTAGAATCAAAATTTGATTTTAATCAAAATAAGGGGAAACTCGACATCACAGTCAATAATTGAACAACTGTTGCAAAAAATCTAGATGTTATAAATTAATCCACCAGAAAAAAAGATTTTTTTAAAAAAGAAAAAAAAAGAAAGCTAAAAAACATTCTTCGAAGGGGTTCACTGGAGTTCTGATGCCAGTTCTTTAGTCCGTAGACAAAACAGAATGGCCAGGAGTGCTTGAAACAAACCAATCAGATTAAGGCCCCCAGAAGGTGAAAAAAAAGACTTTTTTCAACAACAACACAAAATTTAGAAGGAGGTCTAGTGGAGTACTGTTGCCAGTTTTCAAGTCTGTGGACAAAACAATAATGCCAGAAATGCTATGGGACAAATTAATAAGCAATCAAACAAACACACGCACGTATAGAAATGAAAAAAAAACATTCTTGTCATCTTTGATGGCTACGGTCGCTCAGTGTAGAATCCAGACCACTTGATGAAAGAATATTGCGAAAAAAAAAAATAGTATTGCAAAAATTTTGTTTCGATTGAATTAAATCAAATTCTGATTACGGTATGATCTGAAAGTTTGCGTTTTTGTCTTGTATCAATTTCGAGGTCCGGATCCTACTTTTGATCTAACGTGTTTCTTTAATAAAGCTTACTTGTGATATAACGGGTTGCACAAAACATGCAGTTGCAAATAAATGGTAATTATTAGGCTTGGAAACAAGAGGTCCAAATATGGTTACGCTTTTGTAGCGATATCTTTCGTTTGATTAAAACTCTCAGGAATTCTAATAAAAGAGGCGCTATCTTCTGATAGATCTATGCAAGAATGGTCGATGAATGAACGCTTGGGTTGGTCTTAGAGATAAGATGAATATTTAAGAAGTATTATGCCTTTCGATCTATGAGGCTTATGACCATAGAGAGATTCTATATCACCATTTTGTACATTACACACACACACACACACACACATATATATATATATATATATATGTGTGTGTGTGTGTGTATATATATATGTGTGTGTGTGTGTGTGTGTGTCTGTCTGTGTGTGTGTCTGTGTGTGTGTGTGTGTCTGTGAACAGTAATAAATGTACAACAAGTATGTGCATATATATTGAATATATCTAATTTTGAAATGATGCTCAATACCACCGGTAGAGCGGTAATAACAAGAGTAAAGGCATTTTCAATGGTTCATTACAGATTGTACAATCTGTTTCACTTTAAAAAAAAAGATGTTCAAGGTTCATTTGAAAATATCTTTGAAGCGTAACAGAATGTTCAATCTGTAATGAACCAATGAAAATATCTTTACTCGCATTTTATATATATATATATATATATATATATATATATATATATATATATATATATATAGCGAGAGAGAGAGAGAGAGAGAGAGAGAGAGAGAGAGGGGGCGAGAGGGTTGAAATTGTTGCTCTTCCTATAAGCATAATATTTTATCGTTTTTCAGAAGGCGATTTCCTTCCGATTTATTTCCTTTATTTTGTGGTATTTTACATGTACACACATATATCCGAAAAAAAACATTTTATCTATGTATTTGTATGTATCCGTCTGCCTGACGATTTATTAACTTAAATGGACAACCGTTTTGTTCCGCTATCTACAGCTATCTTTCAGATAATTCCACAACTCGTCTACCCCAGTACTTTTTAACTTTCTCGGCAAAGAGCTGCTCCAAGTGCCTTTGCCAGTCTTCCAGGGAATGCCGAAAATGTTGCTAATTTTCTTCCATCTTCCATGTTAGGATGAATTTGCAGTCTTCCAGAGATTTTAATTTTTTCAATAAGCTAATTCTGTAAAGACTGGAATAAATGCACACTAGAGGGTGCTCTATCTACTGAATGTAGATGATGATTGTAAAACTCCTCAGTAAAATTGTAACAATATTTTTCTCTGTATGTTGCTTACTTCACAAGTTATGCGATTTTTTATCTTTCCAGTGTCCGGCATCAGAACTGCACTAAGTGCTATGTATGATTAAAAAATGAACCTCGTGGGATATTATTTCAATTTAGGAACAGACAAAATCATAAAATGAACACTTCAAAGGTCAAGATAAAAACAGGTGGAGAGAAAAACCTAGGGGTTTCCCATCAACCTACCTTTTCGACTCTTCTACAATTTTTGTCAGCTCACCAAAGGAACATACGGTCTAACCTTACCTTGATTATCCTCTTTCTATTGATCAGATCCCAGATCAGTGCATACAATCATTCAAACTGGGAGCAGTACTTGTTCGAATCAATTGTTTGGCTAATTAGATATTACCTAAGTTTAGATATGCAAATTTCACTTTCATTCATTTGTAATATTCGATTGATGTATTTAATGTTCATCACTAAATTAAGTGCACTGACAAGGTAATTTTGTTGGAAAATGAATATTTGTTTTGTAAAAGAAAAGTTTCTATCTATCTATCGGTTTCTGTATATTCATATCTATCTAACTATCTATCTATGTGCGTGTGTGAGTGCGATCGTTCTTGTGAATATAATATGGGTTTTTTTGTATGAATAGAATCCTAGAAATAGTTAAAAATAAAAAAACGACAAATGGAATTTGCTGGCAAAAAATGTAAGGGAAATATTTGCACGTGTCAGGCACTTGTCACGATATCTCTCTCTCTATGTATATATAGAGAGAGGAAGGGATAATATATATAAAGAGAGAGATAATAGATATAGATAGATGGATAGATATGAATCGACTGATTGCTACATTACATGATATATATATATATATATATATATATATATATATATATATATATATATATATATATATATATATGTATATATATATATATATATATATATATATATATATATATATATATATATATAGAGAGAGAGAGAGAGAGAGAGAAAGAAAGAGAGAGATATATAGACTGAGATAGAAAGATAATGAATAGATATGAACAGACAGACAGGCAGATAGATAGATAGATGTATAGATAAATACACACACATGAACGTATATCTATCTATCTATCTATCTATATATATATATATATATATATATATATATATATATATAGATAGATAGATAGATAGATAGATAGATAGAGAGAGAGAGAGAGAGAGAGATAGGGGGATGCATAAACTGAGATAGAAAGATAATGAATAGATAGATATGAATAAACAGATAGATGGATATGAACACACAGACAGACAGATAGATAGATAAATACACACACATGAACGTATATATATATATATATATATATATATATATATATATATATATATATAGAGAGAGAGAGAGAGAGAGAGAGAGAGAGAGAGAGAGAGGGGGGGGAGAAAGAGAGAGAGAAATTGTTGTCTCTCTGCTCTCTGCTCTATTGCCAATGGCTCAATCATATTTTTATATTAATTTTCGTCGTATTTTTTTCAATGCAATCTGTTTATGAGTTATCTAATGTATCTCTGCAAATGCATCGGTAGGCGGTGTTTCAACAAAAAAGAAAGACTTCGTTTTTCTTCCTTTTTTTTTTCGATCCATCTCTTCCTCTAAAAACCTTTCCTGATTCTCGTTTCTTTTCTTTTTCTCAATGTTCGTAGAATTAACTGAAGTGTATTTTTGGCTTATTTTGTGTCACAGTGATCTAATTAGGCATATGCTCGTGTGTAAATAACCGGTTGAATAAGTAGCCTTTGTCAGTGAATAACGAGATGAATTTGTAGTCTATGTTAGTAAATAAGATGAATAGGTAGCCTCCGTCGATAAACAAGGATATTAATAGATAGCTTCTGTCAATAAATAAAGAGATGAATTTGTAGTTTATGTCAGTAAATATGAATAGGTAGCCTCTGTCAATAAACAAGGATATTAATAGATTGCTTCTGTCAGTAAATATGAATCTTACCTCCTGCTTGTAAATAAGATGAATAGGTAGCCTCCATCAATAAACAAGGATATTAGTAGATAGCTTCAGTCAATGAATAAGGGGATAGATCTGTAGTTTATGTCAGTGAATATGGATAGGTAACCTCTGTCAATAAACACGGATATTAATTGACAGCTTTTGACAGTAAATACGGATATGAATAGGTAGCCTCTGTCAAAGAACAAGGATATTAATAGATGACCTCAGCCAGTAAAGAAGGAGTTGAATTTGTTGACTCTGTCAATAAACAAGGGTATTGATAAATAGCTTCTGTCAGTAAATACGGAGATGCATTTGTATTCTCTGTAGTAAATAAAATATAACCTCTGTCAATAAACAAGGATATTAATTGATAGCTTCTTCACTTTTTAATCTGTCAATAAATTTCTAGCCTCTGTTGGTAAATAACGAGAGGGACTTATTGCCTTGGTCATTAAATAATGAGATCTATACGTAACTTCTCTTAATAAGTAACAAGATGAATATCTCGCTCCTACGAGCTAAATTTGTAGCTGTTGTCTGTAAACAATGAAACAAATAGATAGTCTCAGTCAGTAAAGCCGAACATGAATTGGGAGCCTCTGTCAGTAAAGCAGAAAATGAATCGGGAGCCTCTGTCAGTAAAGCAGGAAATGAATTGGGGGCCTCTGTCAGTAAAGCAGGAGATAAAATAGTAGTCTCTGTCAGTAAAGCAGGAGATGAATTGGTAGTCTCAGTCAGTAAAGCTGGAGATGAATTGGAAGCCTCTGCCAGTAAAGTAGTAGATGAAATGGAAGCTTCTGTCAGTAAAGTAGGTGATGAATTGGGAGCCTCTGTCAGTAAAGTAGGAGATGAATTGTGAGCCTCTATCAGTAAAACAGGTGATGAATTGTGAGCCTCTGTCAGTAGAGCAGCAGATGAATAGGAAGCTTCTATTAGTGTGCGACAAGATGAATAGCTAACCTCGGTCTGTGAGCAACTATGTGAATCGGTAGCCTCTGTCAGTAAGCAACAAGGGGAATAGGTAGTTCATTTTGGTTAATAAGAAGACGAATGAGTAGCCTCTGTCAATGAGTGAAGAGATGAATCGGTAGACTCAATCAGTAAATATGATTGGATAGCGTCTGTCGGTAAATAAGGAGATGAATAGTTAGTCTATGTCAATGAATAAGGAGATGAATATGCAGTCACTGTCAGTAAACAAGAAGATGGATACTGACAATACTTGGAGGCTTGGTCTCTCTCTTTTGCGATCTATGCATCCATCTACCTATCAATCTATCTATCCATCTAAGTTCCTTCCCATATTCCTCTCTATTACTTTTCAGTCCGTCTCTCTCTTTCTCTCTTTTTTTGTCTCTCTTTTCTTTTCTTCTTTATTCCTTCTCGTTCTTTTTGTCTATCTTCTTTGTGTTTCTCATTTTGTTTTCGTCTCTCTAATCTTTTCTCTTTCTTTTTGCCTCTCTTCCCACCCTTTCTTTATTTGCCTCTCTCTTTTTCTCACCCCTAACTCATTCGCTCACGCACATGCGCACACACATGCACACACACACACACACATAAGCACACACTTTCTTTATGTATATTTTATTTTTCCTCTTTCCTCTCCCCCTTTCTGAATCTCTCTCTTTCTCCCCCTCTCTCTTTCTGTTATTTATGCTTTCACTCTTCTTTCTCATCCACTTCCTCATTCTCTATCTTTTCTCTTTCTTCACTTCTCCTGCCCCTTTTTGCTCCTCTCTCTCTCTCTCTCTCTCTCTCGCTCTCTCTCTCACTATCTATCAATCTATCTTCTTTTACCAATCCATCTTTCTATATTTATCCTTCTCTTTTCCCTCTTAGTCTCACCCATTATTCGCTCCCTCTTTCTTCACCCCTCCCTTTTCTTCATTTTTCCAAGTCAGTAACTAAAACAACAAAAACCATGATACTCGTCCCAGTCTTTCAGGAAATGATGGCCATACTTCATCCCAGGAACCTCGGAAACCAAATATATTTAGTTTCAGGAGCGGATGCTTTTGTGGTTTCCGGTTAATTTTCTTCATCCTCTTATTGCCCGCTTAGACTTTGTTTCGAAGAAGAGGGAGTTAGAATAAATGGTGGCTTCGGTTTCAGCCGTGCCTACTTGAGCACTGCGTAATCCATTAATGCACACTCAGACCTTTTCATGATATGTTGATTTGACTTAAAGGCGACAAGCATCCGAAGTGGCGTCGCTCAGTTCACCTTGCGCTATTTTAGCCATAGCTGGGGAGGAGAGATTGATCCACGTCTTTGTAGAAAGCAATAATGTGAAGTGGACACAAACTATCCCAGCCTCGGTTTGAACTCGGTCCCCCGAGTCTATTCTTCGTGCCGTTAGCTGCTCAGCCGCCCTGAACCTCCCTAGTATGAGATTCTGCGTAATAATCTGGAAAACACTGGAAAGCAGAAAATGTGCACTTGTGATTGAGAAGAAAAAAAAACAAACTCCAGTTTAAAAATTTTCAGAATTCTAAAATCGAACTTTCAACGCCGAAAAAAAATTAACGCTTAAAATTTGGCAGTTTTTAAAAAAATATTACCGTATTTGATAGCATTTAGATAAATAAGAAGGCCATATTGTCAAACTCCAGTTCGAATCAAGGGACTGGATTTGACTTCATTTTTTCCACCTAACAACAAGAACAATCCACACCTAAATTAGGGGAGTAAAGTCTCCACTGATTGTCAGTCCTGTCACATCAGGCCATGTCAATCCAAATCAATAAAATCAACATTTCCCTACCATCGACTGAGCCAAACAGACAAGTCCTATAGATCTATGAAAAGCCATGTTATGAATATAGAGTTTAATCCTGCAGTAGCCAGGCTTCTTCATAAAAATTTGTTGGATGGTACATCGAATGTTACTGGAACTTCATCAATGATCTTTATTTGGCCCAGGTCCAAACAAATTTTTTTTGTGTGCGTACATTCTTTACAAATTTACAAAATTCTAATATTTAGAGGGAAAAGTGGGTCTTATCTGCCAACAAAGCCAGTACCTCTAGTTTCGTAATCAAAGGCAAAAGGAAAAAAAAGGGGAAAATTTAAACCAATCCCTTACCAGGTCAATCTTTTCCGCCTAGCACTTCATTTTTGACCAATTCCTTTCCTCCTATAAATTGAGACCATGTAATATGATTGGATGGCTTGGCTCTGCAAACAAAAATTAGGGATCACAAAAATATTTTTTTGTCTTTTCCTCTGTCAAACACCGGTCCAAGTACGAGGCCGGAGTTGATTGTTTTTCAACCGTCGCAACAACAACATCGATAAGAACAAGCCTCAACTAATTCGAAACGGTAAACTATTCACTGGATTGCTGTCCCGTCATGTTAAACCAAACCAATATATAATAATATATTAACGATCCTCTAACACAACATTTATTCTAAAATATGTATATTTATAATAATGCCTTATATATATATATATATATATATATATATAGTCATCCACAGACAGCTGTTTCGTTGTATTACAACTCTTCGGTGTGGCTATAGACTTTCCATTATCCCATCCAGTACCACAAGGCAGGATTAAAACCTTCGCTTCAGACCAGGAGGCCGATATCATATCTCTGACGGTCACTAAGGCTGAATTTAAGCGATGTATTTATTCATGCATAAATTCCCCATCCACTAGAGTGCTCTATTCCTATGGAAGAGCTTTGCATAAGCTTACAATGGATGAGTTACCTCACTTAAAGTGTGCTCAACCCTAAATAGAGGAGCGTTAATTATAGTATATATATATATATATATATATATATATATATATATATATATATATATATATATATATATATAATACGAAGGTTGCAGGTATCATCTTCCGTCGGAATAGAGCTTGGAATAGAATTTGATCCTTAGCTAGTAACTCATTATATTTTGCTTAAAAAATGTACCATCCCTGCTTTAGAATTAAAACGAGGTAACCCGTACACCTGAAGTATATATTGTATATAGACTATAAGGAAATCTGTAAATACACGGGGGATAGCAACCGTAATTTGCATGAGTTCGTCCCTAAAGCTGTTGATGCTGTTGCATAAAAACTTGGAGATGTACGGTATATATATATATATATATATATATATATATATATATATATATATATATATATATATATATATATATATTGTGTGTGTGTGTGTGTGTGTGTGTGTAAAACATTCTCTAACAAGAGGAGAGGAATTTTCCACTCTATAACAGCAATAGAAAATCCATATTTAGCTTAGAAATTGGTAAAATAGTAACCCCGGTTGTCGCTACTAATCTCGCAAAATTGATGCTGCCGGGCGTGAAAAGTTCAGGATTGACACATTCTTGCTCTAAAATATAACAAGATGCTCACATATTTTTGGTTCAGTTTAAAAGGAAAATTTATTTTATGAACAAGTTGTCTCATGATGCTCTAAAAAGGATAAAAACTCGGCATCACAGCCAATAATTGGACAACTGTAGCGTCAAGATTCGAAGTCATGTAAAAAAAAAATCCATGTAAGAATGAATATGGTCAATAAATTCTATTTCTTACATCACTGGCGTTTTCCACTGAAAAACATCTGAAATAGTGCCAAAAAAGTATCAACAAATACCTAGATTCCGGATAATCTAGACGTTATTAATGAACCTGTTAAAATAGGGTCCCAAAAAGGTGGAAAAAAATTTAGAAGGGGTCTAATGCCACTTTTCAAGTAGATAAAACGGTATGGCCAGGAGTGCTGGAAGATAAAAAAAAATCATAAACAAAGATACAAACACATAAGTACCTAAACATAAGAAAAAAAAGTTTAGAATCCATCTTTGATCGCTATGGTTATTCAATGCCTATACTCGGGATAGAACAAATCAAATTGTCTGTAGAAAAGTAGAATTTACTTAAACTTGAAACCAAAACAATAAAAAAGAGGTTTATATATATTTGAATTCTATTACTATATAGATTTCAAAATTAAATAATGCGCTGAGCGACGTCAGTATTTTTGTGCAGTCTACGCAATGTCTACATATAAATATTGGTTTACATTTTTTTACAATTTTTATCAATGAAGAAACTTGACATTTGATAAAACAGTTTTATAAAGCAATAAAATATCGTATTTCAATTTGGGAAACCCAATGGATTCACAAGGAATTGGCGCTGTAGAATTATTACCTCTTACCGGCACGGAGCAGAGGTGAAAAGTTCGTCAAGTTGGAAAAATGCTTCATAAACGACCCTTATCAATTTTTGACTCGTATTTCTTTCATCTTAACATCAGTTGCTTTTCATTGCAACTACTCTGGCCGTTATCAATCAGAGCGGATAGGAAATAAAAGACAAGCTCTTGCTGAAACCTGAACACACATCCCATGTGCCACATCAATGCCCGGTTATCTGTACCTGCTCTGATAACCCTACAGAAGGTGGAAGATCAAATCTGACTTTCAAACATAGCTTTCATGTCTCCCAGATCTCTCTGATGCCATCTTTGTTATTGTTTCTAACTATTAGTATTTGTAGCAGCAATATTATCTTATTTATTTTATTATCTGATGAAGCATTGTCGACCAATATCAATCTTTTATTTCTATTTCTTCTATCGTAATTCTAGTTTTCGGACCCACTGAGTCCGTCATTTGATAAAAGAAAGATGAATCACGATGATACTGCCGTTGCATTTATAATTTTCTCAACAAAAAAAGGAAGAAAAATTGTATGCATAAGCAAATCAATTTTAGCACTACATGGAAACCATTACACGGGAGAAAAAGGTATTTTCAGCAGTTAAGAGCCTCCATATCAGATGAAAGTCGTCAGAACCTCATGCTTGCATTAACCAAATTCCAATCCCGCCTGTTTTCATTCCCTCTCTTTGAGGCTTCTTTTCATTAGTCTCCCACCAAAATTTAACGTCTATAACTTAAAAGTATGGGAGTTAAAATGAGAAAAAAAAGTACCATACTATGCTCCACTGATTTAATAACAATAAGGACGTCTTGCCATGGAGCTAAACCGGAGACCATGGCTAGTGTAGAGCGTTCAATTCTTGCTGGGTCCCCCACATTTGTGCCGTACCAATTCATGCTCATTCGATGACAATAAGGACTTCTCGTTGAGGAGTATAGGTTAGCAAGCTAATCTTGTAGATCGTTGCAACTGTAGTGAGTTCGATCCTTGTTGGTTATTCGACACCTGCAACCTTGTGTTAGACGAAGCTCAGTTTAGTAAATAACTAAACTGCGTGATCATTCTGTAATGCTGGCAAAGAGTGTGAATCCTAGGTGATATAACCAGGGCCGTCTTATCCCATTGGAACACTGGGCAGTTGCCTGTTGGACCCCAAAATTCAATTTGAAAAATACAAATTAAGGTTCATATTATTGAATAGCAGACATAGAGAACCTTCTCTAAACCTATGTTTACATCAGCTCTCGACTCTACATTGAATCCATGTATCTGATCAGGGTCGGCACCGTGGCCTGCGGTACAAATCCAGTACATTACCTTGCCTGGGGACCTCAATTATTCTCAAGACAGCCTTGGTGACTACCATAGTTATCAAAGTTAGCTTCTTAGGAAGCAGATCTCTGGACAGATTTTACTTGAAATATATCTGAAGGTAGATCCCAGATTTGATGCAGCAAGAGTCACTCATTTTGCAAACCAATTTGCGTATAGTGAGTTCGAACCTCACTGGGCACTCCACTGGAATGACCTTCTGTCAGACTTAATTGAGCTCGGTTTACAATTCAGGTACTAACCATGGTGCTATTTAATCACTGTCCCACCACAGCAATATGTGACACAAGGTCGGGCTTAACGTGGGAAGAAATAGGGAATCCTTCCAAAAATGGCTCGAGCCGACGCAGTTACCGTTGAAAAGCTCATCGTAATGGCTAGACAACGTCACCCGCAAAAGCATCCACGAGGGGACCTGCTCCTTTAAGTGCAATGGAGCAGTGCTGCCCCGGGGAAACTGAAACCCCGCAGCCGGGCCGAGTAATAATGGGAGAGCCTAAGAACGAGTCCAAAGGCTCCCCAATGCGCTTAGCAAAAGCAGCCTCAGTCAAACCTCATTGGCTAACGCTTGCACCGGCGCACTCGGTCTTTGACACCCATCCTCTCCGGCCCATTCGACAGGCAAGTGTTAGTACCGACTCCTCGGTCTATGCCGTGGTACAGATACTACACTTTGATCCTGAGGAACAGGCCGGTACTCACCATGGTGCAAGCTCATTCCGCCGACCAATCTGCTTGTATATTGAATTCTATGCCCATTGGTTGTCTCCTAACAGAGGACTTGTGTCCGACTAAGCTAAGCCCATATGATAACTTAGGTGCTTACCATAGCGCAATGTTTAGCAAGCTCGTTTCGTCGACCAGTTCGATAAAGTAGTTCGCCCACCTCTCACAGGATGACACATTCCTGTGGCCTTATGCCAGACAAAGAAAAGCTCCATTAAGAATTATTCAGGCGTTTGTGTATCTGTTACAGTATAGGATTGAAGAATATGTGATATCGTGAAATCCCTACGGATTATGTGAAATCTCTTAATATTTCAGTAATTTTATTAAATCCTTAGTTTCAAAATCTGCGTAGAAATGGTTGGCAAGCTCGTGTGATAGTTCCATCTAGGCTGGGCGCACGCGCACACACACGTTTTCGCAGCCTGTGCACAAAGAAATCAATGTGCGCACAAAAGATTTCAAATTACGTAGATAAGCTTACTTAACACTGATTTGCTATGTGGAATGTAAAAGTGCGCACTTTATATTTTTGTCCCCAACCCCTAAAAAAAATAGAAAAATAAATAATGGAAACAATGCAGTTGAGATGCTGACTATTACTACTGTAATGAGTCCGATTCTCACTGGCTGCCCCACTAGAGTGGTCTTGTGTCAAATGAAGTTGAACTTGAAAAATATAGAGTACTTTCTACTTCTATATTTGAAGTGTATATGGAAGCCACTTTGATACAAGGCCACAATATTGGGGAATCCAGTCAGGATCGAACTCGATACAGTAGTAATGGTCAGCATCACCAGCTTGTTAACCATTACAACACTGATTGTGAAACTGAGGATTTGATGAAATATTGGATGTTCAGGGATTTCACGAAATCCCCGGGGATTTCACGAAATCCCCGGGGGTTTCACTTGATCGCTAAATCCACGATATCACTGTAACATATTGAATAGGTGGCCCACTACTGCAGCCTTGTACGAAACTACGGCTGGAAAAAAAACATTTGGGTGCCTACAGAGGCGTGATAGCAAACTCATCACACCGACGAATTCGCCAGTCTATTGATTTTGATACTCACTGAAAGCTCAACTTCTGTGCCCTTGTGTCAGATTAGGCTGAGCTTAATGAATACCAATGCAGATAGCAGTTTTCCCTTGGTAGTGTGAAAATTTGTGAGAGATTTATTGTGTAGTTCAATTGGTTTCAAATTATCTGTTTCTGAAAATAGATTCATACTGAATATATGTTCAACGAAGGCATGAACCTCAATTTATCAGCCCTTCACTGGAAGCTCCACTTCTTCGTCCTTCTCGACTAAGCAAAGCTTGATAAATATCCATACAGATGGCAGTTTTCCTTTGGTAGCTTGAAAATTTCTGCGAGATTTATTGTGCAGTTTAGGTAATTTCAAATTATCTGTTTCTGAGAATAGACTCATATCGATGAAAAATATATTTAAGGAAGGCATGAACTTCAATATACCAGCTCTTAGAGGTCCATGGAGGAGCGAGGTGGCCGTACGGGTTACAACACGGCGAATGGACTCAGAGAGTCTACTACAAACCCTCGTCGTCAGATTATGTTTACTTCGCACCTATGCTCTTGGGAGAGTCATGAATGAACCTCTCCCCTAGCTGTGGGTGAAATAATGCGGTGAAGTTAGCCATCTCTATGTCTAAACCACTTATTGCAAAAAAAAATAATACGTCGTAAATAGTAATTTGTTGTGATAAGTAAAGCAAGGACAGCTGAAGCCGAAGCCAGCATGACTTTTACTTACTTTATTTCTCAGGAAAGACTCATATTGATAAAAATGTATTCAAGTAAGGCATGGGCCTCAATAGACCAGCCCTCAGAGGTGCATACATAGAGGGATTTGGATGGAAAACAGTTTCCCAAAGACTGTTTTAGGAGTCTGGAAGTTTCAATGCGGTTAACGAGGGAAGCCGTGGGGAGCCATTGTTACTAACTCTCTTGACGCTAGGGGACGCCATTATTCCATGTCAGGTGATTTTAAATCAGGCAATCAATTTAATTTTGCTTCTGTAAAACTGGGGTTCCAGGGAAATGATTGATCATTTGTAACCAGAATTGGATAAATGCTATCATCACAATCATCATCAGACGTTATTGGTCCACCGCTAAAGGAAGACCTTTCCCGTCTCCTTTCTTGGAGAGCGTGATTGCGCTAATCTCTGTCATGCCTACCGGCTAACTTTTCTATCTCGTCTTTCAATCTTATTTTCGGTCTTTTCCAACTGAGTTTACTGTTCCATAGGCACCAATCGGTTAGCCTTTTGTACCATCTATTGTCCCTTCTTGTTATGTACCATATATATATATATATATATATATATATATATATATATATATATATATATATATATATATATATATATACACACGCACGCACGCACACACACACACACACACATATATATATACATATATATATATATATATATATATATATATATGTACACACACACACATACACACACACGCACGCACACACACACACACACACACACACACACACACACACACATATATATATATATATATATATATATATATATATATATATATATCAATTTAACGGACTTATAGATGGAGAGGGTGTCTGTCTGTTAACGCTGAAAATCTGCAAGATCCAAATATAACCTAATAGCTCATTTCATCATTTTTTTTCAAATGCAAAAACTGCTTTAATAGAATTTACAATAGTCTACAATGAATAATTAAATTATTGTATAGAATATACTATATTTACTCTCCTTTTGAACAATATAATTCAATGATTCGTGACCCTTGTTAGTGGTAACCCAAAATCTCATCTAATAATTATCGAGGAGACGCATGTTCTTATAAATAAGATTTATTTTAGGCTTTATTAAAGACATTAGTTTTCATCAAAGAAAAATGAAAAATAATTCACTATATTTTGCTAATAACTACTCCATAGAAATTAATTGAAATAATAATGAAAAAAGTCCGTTAAATCTGTGATTTGTTATACCGGGGTCAGCTAAATCGTGGATTTAGTGTACTTATAATATCATGTACACGTATTTTCGTGATTGCTTGGGTCATTCTAGGAACCTTCTTGAATGTTTAGGAATAGTCTAGTAGAATTTTTACAACGATTTGATATTAATATTAGTTGGCTGGAATAACGGTGATTTTCCTGGCTACAGATATGTAAGTTCGAATCCTACCAAAGGCTTATATTTTATTTTCGATCAACGCTATTTACTCACTGCCGGAGGGTAATTGACCTGACCAATAGAAAGCAATTAATAAAATTAAGGTGATGGTAAAATGTAGTCTAAAAATTCAAAAATGATAATGTAAGGAGTTGAATACTTTTTATCATAGAATGAATCAAATAATCGAATATACATTTTCATTTGATTAAATCTTTCTATTTTTGTTTATAATATTTCTAGAAATTTTTAGGGTGAATCTGATAATTAGAAATGCAGTAATTCTTTTTCTAATAAACCATATTTTTAAAGGTGGTCTAAATGCTTATTTGTCTCACTGTACGCATACACAGAGTTGTATACACACACACACACACACACACATATATATATATGTATGTATGTATGTATGTATGTGTGAGTGTGTGTGTGTGTGCATGTGTAGAGAGAGAGAAATAAGAACAGACTGTGACTGATAAATAAACAAGAAAAGACTGCGACAGATAGATAGATAGATAGATAGATAGATAGATATTAACAGACTTAGATGGATAGATATTAACAGACTTAGATAGATAGATAGATAGATAGATAGATAGATAGATAGATAGATAGATAGATAGATATTAACGGACAGATAGATAGATAGATAGATAGATAGATAGATAGATAGATAGATAGATAGATATTAACAGACTTAGATAGATAGATAGATAGATAGATAGATAGATAGATAGATAGATAGATAGATAGATGGATAGATAGATAGATGGATGGATATTAACAGACATAGATAGATAGATAGATAGATAGATAGATAGATAAGAAAATACTGCGGTAGATAGATAGATTGACAGAAAGCAAAGGGCCTAGATATAGATAGATAAGAACAGACTGATTGATAGATAGATTGATAGATGGATAGATAGATAGATACATGCATACATACATACATACATACATACATACATACATACATACATACATACATATATTTATAGGAACAGACTGATAGATAGATAGATAGATAGATAGATAGATAGATAATAAAGATAATAAAGATATAGATAGATAAGAATGGATTGATAGAAAGAAAAGGGCCGGGATAGAAGTAGATAGATATGAACAGACTGATAGATAGATAAGAAAAGATTGACAGGAGCAGATAGATAGATAGATAGATAGATAGATAGATAGATAGATAGATAGATAGATAGATAGATAGATAAGAACAGACTGATAGATTAGAAAAGATAGATAGATAGATAGATAGATAGATAGATAAATAAATAAATTGGAAGAGACAAGTATAAATTTAAACCAACATGTGTTGGTAGTTATCTTTTACAAAATAGGGAACAGCTCATCAACACAAAAATCAAAACCAAAAGAAATGATCGGAACAACAAAGGAAAAATGCGAGGGTAACGAACGGTCGTCGAATGGGGTTGGGTGGGTTTCAACAGGGTTGCCAATTTAGCTCTCTTGGAGCTAGATATAGCCCCTATTTAGTGCGTGTAGCATATCAAAGTCTGCATCTGGTTCTTAGCTCCTAATTTAGCTCTTCTTCAATTTAATTAACTTTAAAAAAAAACATATTTTGTCATCCAATAAGATAATTCGGGAACATTAGGTAAATAAAATCGAGATTCCGTCTAAAACACCATGTAATTACTTGATAATCGACTGTAAATTGGAAAAATTGAATATCTTAGTCATATCAAATTTGTCTTTTGATGAAATTCTGGGTTTTTTCGCGGTTTTCTGGACGTGTTGGCGAAAATATAGGCAAGAATATTGGGGTCGACAACCTACCCGCCTTATATTGCGAACCGTGCTGCAACGAACCGCGAGATGACTGTATTTAGCTCAATTTTAGCTCTTTCTTTCGGCGTATCTAGCTCTAAAATCTCTATTCGAGTTGGCAACCCTGATTTTTCTCGCATAGAGGAGTAGGATTAAGTGTCATCGTGTCGTGATTGGTCACCCATCCAGACCAAAACGTTCCAATTCTTTCCATCATGACTACACTGCTTCAACAAAAGCACCGATTTGAAATAGTTTTCAAACAATCTCTACAAAGGCTCCAACCCCAGGGCTGCCGAATTTGGTTCTTTCGTACCAGATTTGGTTCTTTTTGAGCGATCTGAATCTTTTGGTTGACGTTGTGAAAATTGGACGCTTTTCTCTAATTTTACCAATCTAATTTAAAATCATGATGAAAATATTTGAAAACAATGATAATTTTACATTAAATTTGCAAAAAAATATTCTATCCTAAAACGCTTTTTGTGTCATATGGGTGAGGGTGAAAGGCAGAAGAGTTGCCAATTTAGCTCTTAAGGGGCTAGACTTGGCTCTAAAAGAGCTAAATTGGTATCACTGGTGAGTATATCTTTTAACCTTCATCTGCTAACTTATTAAAGAATTGAATGCAGTGTTGTGCATTTATCTATCTAAGTATCTATGAAGTGTTTCATGGTAGTTGTACATTATAGATATGATATTTATAATATTTGGTACTTTTCTTGCAAAATATGGTACTTTTTGGGCGGCCATTCTAGTTCTTTCATTGAAAAGCTCTCGGCAGACCTGCTCTATCCCTTCCGTTCCATCAGCAGAAAATTTGGCCCACCTACGTCAAATAAATTACGCATATATTATCGTCTGATTTCTCATCGACATACCTTGAGTAATGAAAAAGATGGGCGGGCCAGGTTTCGGTAATTTCCTACTTTCCGTGCATAAAGTAGTTCTCCAAGAAGAATTCATTTTTTTTTTTTTCAATTTTAGGTGTTTTCGATCCATTAGACGTTCGAAGCATCTGGAAACTTGTTCATTTTCAGAAAAAAAAATTTTTTTTTCTAAATATTTCACGAGGTGGGTTCTATTTACGATGTAACTATAATGCTAAACTGGGCACTTATTTTCCGCCATTTTTACAGAAGTACAGCTTATCCTATTATCCTCCCTTTGGACCAATTTTATTTTGTATGAATTTTCTTATTTATTCTTATTTCTTGAATATCATGAGACTTACACCATTTTTAAGATGGGGTCATGTAAGCCGTATCTCGTTAAAATTGCGAAAAATAAGTGCCCAGTTTAGTATTATACTTACATTACCAAGTTTACCTACCTGAAACAGTTATCTTAGAAGAAAAAATCTTTAAATTTTTGGTGCATTCAATCCATTAGACCTTCGAACAATCTGGAAATTATGGTTTAAACAAAAATCCCGGTTTTTACGAGGGGTTACAATGTTACTATAATGGTAAACTGGGCCTTACTTTCCGCCATTTTTCTTGGAATTTCGGTTTATATAAGATAGCTTTGCTTTGGTCTGATTTTATTTTGTATGAAGTAACTTTTATTTTCTAAACATCATGTAACTTGCACCACTTTTAACATGGAGCCATGCAAGCCGTAATTCCGTAAAAATTACCTAAAGTTGGTGCCCGCTTGAACATTTTATTTACATTGTAAACGGAACCCCTTCCTCAACCTTTTTTTTTAATTTCTAAAAGCAGACGAATTTCCAGATGCTTTGTCATTCTCTAATTCTATAAATGATAAATGTTTTCTAAATTTTAGTATTATAATACGTTAACAATATCAACATTGCTTATTAACATCGAAATAAATATATTTCACAGTTGAACTTGATTATTCGCTATCTATTATTTCATTCATTATTGAATAATTTTCTGCTTTTGATTGATAATTACCTGATTTTTGTTTTGATATTACCAGATTTTAGTTATAATATTACCAGCTTTTAGTTTTAATAATACGAGATTTTAGTTTAATATTACCAGCTTTTAGTTTTAATATTATCAAATTTTAGTTTTAATATTACTAACTTTTAGTTTTATCATTACCAGCTTTTAGTTTTAATATTACCAGATTTTAGTTTGAATATTACCTGCTTTTAGTTTTGATATTGCCAGCTTTTAGTTTTGATATTTACCAGCTTTTAGTTTTGATATTACCAGCCTTTAGTTTTGATATTTACCAGCTTTGAGTTTCGATGTTACCCGCTTCTAGTAAGGATTATTACCAGCATTTAGTTTTAATATTACCAGCTTTTAGTTTTGATGTTTACCAAATTTTAGTTTATATGTTACCAGCTTTTAGTTTTAATATTTACAAGCTTTTAGTTTTAATATTTACAAGCTTTTAGTTTTAATATTACCAGTTTCTAGTTAGGAATATTACCAGTTTTTAGTTTTAATATTACGGTTTTTAGTTTTGATGTTTACCAACTTTTAGTTTTTATACGACCAGCTTTTAGTATCAGCTTTTAGTTATAATATTTACCAGCTTTTAGTTACTATATTATCAGCTTTTAGTTTCAATATTTACCACCTTTTAGTTTTGATATCAAAAGCTCTTAGTTCTAATATTACCTGCTTCTAGCATATACATTACCAGCTTTTCGTTTTAATATCACCAGTTTTAGTTTTGACATTAACTGCTCTTAGTTTAGATTTTACCAGCTTCTAATTTCAATATTACCATCTTTTAGTTTAAATATTACCTGCGATTATTATTGATACCAGTTATTCACTATGGAAGAAATCACGGATTTATTTGAATTTCAATGAGCTGTTTTTTATTAAATACTGGGCTCTATTCAATGGAAGAGTCCTTTGTTCCAAATAATGCATTGATATTTTCAATCAGCAAAATTGTTACCTTCAAGTAGATTAGATCATTGTTACAGACAGAAAAACAGAAAAGAAAATAACACTGTCCATTCTTTTAAGTGTATGAGTCCATTGTTACCGACAGAAAGCAAAAAAAAAAAAAATAGAAAATCACACTGTTCATTATATAAGTAGATGTTCAATTTTGATTTCCATACCTGCCTTTATTAAAATCTTTAAAAACTGCTTTACTCGCATATTCAAATGTATTGTTTCTGGTACGTTTTGACCCTTGTGTAATGTCTCCGTTTCAGATGTACCCCCACCTCTCTACCCCACCTTGTTGCATATATTTAACACGTTTCTATATATACAGTGAGGTATGTAATGCAACTTCAGGTGCTTGTTGCCTCAAAGTCGGGTAAGGAACAATGTAATATATACAACCCAAGCAGTGACGGCTGAAGTCGTAACCACCGTAAGGGCTTTACTTACTAATATGCTCAGTGTTCTGTTTTGTTTTGTTGTTTTTTTTTTGTTTTAATTTAGATTCACCTAATTATGAACACAATACTCTTTATTTGCGTCTTTCTTTTTTCAACCAGCATATTTCTAAGTACTGTACTTTGCTTTCCCCACCCGCACTCTGGTCTGTGAATCATCTCACCATGGCGATGGAACAGTGTGTAGGGATAGGTGGATTGATGCCTTTCCCGAGGGCATTAGATTGAAATGAACACAAGCAGCTGCCGCTAAAGTTGGAAGAAATAATACCATATCCAACAAAATTCGCATCTGGTGGGGGGTATAGCGTGCAGAGAGAAGTGAACTCAAGAAGCCCCAACCGGAATTTGACCTCAGCTTGCTAATTCCCTCTCTTCCCGTCGGTAACCGTTACGCCATCTCCGAATAATAATAATAATAATAATAATAATAATAATAATAATAATAATGATAATAATAATAATGATAATAATAATAATAATAATAATAGTTAATCACTCGATAGAAATAGTCACGCGACCAAGGTTTTTTGGTAGCATACCGTGTTGGGGATGATCAATTAAAACATTCGGGAAAAGGGGCGGTTAATGGAGAAGTCACTTTGGGAAGTGATCACTAAAATAAATAGTCTGAATTAAAAAAAAAAAAAAGCAGACCTGAATGCAACCGGATAAAAACTAAGGGACCAATTTAGCATAAAGTCTCTTTTCAAATCGTGCACCAACTAAAAGCCTATTCCGTGAGAATTTGGGGAAAAACAACAACTTCTAACGGAGAGTGAAGGGGATACATATTTTTATGGAAAGAAAACGACATTTACTAGATGAACAGAGAGGAGGGTAACTAAAGGGGCGAATGACTTGATCTAAAAGAAGTGAGAAAAAAGGGGTAAATGTTGCAATGGAGTGGATCAAATATAAAAAAGAAAATGGATACGACATGATCCCACATAACTAAATTCTCGAATGCTCCAGAATATCCGAGATTAGCGAACCAATGGTGAGATTCATTTGCCATGAAAAACTGGAAAGTAGACTTAACAGCTGCATGAGAAAACTTAGCAGAGTGAGTATAAAAAGGAAAGACTCTGTGCCCCAACAACTATTTGATACCAATTCCCCAAAACAAGGGGAAAAGTCAACCAGCTCATGTACATGGACGACATAAAGTTATTTGCAAAGAACAGGGAAGGACTCGAATACACCAATGGCATTGGGATGGGGTTTGGAATAGAAAAAATGTGCGTTAATGGTAATGCACAGGGGGGGGGGGGATTATAGATGCAGAAGGAATCGACTTTTCGAACAATAACAAAAATCAGAGCATTAATTAATATAAATACCTTGGGGTTCTCGAATGTGACGCGATAAAACGGGAAGAAATGAAAAAGAAAAATTTAAGAAATACATCAAGAGGGGAAGGAAAATAATAGAGACCCTTAATAAAAAGAAATTCAATGGGCAGCATCGGAAGTAATATACACTGGTCCATTTCTTGGATTCACAAAAGAAGAACTCCAGTCAATGGACTGGTGAAAGAAGAAGCTGATGACGATGCACAATGCTCTACACCCCAGAAATGACGCAGGTGGACTGAATGCAGAGAGGAAAGAAGAAGGTAGAGCACTCATCAGCGTAGAAGTTTGTATCTAAAACGCCAAGCAGTGAAGATATGATACAAAACACCCGAAGCAGTACAACGAACAAAAGGAAAGTAGCAAACGATTAAGTAGCAAAGCAAACAATAAAGAAAGAAAAAAGTCACACGGGGAATTCAAAAGAAAGATACAAAATATCGTGGGCGAGGGATCATGGACATGGCTACGCAAAGGAAATCTAAAGAGAGAAACGGAATCGCTCGTCATGACAGACCAAAACAAATGCATCAGGACAAACTATGTCAGGGCGAAGATCGACAGAACCCAAACAATCAGCAATTGCCACCTACAAGGAGAAAGGGATGAGACTGTGAACCACATAACCAGTGTACAAGAACAGACACGACAGGGTAGCAACAGTAATGCATTGGGAATAAAGCAAACGACTGGGATTCGATCAAGTTGACAAATAGCGGTTGCACACAGCGGATACAGTCCTGGAAAATAAAAGCCACAAATTACGATGGGCTTTGAAATCGTAACCGACCTCTCCATCTAAAGCAACAAGGGAAAAAGAATCTGTCAACTTATGGACACGGCAGTGCTTGCGGACGACAGGGTGAATACGAATGAGAGTGAAAAGCTGGGAAAGTACCAGGACTTGCCATGGGAGCTGTTAAAAGCGTGGAGCATGAAGGTCTGGGTAGTACCAATGATACTAGGTGCACTCGGTTTTGCGCCAAAAACATTGGAAACAAGATTGGAGGATTAAGACTATGCAGAACACAGCACGAATACCGAGGGGAGTACTAGAAATATGAGATCAACGACTCCCAGTCGTCAACAGTGGTCTAAGAGCTAAATGAAAAGGGAATCTAAGAAAAGCTTAGAAAAGTCGAGACAGTACAAACCACAGCGCTGTTGTGTTATGGGAGGGGGTTTGAGAATCACTGTCACTAAGCCACTAGCGACAACCATCAGGCAGCTGGTGTGAAGCTACAAACCACAGCACCGCTGCGAACTGTGAGTGTCTTGAGAGGAAGGTTTGAGACGAGGTTGCTTGCAGTTTTCAACAACGACTACTAGACAGCTGGTGTGATAATAATAATAATAATAATAATAATAATAATAAGAAGAAGAAGAAGAAGAAGAAGAAGAAGAAGAAGAAGAAGAAGAAGAAGAAGAAGAAGGAAATGAAGAAAATGAAGAAAGAGAAGAAGGAAGACCAATCAGCATCGAAGATTGTGTCGACTCTGCAGTCAAAGGAATTGAAGATTACGCAAGACAGAATGAAGGAAGACTAATTATAACAGCCAACGGCTGCAATAGAACAAACAGAGAACGAATGCATAAAACGAGAATCCAAAAGTGGGAAGAAAAACAATTGTGCAGGCATTTCAGATGATAAACTCAAAGAATCGTACATGAATCGACTTGGGCATAACTGCACTGAGGAAATCTAAATAGAGAAACTGGGTTGCTATTGAGAGAAACAGAATCACTCTTGTTACCGACTGCGAACAACGCCATAGGAACAAATTATATCAAGAATAAGATAAATAGGACAAAGGAGGGTACCGAATGTTGGTTATGCGGTGATATATATGCGGTAATCTGACAGAGGAAGTACAATAATAAACATGACTGGGTAGTGAATGTGATTCTCTATGTACTGTGCGTTTTGAAAATACAGGCCAATGACATGAACACAGACCAGAATATGCAATAGAGAATGAAACATTTCGAGCTTTGAGATTCAAATGGATCACCGAATCTATAGTAGATCAGATCTAGTAATCGGGGACAAAAAAAGGAAAGTGTGCGTCTGTGGATTTCACAATCCTAGAAATTGAAGAGTTAAGCTGAAAGAAAGTAAAAGGCTAGGTAAAAATCTAAACCAGGGGTTCTCCACTTTTTTGGTGTCACCGACCACTTTTACATACTGAAATTCTCCACCACCCACCAGTATAGTAAATATTCAACAGGATATTAAAAAATTTTTATCGCTCAAATAAACAATAAAAACGAATACCTTCCACTTTCTTTTAAATGAAAGTAATGTAAAATAGTAACATCAAATCTTTGGTAAATACGTAACGTTTTTTCAGATATCATCAATGCGAACCCTGTGTCTGATGAGACAAAACTAATGCAGACACATTGGATTTACATTCTGTGTAATATCCCAGTGCTGCTTGGTGAATTGATAATACAAAATATAGTTTTAAAACTCAAAATCCTATACCGCCCATCGAAATTTCAAAACACCCACCATTTTCTTCACAGTGGCTCACTGCCTACCCAAAAGTTGGAATCGCCCAGGTTGAGGAACCCTCATGTAGACTTTGCTAGAGAACTGAACAGAAAAAAAATGGGACATGAAGGTAACAGAAGTACCAATCGTGATCAGAGCCCTGGGAACAGTTCCGAAGAACCTAAGAAAGAGGGTGGAAGAAGTGTAAGTTCAGGGAAGAACCGAAACCATCCAGACGACAGCATTGCTAAAATCAGCTGGAATACATAGGATAGCCCTGGAGTATTGAGGAGACTTGTTCTTGATTGAGTTCCAGTGGAAGACACCGGGTACCACTGATGCAAGAACTAATTTTTTTCAAATAGAAAAAAAATTGAAATCGTAAATTCACCTTTCCCCGAATTATTCCCTGCCGTTGGTGCCATGTGACCCAGTACAACCCATCGCGTGTTAGTCGGAGAGAAGATGGGCACCGCCAAGTTATTGGCCAAAGAAATGCAACGAAGGACCCGGTATGGCATCACAGGGTGACAATATAACGGATAAGGGATAGCATAAGTTAATAATAACAATAAGCAGGTCTAGTTAGTCACTCAATAGAAACTGTCACGCGACCAACGTCTTTTGGCAGCATGCTGTGTTGGGGTGATCAACTAGACAATTGGATAAACGGGTGATCAATGAATAAGTTACTCCTTTCGCCTTTTGTTTGGCAGTGATTACCAAAAAAAAAAAGGTCCTAATTGAAAAACAGAACAAAAACAAGTGGTAACACCGCCGGACACAAACTAAGAGACCAATTTAGTATAAACTTTTATTGTAAGTTGACCCCTCCCTCTAAAAACTTATTTGGGTGTGTGTGTGTGTGGGGGGGGATTTTGAATGAACAAAAAGAATGTTTTTTCTAAACATAATAAGGAGTAAATGTTGAAAATTCCAGCCTCTCGCCCCATTGATGTGACCTGTTCACGAAAGATGTGTTGATATTCGTATAAGCAACATTTTTACTTGTAAGTGGATGAGTCCATTGTTACAGATAGAAAAAAATCACGCTGTTAGTGTTCATCATATAAGTTGATATTTAATTCTAACCGTTGTCCCTACAAGACCAACTGAAGAAACCTATGGTAAGGTTGATAGCTTTGCTTTGCAGTTTTTAACATTGTTTTAACTTTGCAGAGTTGGCCTAACGGTTAACAGCAGGGAATCGACGGATCATTGTTTGACTGAGTTTCATTCCGACAATACCAGTCGTTAATGTTCTCTTCCAAAGTACTCCATGCAGTTGGTACCGCTACAAACCAACACAAACTGTTGCACTGCCAAGTAGGCCCTATTGTCTCCCAAAATTACATGAAGGATTCGACGTGGTACCCTGATGGATAATTTTAGATTTTTTTCCAAAATTCTTCCCTTATCTAAGATTTTTTTTTTCACTGTTCGTTTATTCTGTTAAAATAGTATTCTTCATAAAAATAAAAATGAAGTCTTATTGGTGGCAGATCAACCCCCTCATATATATATATATATATATATATATATATATATATATATATATATATATATATATATATATAAACAATGTCTGTCTATCTCTCTCTCTCTCTCACTCTCTCTTTCTTTCTTTCTACTCCTCTCTATCTATCTATCTATCTATCTATCTATCTATAACGATATCTATATATCTATATATCTATATATCTATATATCTATATATATATATATATATATATATATATATATATATATATATATATATATATATATATATTCAGTAAGTGGACATATCTGATTCTAGGTGAAAGTACTGATCTATACATAAATGAATCCCCGTCATTTTCGACAGGTACTATGCTATTAGTCCCGCAATTCCCATTAGTAACAGAGATTGTTGTTCGAACCCAGGTAAGAAAAATAAACAGTTCCAACTCACTTAGCAAATTGATGTAATACAATCTTCCTACAGTTTTTGACCCTAATTTCATCTGAGTAGATATCTTTATTTATCCATAGACCCTTCCCACTGGGAAGATTGGAACAACACTCATCTCTATATTCCCTATTCTATACTCTTGTGCCTAAGCTAAACTTGACGAATATCAATGATCGGCTCTAATAATGAACAGTGTGTTGTTTTGTTTTTTTTTGTTGTTGTTTTGTTTTTTGTTTTTTGGTTTGCAGTCCGTTACACAGGACCGTTCCACTCAAGCGTAAAAAAAATAATGATAAATGAAAAAAATTAAATATAAAGCCTCCCTAGCCACAAATTGAAATTACGGACCCCCATTGAAACGAATTCAACTACATTTTTTTTCCAAGGAATGATTTCCTAGGAATCCAAACATGTATGTGGATTTTTTCCTTCACGGAGCTTAACTATTCAAGTAATAAATTTTTTTAAAAATATGTACCGAGCCAATTACGACAAACGGACTGGAGGTGACAACTGTAATAGTAGCGGTAATGGCAGCAACAAGTAGAATGTTCTTCCTTCGTAAAAGATGATCACATGGCTGTCAAGTTAACCTACAAGCTTCAGCGACCAGGGTTCGATTCTGCATAAAAGTCATCACCCAAAAGTTGCTATTCAAGAAATGCTCGTCGAAATATCTCTTTTCACAATAATAGACCAAAATTAATGCACGCTAACTCGATTGACGTAGAAGCGATTTAATAAGTCTATACCAATGGTTCTTGACTTTTTATGTCCCCCTCAATAAAAAAAAAAATAAATAAATATATATATATAGTCTTCGTAAAAATACTGACGTATGAACTTTTGGGCACTTTTTTGGTAATCTCTTCAATCTTCAATACAAACCTCGTCACTTTTATACTCCACAAAGTTCAAATAGCCCCCCACCCCTCATGGGCGAGTAACCTGCATTCACGATCACTTCTTCTTGATTTTATTTTAACAGACCTCAACAGTAATCTCGATGAGATTGCTGTCATTACGCTATAAAGATTACACATTTTATATCAATAGATTTTAATCAGATTTATCACTATTAGTTATCGAATGCACAACAATAATGCTTAATAGATAAATAAATGAATAAATAAATAAATAAATAGATAAACTGGTCATCGTAGTCAATAATTGGACAACTGTAGCGTCAATATTTGAAGTCATTTAAGAAAGTTTTATCGAAGAATAAATATGGTCAGAATAAATATTATTTATGACATCACAGGCGTTTTCTTCTGAAAAACATCTAAAACAGAGTTAAGGAAACCTAGAAACATCTAGATTCAGTTGAGTCCAATTGCGTCATTAATAAACCAATCTGAATAAGACCCCCGAAAGGTCAATAAAGCCTAACCGAAAAAAACATGGAAGAAGGGATTTGGTGGTGTACTGATGCCAATCTCCAAGACTATTCACCAAACGGTATGGCCTGGAGCGCTGGAACACACAAACACATTAATAAACGCATAAACATATAAAAAAGGATAGAACCCTTGGCCACCTTTGATGGCTACGATTGTTCAATGAATAAATGGATGGCTACAGAGACTCATATTGCCATGATAGTAAAGTGTCCAAATTTTACAGCGCGAGGCTCTTAATATGAAAGATTTCTAAAAATTCAGTGCTCGAAATTATGCCAAACGTCAACCAATAAAAGGGTACTTCCTGTATGCAGTGGCGTGGTTAAGGATTTACAGGCCCCCGGGGGTCCCTCTCTACGATTTAGAGAAATTCAGTTGGTGAACTGCTATTTATAAAGCATATGATGCCCTCCATCGAGAGCACGGGAGATGTTTCCAAATAGCCCCTACCCCCATCAGCTACGCCTCTGTTTGTATATCACTCATATTCTTACCCCACCTTACCCCTTTTGGACAGCTTGGGTCGTAGTAAAATATGAGAAGCAACGAGGAGCAATGCAAATATATCATTTCTTACCAGTAACAATTGCCTCAATCGACGAATAATCCTTCTTTAATTAATCACTATAAACTTCGGTCTAAAACTTCCTTTTTAAAAATTACGATATATTTGCTTCCTGTTGCTTGCTGTAGTTTACCACTTACCTCTGGCACATTTTTAATCTGCAAGAAGGAAACTGCAGGGTGAAATTACTTATGCTTCTTGGTGTGATTGCTGAATCTAAATTTATTTCACATTTCGTAAACGGGCCGAGTAAGCAGTTATTTGGACATCGGTAGCCCGGACAGGGACGACTGATGCCGTAGCCAGCGTAAGGGTACTACTGCTACTACTACTACTACTACTACTACCACTACTAAAAAAAGAGAACGTCCTTTTCCACCGCCCTAGGTAAGTCCCATATCTTCATGGCCCAAGAGGCGAAAGTAATTTCGAACTTCACCCTTGCTCGCTTTATCCACATAAACAACTGATAAGAGTGAATTTGAATCACTGAGATATTGGTGAGCTCGCGCATGCGCAATTACAGATAACAGATAATTGACCTGACAGATAAGGGATATACGAGCGGCGTACAGATGACGAAGAAGTACCCAATAAAGAGAGAGTCGTAAAAAGAAACACTTCAGTTGCAACAAAAATGACATTGTAAAGACCATAATAATTGATCATTGCATTAACCGAACGACCTGTCATAGTTGCGGTGGAAAATATTCACTCCTTACCAACTATGACGTCCACACGCAGAAGCCTCCTCCGTTATAATGCGGTGTGTTGAATCGCGGTTCACATTATAGCACGAGTGGATGGAAGACACCAATATGTTAGTTTAGCTGCAAAATAGCTGGACGAAGCTCCAAAATAGCTAGTTCTAGCTTTAAAAAATCGGTAAATATTTATCGCAGCTCTATTATAACGCAGTTAGCTTTCTTGTACCCCAACAACCACAGTACAACGGGTAACGACTCTATTTCTCAGGGTGGGAGTGCCAGTGGCTGGGCCAAGTTCAAACTCAAAAATTGGAGATCTGCATTCGCTTCGCACTAATGCATCTGTTAAAGGCATGAATCCATTTCTTCCTCTGCAGTTATGAGTAAAACAGTACAGGGTGAAGTGAGTGATGCCACTTCTGGTGCTTGTTGCTTCTATTTCTAGCTTCAGTGATGCAGTTTCTACGTACAACACATACATAAATAGATAGCCAGCTAGCCTAACAGCAAGACCCACTTAAAAACTGAAAAGAAAAAATTATGTTTACTGCTTCGTTGGCTGTTTTTATTGACGGTTTTTAAAAAATTGTATCCCGATGGTAAGCTAATGGCATGAGTCGAAAGGAATGTTCCCTGGTTGAGTGCTTTTCGAAAGGGGAGATAACAACTAAGGAGAACTGTGCTGCACTGCTGAAACCGCAACTTAGAGACAACAAGGCTGATTTGTGGCGATAATTCACTTGTTCTGTTGCGTGAGTTTAGCTTACAATTCTGTTATTGTCAAACTCCTACTGTGGAGTTGACTTTATTTCCCCCTACTAACAACAATAACCCTCTCCAAAATTAGAAACTTTCAAGGCTACTGAGGGGGCAGATGTTTGGCATGCAGTTTTATTTGAATTCAACTGAACAAAAAAAAAATTATAAAGAAAGATTAGACTCGTCGGGACCTACTCCACAGACCACCTCATTTTTTCTCTCTATCTCTATAATTGCTTTAAATCATATCTAGAATTACATGGATTTTCATGCAATTTATTTAGAAAAACATCTTGATACTATTTTATTAAGGTCATGTCCATGACCAAATTCAAAGGTCTCTTTCCAATTGAAGGGAAACTGTTCTTACAAAAGGTGGAATATTTTCAGAACTTGAAAGCCAAATCATTTAACCTCCAGTCATGGCAGTGTTTCCAATCCAACTATATTAGTCTATTGCCGACTGACGTTCATCGTTTAAGGATTTTTTAAAGAGCGTTTTTGCAGCAGAGGGCGAAAATAGACGCCTCGATTGGACCCTTCCAATCAAAAGAAAACACTGACTCGAATCTCTGCATTAATTCAAATTATTCTGAATCACCTCTCTAAACCTGTCGTCTTTTGATTAAAAGACTGTTACCAGCGAATAATGATGCCATATTTTTATATGGGAAGTTTGAGATACATAAAACAATTATACAGCATCATTATCCTTTATTGATTTCAACTTTCAAACCTCCACATCCTATCCGAGAAAGCCCGGTCCAAGGAAGAGGGTGCAAATGCCCCGTTCGTCCTCTCCAGGGGAAGCCCGTAGATAGATGGATTGATGTACCTATTTTGGATGAAGACATCTGTGTCCTCTTCAAATAGGGTTTGATTGTTCGAACGTCTAAAGTGTTCATTGCTCAGCATCACCCTTGTTTTCTTTTTGTATTTGAAAGGATCAGTGCGAGATACTCAAAAAAGGAACCCAAGATTAAATTATAGGCTCTCAGATACTTGGTTGACAGACATTTGGCCTTAGGGACATTTCACCGACGGATATTCCACCGACGGACATTTCGCCAAATGAAGATATGACTTTTTGTTATGTAACTGTTTTAGAAAACAAATGATAAAAACTATAAAAAGATAGAAAATTCTGTATTGCCATAAAAAAATGTATTGTAATGTAAATGGTACCAGATATTATAGACAAGTCTGTAGTCAATCAGAATCAAGAAGGCTATATGTCTGTAAGTGGAATGTCCGTTTGGTCAATTGTCCATAGGTCAAATGTCTACCTGCCAATTGTGCTCTCAGTTATCAACGATTGCATAAAAAATGACTTCTCTGTGTTTTTTAGTGGAGAGTTCAATTTGCAGTGTAAGTGAAATTGATTCCTTACTATTTTTTTTCCAGTAGCATTCCCACTTGATTGTTTGAAAATTGGGCCTTTTTTTAGTGATCACTACCTTACAAAAGGCGAGAGAAGCAACTGATACATTGATCATGCCCTTTCCCAATTTTCCAATCAATCCCAACTGCCACGATATCACCAAAGGTTCTCAATAAATGTTAATGAAACTTTATGGAAGGTGGGCAATAGGGTACGAAAGAAAATATCATATTTTGAGACGGACCCATCCACAATTGCCTCTCCTACGTCGTAGGTACATTTCCAAACCACATAATATTGCCAAGAGTTCATTTTTATCGACATGATATCTCCTAAAATTCTCATTGAATTTGAATGCAATTTTGCGGAAAGATGGACAATTTTAGGCCAGATCTATCCACAATTACCACCCCTGACAATAGCAATGACTGAAGCATGCGCTCTTGGCGCTTTATAGCCCCATATGTTGTCTGACCAATTCAATATACCCATCTTTGTTCTTCCGATCACTTTGGGGGGCTACACAACCTGGATACTATTAGGAGAGCAAAGGTTCTATTCAGTGTTTCAATTCATCTTGGAAACACAAATATAGAGGTGATTGAAGATAAATATAGTTATTGATATACTCTTCTTCGCACTCGATTTCCTTATTGCATCCATCACTAAGTCTTTCTATACGACATTTGTAATATTCCTTCGATTTTGACCTGAAAAAAGAGACTCACTGTTTTGTAATATCTCTTGATATATAATGTTTACCTATGCTTTTATGTTCGGATATTACATGCATGCGTTTATATGCATGCGTGTAAACATAGACATACGTACACATTCACAAAAATTCATATATATATATATATATATATATATATATATATATATATATATATACATATATATATTGTTCGCTTTTTCTTTTCAATTTGTAGAAATACAAAAAAAGTAAGAAATATAAAACATTTTTCTGTTTTTTAGGATGTTTAATCTCAATACTCAATATTTATCAAAGGTATTAATGTACGAAATAAGATTTACAGGGATATTCACCCGGTGAATGTCAATATTTCCTACCTAATGCACTCCTAGGCAATTTCATTACAAGAACAATACATCTTGCCAGTGGTTGAAGTGTCCGTTGGGTACGAGATGTTGACATTCACTGGGTATAAATCCTTGTAAATCTGTAATATATATATACATATGTATGTTTGTATTGTGGATGTTAAGTGATTCGACAGAATGTAGATGAAAATGACAATAGGAAGGTGAAGTAAAAAAAAAACTCAACAGATTGGTGCTTCATCTAAAAAGTTTTTTTATTATCATCGTGTTCGTGTAGTTTGGTGCATTTCGACGGGGACCAGCCAACTTTTTCAGAGAAGAATATTTGCAGTGTTTCACAGAGAAAAATATGCTGTTTACATTCCGATGCTTAGGAGGAGAATGTGAATATTTCGGTGTTTGGTTGTTTGGTAGGAGTGGGAGCGGAGATGTTTGCATCTGTGTAATTGAGGGTGACATTTGGTTTGAAATGAGGTGGGTCTATGAGAGGCGGGGGTCAGGGGGGTATGGTTCCCGTCTCTTTGGGTGTTTGGCTTGTCTTAGATAAGAAAGGCAGTGATGGGCTAGAATAGTCATTTCTCTCGGAAAGGTGGATTTGTTATTTCTATTTTAAGATAGAGGGGTGGTGACAAGCAATTAATGGATACGTGTTGGTATATATGGCGCAGGGTTGGAGTAGGTGTATTGTTCTACTTAATCTTTTTGGTAGATGGTTGGTAAGACTTCTGTTACTTGTACCGTTTTTCGAAATGACTCCCACTATTGAGACAACCGTTCCAAACATACGCATAATTATAAATTGCGTTATATTATACTGAAACTCTTATTTGAAATGATCTCTTGTTATTACATGGTGGATGTATGATCTGACCTAAGCAACGTAAATTCTCATTTTGAATGATTATTAACGTTGCCTGTGCCAAATGAAATATCCACCGTGTTATATCGGGAGATCATTTCATATAAGAATTTCAATGAGTTACAACGCACTTTATAATCATTCAATCGAATCATATATCCATTTCTTAATAACATAATTGTCGCATTGAGAGAAACAAATAGAGCAAGTATAGACCGTGAATAAGCAAAATGAGATTTTAGAGTTGAAACAGTTATTTGAGTGTTTTCATTACCAAAAGTTGTTAAGCTCAATGGTAGTAGCAACGCTACGTTGACGTGGCTACCCTATCGGTCGTAGATTCGATATCGTCCAGCAGCCCCATTTGCATTAATTGTTTATTCAATAAACGTTGCCCAGGCTAAATGATACATTTACTGTGTAATAATGGGAGATGATTTCAAAAAAGAACTTCAATATAATATAACGCAATTTATAAACGTACTGTCGAATCATATATCCATTTCTTGGTAACATATATATGCCTGTGCTGGGGTGAAACGGTTATTAGCGTGGGAAAAGACACGTTCGAATTTCCGTTCCATCGGAGCGATTGATATTCATACACCACTGAATTGAATGCATTTACAAGGGAGGAGATTATGTTGAAAAATGGATATTCGTCGTGAAAATAAATGCTTTTACATCCCCAGGCTGCAGATGCACTGATGTACCTATGTATACACGTATGAGTACACGGGTGTGTTCACGCGTTGTGTGTGTATACTGAAACACATTTATCATGAATATCTTATATTTCATCTCCTAATATATATATATATATATATATATATATATATATATATATATATGAAATGTAGATTTAAGAGGTGGAGAGAAAAGATTGAGAGAGAAAAAAAGGTGCTACCCTTAAAATTTTTCATTATCACATAGGCATGTTTCGATGCATTTCAGTGGTTGCCTGCCATCTTTTTCAGAGAAAACTGTTTGCTGTTTACGTGAGATTTGAAATACATCGAAATATGCTCACTTGATGAATAATCTTTTTGTTCGAAATGTAACACCTGCTGTTCTCTTGAAAATTTTTCTTCGCCTTCCAATTGTTATTTTTATCAACATTCTATCGGATCACCTCACATCCACACACAGCAATCACACGTACATAGATATCTACCATAATGTATGCACACTTCAGATCCTATAATAATTATAAAACGGTTTAGCTAGGAAAGCCCTTGAAGTTTACATTTAAATGATATCTTTTTAAACAGCTTTGCAAGTTTAGGAGCAGAAAAATGTTTACTCAGACTAAATTGTTACCTTCAAGTGGAAGAGTCCATGGTTATAAATAAAAAAAAAAAACAAACAAGAAAAACACGTATATTATATAAATAAAATAATTCTTTTTTATGAATTTTCTTTAATAATTAACTTTCTGTGAATATATATACGTATATATCATTAAAGAATGGATATATAATCCGACAGAAAAAAAATTATAAATGTATTATAATATTTTGGAACTCTATTTGAAATGATCTCCCGTTATTACACGGTGAATGTATCATTTGGCTTAGACAGCGTAAATATAATCTCTGCAGCGGGACATCATTTCAAATACAGTTTTAAAGAAGTATAACGCATTTATAAATACACACACACACATAAATACAACACAAATCAAGAACACAATATAATGTAATATAAAACAATATCCAATGTGTAATGGGTTCGTTCCATGAAGTGTTACATATATTCAACATTAAACATCTAGTTGATTTAGAGTACGCACACACACACACACACACACACACACACACACACATATATATATATATATATATATATATATATATTTATATATATATATATGAAATATGTGGTAATAAAAATCAATTGATGTATGTGTGCCATAATTTTGATCGATTGAGGAATGTATGCACAAAGAATGTACTGACACAGATCATATATATATATATATATATATATATATATATACGAGGTTCTATCCCGGTCTAGGGAACTTATGGCGTAAAATGGTCTCCTTGAAGGAAGAAATAAATTATGAAAATGGGATTCTTTATTTCTTTGTGGATTGATTTCGTAGTACATGTGAGATAATCACCGATTAACACGACATATGAACAGATTGATCTGTTCAAATTCTCCCAGATTCATGTATATATGTATCTATCTATCTAATCTGTTGGTTCCATATAGATTAATATACATGTATGTATGTATGTATGTGTGTATTTTTACCAACACTGAATGCATAAGGATATATCATTAATTAGTTTATCAAATTTCTATCGCATTATAACTTTAAATTAGAATTGAAGAACAATTATTACAGTTACAGTATTATATATTTTCCATAATTCGATCTGACAATAATAATAACAATAATAATAATAATAATAATTATTATTATTATCATCATCATTATTATTATTATCATTATTATTATTATTACCTCTTTTTTGAATTTTCACTTATACTTTACTAGCAAAACTCGTGGAGAGGTTGATGACCCGTAAGTTATTATCATTACGCACATATATACATTTCTTCAAGTGAAGAAAAAAGTTTCCTCAAAGTAATCAATTATGTAGGGAATACATATATATATATATATATATATATATATATATATATAATTTATCAAGAGATTATATATAATATGCAAATGCGAATGAAGGTAATATATCAATCAGTTGATCTCCTGTGAAAGCCACCAGACTCTATAGGTGCCAGAACTCAACAAGTACATCATCATCATCATCATCATCATCATCATCATGATAATAATAATAATGATAATAATAATAATAGATACATTTATAGCAACGAACAATAAAACTAAAGCCACTACTATTATTGTACCATCTCTACCTTTTCCTCTCTCTCTCTATTTCATGATATTGATGATGATGATGATGATGATGATGATGATGCTATCTAACCCGGTTTCCACCACCACTGCAACTTCGGTACCATTGCTGCCTTCCCCCACCCTCTCTTCACTCCAATAATAACCACCTGACACCTTATGTGAACATACAAATGCATGGACACGAATGATGAAATGGCAGATCTAACACCATTCTCACCGACTCTACAACTGCATTAACCTCTCTGCCTTTCCCTCTCTTTACTAAGGTATTAATAACCTTGTCTCATAATAATTTCAGGTTCGTTGTCCCCAACGCTGAACTCTTCTACTCAGAGATGAAAATGTTGCTGATAAAAGTACCTCATATCCACCATTTGAAAGTAATTCTTTATTCTTAAAAAAATCCTTTCACAATATATATATATATATATATATATATATATATATGTGTGTGTGTCTGTGTATGTGTGTGTGTGTGTGTGTACATACATCAAGAAATGGATATACATATACCATTAAGCTAAACAGGTGCCGGTAATGCAAAAGCCCAAATAGCTACTTTCAACCCAAATTCTCATTTCGTTTATCTTCGGTTTATTTGTCTCTTTCAACTCGACAGCTATATATTAAGAAACGGATGTATATGATCCGACAGAAGGAATTATAAATTGCGTTGTATTATATTGAAACTTATCCTAAATGATTTTCCATCATTATACGATTAATATACCACTCACCCAAGACAACGTAAATAGAGTAAACAATCGAAGAAGATGGGGCTGCTTCAGATATCGAACCTTTTTGATTTTCGAACTTACATGGTAATTGTGTCATTCATTTAAGACGAGGTAAATAGAAAAGTAAATATCAAAGAGAATGGGTCTGCCGCTTGTATCGAACCTGCGACCGATAGGGTAGCTGCTTTAAGATAGCGATGCTCAAACCATCGAACTAAACAGCTGCCGATAATGCGAATTGATGTTGTATTTTTGTATGTTTTCCTTCATTGAGAAGAGAAAGATGGCTGTCAGGCTTGGGTGACGGTCCTGGAAAAGTAGGCAAAAATGTCCTTTAATGAAAAAGGAGGCTAGATAGAAACCTGGTTGATGGTCTTATTAAAAAAAATAGATAATTTTGTAAGACTCCAGGGGGATTTGTTTGTTTCTTTCTTTCACTCAATACACTATATATATATATATATATATATATATATATATATATATATATATATATATTGTAATTTAAAAAATGATAATACTGACTAGATTTTAGAAAATCACTTTTTATTAACGTGACATGATAAGAGGAACAAAAGTTTTTAGATTGACGGGGAGGAAGTGGAATGATGAGGTGAGGTTGGGGTCTGGCTGTATTAACCTGCGTATCATCGACGTTGTGTGTTAATGTTGTTACCATTAGTGAAACCGTGCCGTCTTGATATCATTTCTGCTTTGTATTTGCTGAAAAAACCAGGGCGCTGTTTTGTCTTGTTGTTTTTTGGCGTTCTGTACATTGGCGTGTTGCTCTGTGGGGCATATGTTTTATCATCTTGGTTTGTTTCAGATCGAAGCAGTGATTCGTTTCGTTACGGTGATGTACCAAGGCTATCTTGTGTTCGTACTCTATAAGTGCATGCTGATGTTCGTAATTCGTTTTCTCGGGGTTTTCGGATATTTCCCTGATATATACCTTTGGGCATTCTATATATGGTATTTTGCACATACCTGCCTCGGGGGGTGTGCTGTCTAGTGGTTTCCTAACAATGTTTCTGATGGTTTTCAATTTGTTTGTTATCAGTAGGTTCAGGTGTGCGAGGGATTTTCCGAGCTCTGTTGTCACTGAGCTTGTAGGGAGGATGATGTGTCTGCCTATCTTATTGCTACTTGGTATGTTGTTGGTGCCTTTCCTCTGGCACTGTTTATAAATGAGTCGGGATATTGGAGGTTCCTAAATATGTGTCCCATGTATTTTCCTTCATCTTCTACGATTTATGGACTTCATATTCACTGGGCTCTTAGTAAATTATAATTATACCTGATTAAGTTCTGGTGTTGTGGTGTGAGCAGAATTTGAGTTGTTCGTTATTGTTGGTAATTTACGATGCACCTTGTAGTTGTAGGATTGTGTATGTTATGTGCATTAGGAAGTACGAGGAAGGGAGAGGTATTGCTGGATTCTATCCTGGGTATGAAATCTATTGTGAGTTTTACTTTGTTGACCATGTCCACTAGTTCAGATGAATTAGTATTGCTTGGGTGAAGGGGGGGCATCATCAGTGTATCTTAAGTATGTATCATCGTTCAATTTCCTTCCATCTCCAACCTCATATTTTTGTTCATTCTATCATCTCACATTTTGATAACGGACGGGTGAACCCCTCCCCACCCCAGAAACATGCCAAGTTAATGAAACAGTGTAATGTTCTAGGTTCGCTGTCCGTAACACTGAGCTCTTCCACTCAGGGATAAAAATGTAGCTGATAAAAATACCTCCAACCCACCATGCTGTTCTGGTGAGGTATGCCTTTCTTCTGGCACTGTGTATGAATGAGGATGGGTATTGAAGGTTCCAATTGGATAATGGGCATGAACAAAGGTTGTGAGAGATTTCCAGGATTATGTTTTTGTACTATTAGATGGTCAGTTACTGAACATGTATGGTTAATCTTTAATCAGGAAATTGTCCCGTTTCAAAATGATTATGACCATATTTGTTGATTGTTATTTTTTTTTTCAGTATTAATTACTGGCACTTACGGAGCGCCCTGTAAGGACTGCCACTTGAAGTAGTATATTTGATATCGATATAAGTGAGATTTCAAGATCTTTAAAATAAAAAACGTATCGACAATGACCATTGAGATTGGATGACTGCTTCAATGCCTTCGTTAATCATCGAAGCAAAATGGTCTATAATTTAGAGCTGAGAAAGACATAATTGATCAGGAAAGAAACGAATAGAACTAAAAAAGATGTGTCGAATCTATCTATTATTATTAGAATGTAATATGATTGAACAAAGACCAGGGTTTTTCAACATATCCCTCACCTATCCAAATCGATATAGAAAAAGCACAAAATAACAATCAGCAAATATGGTAACAATCAATTTGAAACAGGATAAGCACCAAATTTCTTTATTCGCAAATAATCACACGCACAGAGTAATTGAATGTTTGTGCTATTAAAAATAGCACAAAAACATAAAGCTGAAAATCCTCTATAACCTTTGTTCATGCCTGCCCTTTCATTTTCCAGTATATGAATCCATTTTTCGCTTTGCGATGTCTTTGTAATTTTAAATACTTGGCGTTTGCACCCACACGTTATGATATTGTGAGACATTGCAACTTACAATAAGCGAACATTTCAACATTAGCTTAGCTTAGTGATATTTGTACGGAAGAGGTTTGGGGTAAGTCCTCTCCTTTAGACTCTTGTGATCATTTTAGATTTGCATTTGACTTCCAAATATTTATTGTGGTCTTGTAGTTGTATAGAATTTACTGCTTATCCCAATAACTGTTCTTGAAAGGATTCACATTCTGGCACACACTATTCAATTTTGATCTGTTCCTCTCCGCCAATAAGGTTTTGTGAATGTCTGGAACATTTTTTTCTCTTGTTCTCTTTCGTTATGATATACTAGCAGGAATACCTGTCATTTCCAGGCAGGAAATAACTTGAAATATAACCAATCAGGGAAATATGTTCTCTACATATGTACGCATGAAAAAGAGACAGTAATATTCTGCTGCGCAAAAAGAACAAATGATGCCGTCGCTTAGTTCGAGAGGAATTCTGAATTAACCACACAAGAGTTTTTCCCATTGGATGCCAGTATGAAAAGGTTTAGACTGACCAATATAGAGCTGTTTGTAGGGAAATCCTGGAGAAGTCGTAGAAAGGCTGAGAGATTGTCTTTGTTCCAAGTTACAATTTCCAAAAATGACCAAGTTGAACACTAGTGACCCCTTGCATCAACCTCACAGTGTCTATAACTTCCGCTGTGTAAACCATCATTCACAATTTCTGCATCCAGAGTGCAATATTGTGGCCAACAACTTCAAGATACTTTGGCCGTGAGAGAATCTACTTCTGTGCCAAATTCCAGTTTCATAGGTGAATAATTATGACTAACAACTTGGAAAATTGGCTAAAAATGACCAAAATGATCACGGGTGACCTCAAATGACTTTTGAGGTCAATATCGCATTGCCTATGATTTTCACGAAGGAAATATTTACCCCTTTGCCAAATTTCAGTTCCAATGGTGAGAAATAATTGCCAGAAATTTGAAAAACTTGGTAGAAATGTCCAGAATTGATCTCTGGTGATTTCAAATGACCACAGAGATCAACTCGGCATTGTATTTGACCTATGCCATTGAAAGATGTACCTGAATGCCCAATATCAATTTCATATTGTGTTTTGAAATTGTTTTTAAATGACCAGAAATGATCTCTGTCAATGCTACATAGATTCCAATCTTCGCTGTGAGAGGATGTATCCATATACTACATTTCAGCAACCTTGGTTCAAAACTGTGGCCCACAGCTCAAATAGTTGACTAAAGATGACCAAGAAATGACCTCCGTGATCAACCTCACATATTATATGTAGTAAGTTGAACTTTGCTCAGTCTACAAGCAGAATTATAGGACGATAGGCCTCGTAATCTTAGCAGAGAAGAGGCACGAATAAGCAAACAAAAGGCTAAGACATTAGTATAGATTTGTTCCAGTCTATGTCAGGGTAATTGAAATTTCCCTTGAGGTTTAATGAGTACATATCATGTAGTGAATAGATTATATGTTACCCGCCTCTTAAATAATTGACCTCAGATTTTTATTGTTCTTTTCGGTGTCAACTTCATTGCATATATCTACTGGAAATGCATTAGATTCGTTGCTCGAGTCAGTATTGAATTCTGCTTGGTTCAATTTGAAGCTTGAATTTTTGGCTTGATCCACGCAATTCCAATCACTTACGGTTTTGTGTCTCTTATCCTAACTTGAAATTTCAACATTAGCGGAGAAACATAAAGGATTATCTCTTCACCGTTCATGTATAGTATCTACATTGACATCATTTCTTCTCTTTATTTCCCCTCCGTTTCTTTCTTCACCATCTTTCTGTCCCAGGGTGGGGTTTCGAATTCGATATACGTATTCCCCCGAATCCTCCTTTTTTTTCAATAGCTCACTAGCTTTCGTGTGTAGATTCTTTTCTTTTTTCCCCTTTCTATTTCGGTGAGATCGTTTGCAATATGCGTATTTTTGTAAATTTCCTCTTTGTCCTTCAGGTTCCTCTCTTCTTTGGGAATCTTCCTCTTTATCTCTTGTCAATCTAATGTGACAAGTATGTTCTTGCTGAACTTCCGCAGCCTTAAAGACTTAATAATATCTCCTTGCTTCAGCTGAACGTCGTAAATTTGCCATATTTCCTTAAGTTCTTCTTTGTCATATTTGATTCTGTCGCCCTTGTTGACTGAGTCATGCTCCTTCAATTCATATATCACTAGGATGTTCTCTCCAAGGTTTCTTTCAATGATTTCACATATTACTGAGGTTACCAACGTGACATCTAAATATTGAACACTAGATTTTTAGGTTCCATTGTTTCATTTAAAATCATTTCTTTGACAGAGTCAAAAGGCGAAACATGTTAGTATAATAAATTTGATTTAAATACAACTATTTCCTTTATTGCCAACTTGATACATATTGTCAAATATATCGTATCCATATACTCATATATATATATATATATATATATATATATATATATATATATATATATATATTGCGTTGAAACACCCAAAGCAACCAGCAAACCTGCTCTAAGGATCATCAGTCGTGGAGAAAAATCTTACGTGAGGTTATTTTCCTGGTCTGGGAATGCTCAAAATGTTTCCTATATAAATTGCCTCTCTTGGCGCCGATTTTGCTCACCAATGAATCCATGGAAAGTCTTCACTTTCGGACAGCAGGATGAACGTATGTTGCTTTTATATTAGATCAGAAGTTAATATCATTATCTCGAAGTTATGGATAGAATTGTCATTGTTATCATCAATTTCCGAAAATCGTATTTGTTTCATTTTTATTCTCGATATGTTTAGATATTATTCGGCGCTAGTTTACTCGTGTCGTCAAAACATGATGACATATATGAAATATATAGATACACATTGTATTATATATACGTTTATGTAAAAGATTTGCATTGCAATGAGCTTAAGGAATAGCCTCCTGTTGACCGCAAATGGATTTTTGATTCGTTTTTTGTTCTTGTTTATACTACTTATTTTTTTAATTATTATTCTTCAAATTCAGTATTTTCATTGCGTTATCAGAACATTCTGTTGCGTCCTGCAGCGTGACAAGGTACAAACACACATTTTTAATAATTATATGTGTGGATTAGGTTTTTATTATCGTTATATTCTAATTGAAAATTCGGTCAGAGGTAAATTTCTTCGATTAATTTATTTACTTGAATCTCTTGTTGAGTCTACTGCGAAAGAACTACGACTCAAATTTCTGGCGAAAAGAAATCGGATCACATGTTACTTTCTTGTTTTCGATGTTCGAAAAGTTCGTTTTCTTTTTCACTTATTCATTCGCATTTGTTATTTCCATTTGGACTCCTCCCTGCTAAAAATCCAGGATCCCCAACCCCCCCAAGGTTCTGATACAATTCAGGTGAAGAGACCATGTCTGCTAATGGGCGTTCGTTTGATGTTTGTCTGTCCGTACGGCGCGTGCAGTCTCCGAATATAACTGTTAAAAAAAAGTGGGGGTTGCACCTCTGGTATCTTATCTGTTGCAGAGGTCGAGAATAGCTGAAAGCGTATTTTAATGAATGAAAGAAATGATCGCTAGATGAACTTTCCATTTTCAGAAATGTCATCTGACTTACATTCAGTAGATCTCAGCTCGTCAAGTACATCTGTTCTAAGACTCTGTCTGACGAGATAATGCGAACATTCTTGCATTTGACCTTACAAACCAAAGGTATCGGCACGAACAAGAATGTATCTTGGAGAGTAAAAAAGATGAAATTCTCTAGGACTCCGAAATTCAAACTGATCTCCCTCCAATCCAGCCCCAAAGTCAAGATCTAGAAATCGTAGAAGAACACAAGGGAGATACACCGTGCACCACAATATTTGTTCCTGGGTAGTGAGTGTTATTTTCGAAGTGCTTATGTGTAAAAAGTAGAGAAAATAGCTCTCACTCCCTTTAAACTTGGACTGATAGATTTACATTTACCTATTTCTAAATAAGCGTTTATGTGTAAAACGTAGAGAAAATAGCTCTCATTCCCTTTAAACTTGGACTGATAGATTCAAATTAACCTATTTCTAATTGTACAACGGGTCAGTTTGCATGATTTTATTGCCATTTTAAAAAAAAATCACTTTTTTTCTTAAGAAAAAACAACAAACATATCTAATTTAACAAGTATTGTTAGATAAAAGTGATCACAAAAGCATTGAAATTGTGAAGGTATTTTTTAGATTCACGATTGTAATTCACTTCTACGAACCAGACTCTAAAATATAATCCACGTCATGTTCTAGGAATATGTTCCTGGGTCCAGTATATCTTGGTAGAAGTGCTCACTTATCTCTCCTTGAATTGATCCTAGTTCTTCAAAGTCTCAACCTGCTCTACATTATTTTGGCCTTGAAGAAAGCAAAAAAGTTGGCCTACACATGAACTTCAGTAAAACGAAAGTCATGTGCAATAATCACATCGAGAATAAGGACAGATATGTTAAAATTGGAGATGCAGAACTAGGGAAAGTAGACCACTACATCTACGTTGGACAACGAATCTTTATGAAACCCACAAAAAAAAGAAATCAAGCGAAGAATCACCCTAGGACGGCAAGCCCTTGACAGAGCAAGCTCTACCTTCAAAAACAAGAAGATCCCAATAGTCCTAAAAAGAAGAGTATCCACTCAATGCATCCCCCATAGTCACCTATGGAGCTGAAACATGGAACCTTACCAAGAGACAGACTCGCAAACTGAGACGCACGCTATGCGCTCGACCTCACATGGAGAAATCACAAGACAGCACTATATATCAGGAAGAAAACGGGGGTCCAAGACATCATAGAATCCATTAGAAAACTCAAATGGCAAGGGGCAGGTCATGTTGCAAGAATGGCAGACAACTGATGGACATCACGATTCACAACATGGATCCCCAGAGATCACATGCAAAACTGAGGCCGACAGAATACAAGATGGAGAGATGAACTAGACGAATTAAAGAAATACTGGCTTCGCGACGCCCATGATAGAGAAATGTGGGGAATCCTGGGGAAGGTCTATGTCCAACGACGGACGTTAAAAGACTGATGGTGATGATGATGATGATGATGATGATGATGATGATGATGATGATGATGATGATTGCCCTAGAAGCTCCAGACCACTGCAAAAGGTTGTATCAAGCTGCTTTCTCCTTCTTAATGACCATTCTAGGGCTGTACAGTCATCGAAGCCTTCAACATGATGGAATTCCTGAAAGGTCTCCAAGGTGGTTTTTACCAATTTTGTTATCTTTGCCTTTGGAACAATAGGAACACCTTGAAACATTACCAAAGACGGAACTGGTCACAGTCGCCTGAAATCCATGCAGGGATGAGCAACGTCACATAGAAGCCAATGGTTGACCACAGTACATAAAATCAGGCTTTATGAAACAATTCTGTCACTGAAGGCGTTAGAAGTCTTCAAGTATCTTCCCTAAATTACAAAATATCAATGTTCTGATCACAAAAGCAAAACTTGAAGGGAAAAATGGCTATTTCAAAAATATGTCTCAGACATAATCAATCAGGAAATGGCACTTATTATCAAGGAAGAAGTTAAGTGTAACAGGTGTCTCTGCTCTGGTCAGACGACAGTATAAAATTAAAAGAAAGTGGAAAGCTGTAAACATGTCTAAACTTTCAGAGAAAACCGAAAAAATATGGACCATTTGCAGAGACGGATTCACCATCGTTTGAATAGTCTCGAAGAGTTTTAGAAATAGATTTGAAAAACTGGAAATCTTGAAACCATCAGTCCCACTACGCCCTAGACTTGGCTTTTCCCCTAAGAGATTTCAGATTGAAGACAACGCTAGAAGTTGGCTGATGGGAATCCCCGAAGAGGACTTTGACATTGACGTGTTTCATAGCTTCTCCAGTTACCAAGGGACATTCTGATATCATTTTTAGCCTCTGAGTTTTCACAACAGTCGTATCTGGAGACTTTCGCTGGATATCAAGTGACTGCAAGTCTCCTCAATACCCCAGCATTCACCTTGGTATACTTCCGTATTTTAGAAAACGTGTCGCCCCGATGGCTTCATTTTTTTCCGCAGTTTTCCAATTCTTTTGATCTATTCGTGAGGCTCTTCAGAACTAATCCCAGCACTTTCTTGATAATTTTTTCAAACCCTTCAGAGACATTTTTTTCTGTTAGCTCATACGAGAAATGCAACTATTAACACAAACCTTTTATACAAAATATCCAAAGTTATTGAATATCGAATAATTTCCAATAAGTGTGGATTTTCACTCTTTTCTTTCATTTATTGGACCATTCTTGAGGAATACTAGTACCTTCACACACACACACACACACACACACACACACACACACACATATATATATGTGTGTGTGTGTGTGTGTAAATGTGTGTGTAAGTGTGTAAGTGTCCATATGAGTATAAAATATTGATATTGGTATGTGCCAATAACCAAGAGCAGGTGTATCAATATTTATATTCCTTGAATATAAATGAAATATAAACGAAGAAGTCGTGAGTGCAATACTTTCTTAGTACAGTTCTTGTCGTAAGTGTGTGGACAGACAGACATTTTGCTTTCGATTGCTCGCTTTTAAAGAGTTGCATTATGCAAAAAAAAAAAAACTTTATTGCAATCACCATAACAAGGCAAGCATTTAGTCATGTCTTGTGGTTCTGACTGCCAAATTTCTGAAAAAATATTTTAGTAGGATTGAATTGTTAAACAAAAGAAAAGGAAAGCAAGTTATTTTATATCTTTCTGAAATCTTGTTCATAGTCGATCAAGGAAAATTGAAAAGGCGAATTCACATTGCTGTTTGGAAGAGTTGCCATGGTAGTACGCTAATTTGGACCCTCTCCGGTCAAAATCCTTGATGGACTCTCCAATCTTAACATAGAAAAATATGCGTGAGGAAGGTGCTGGTCTTCTCTATCCTATCCAAGACTTAGTTGCATTCACTAAACCAACTATTCTCGATTGTTCCTTTCACCACACCACCTCATTTAGCCTGAAAATCTCTTCCACTTCACAATCACGAAAAACACTTCAGAATTTTTGACTAATCACGTATTTACTATTTCATGTGGGGGAGGGAGGAGGAAAGTGATTTTCGTGTACATTTTTTTTTGTTTTTTTTTTTTTCAAATTTCCAATGATTCCGTGATATGAATTTTACTTTAAAAAATATCCGTATGAACATGGTAGAATAGCAAGTGATTTTGGAGAAACGATGAGGGAAAAATACGAACTTAGTGTTTCTTGTCTGAATGTTTTGCTTGAATATGAAATGTTAACCCCCAGAACAAAGTCATTAGAAGCAAAATGTGTTTGTTTGAATACTTATGATAAGTATTATATATATATGTGTGTATGTGTGTGTGAGAGAGAGAGAGAGAGAGAGAGAGAAAGAGAGAGAGAAAGAGAGAGAGAGAGAGAGAGAGAGAGATGAATTGGTGTAGATCCGACCGAAAGTCGTGGTAAGTTGACAATGAGGAAAGGAAAAGATCAGAGGTTCATTGGACCGTCTAAATTTCATAAGCCCGGGAAAAGTCTTTGAGAAGATGGTGAAACTACACGGAAGCACCTTGATAATAGTGGGCTGAAGGGAATGCTGTGTTGTGGTCATGGATGGGGGATGGGGGGCTTTTACCATATGTCAGGGGAAGAGATTGGTGGAGGTGGAAATCGGTGGGGATATCTTTTTCAATTGACAAGGTTGTCTGGGTGCGACTATGGAAATGTCTAGAGACACTGATCGAACTGTTGAGGTTTTGATGTGGGAAGGTGGACCCATTCCCTGGTGTGCAGCAATAAAGCCCCGAACTCCTCCATCCATACTGCAACACATTTCCTTCAGCCCACTATCATCCGGGTACTTTGGAGTAGTTTTTTCTCCTATTGCTTTTTCCCGAATTTGAGAAATACTTATTAATCTCAGGTCTTTTCATTTCCACATTGTCAACTTTCCACACACACACACACACACACACACACATATATATATATATATATATATATATATATATATATATATATATATGCAAACGTATACGTATGTCGCGTTGCCAGGGTAAGGGCACTTTTCATAGATCGAAATACAAAAGTTGTACCTTGATCCAAAAATCTCCGGTGCCAATTTTTTTCTCAATCCAGCCATCTATAAGATAACTTCGCTGGGAAAAACTGCAAGTGGTACAGACCGCCTCGCTAAATGGGGTCCGTGAGTGAATCTTCACTTCACTTCCCAACGCACTCTTTTTCCATCAGGTTCTATTCACAACACAATTAACTAAATTGACAAAACACTTCATTATATAGTGACAGTTTCATTTATACCAAACAGGCAAAGTCAACTGATTTGCATAAATTCAATTTTCTAGCACCTACAACACAATTTAGAGAGACCATTGCTAATTATCTCCGTACGTTTAAATATTTTAACGTGCTTCGAGCCGCTTTAGACTGTTTTAGAGTCTCTGCACTTGAAACGGTTTTCTAAGCCTGAATAGCTGAAGTCGTAGTCAGCATAAGGGTGCTTTTTATAGTTGTATACAAAAGTTGTGCCTTGGTCCGAAGTCTCAGGCACTAAACTCCAGCTCAATCAATTCGATAGACGAAGCTGCGATTAGTGCAGACCCCTTGCCAAGTGGGTTCTCTGGCGGATCTTCGCTTTGTTCCGAAAGAAAGGGTTCTGTGAGATGATCTTAGCTTCTTTCCGATGATAAATTCAATACGTATGGACAGCCAGATAACTAGCTATATACTACAATATATATGTAATTTACTTCCTCTGCGAGCCAGAGACATTCGATGGAAGAATCCAATATTTTCCCAAGGAAATTCTATTGGTTAAATCAAAGTGAATGCAGAGAATATTCACCCAAAGGACAATTTGCACATGAGGATCACGAAAATTTAATGTAATTTTTATTAATGAATCAGAATAAATAGGCCATTTACATATACAGAACATTACAGGAGAATTCATTCTTGCGACTGAATCTAATTCGGACTTTTGTTGCGAGTCATCTTATTTACATATCACAATTATTTGTAATCTATTCCACACACACACACACACACAAATATATATATATATATATATATATATATATATATATATATATATATATATATATACTGGTCCTATTCTTTTCAGTATCTCTTCCATTAATTCCTGATCATGGATATTTCTTCATTTACAATACAATGCTGAATTCATTTTTATAGTAAGTAATTTGCAATGTCTATTTGTACATACACGTCCACGCTTGCACACATCTATACGTTACTTATTCTCTCGTAACAGCAGTCAATTGATGATTCTGTAGATTAATACAAGTATTGCATCCATATATATATATATATATATATATATATATATATATATATATATTGGTATGGATTTATTGTTGATCCGACAATATGAGAGTAAAATGACTATATCAGATGGCTTTATAAGATAAATGATTCTTTATTCGATTTTTCGTGCATACCAAGTTTTGTCAATGAAATAAGGTGTTACAAGAAACCGGATATTTAATATAATTGGTCTGTGAGTTGAAGTAGGAGTGATACACCATGTGTGTGGTAAGCTTAGTGATGGTATGTGTCTCATGGCCGGAGGGAGATCATCTGCCAGGCTTAGCGAGATAATCAGTGTTGAAGAATTAGTCAGACATCAGGTGTTTGTGGTCTTGTATGAGGTTATTTTAAAATTTAATGGAGGAATTTAGGTTTAAAAAAGGTGGGTTGGTGTTGTTGACTAGACGTTGGAAAGGTTTAGTCGACGGGTTGGAGTTAGTAATGGTATTTTAACTATGTGTGTTTGCTGGCGCATATGGGGGGGGGTCTGTGAGATGGGTGAATGAAATATATATGCATGATTATGGATGTGTGTTAGAGAGAGTAAAAAGACTATGTGCTTCAGTGGTTCAGGGTTGATGAGGCCTGTTGGGAATTAGGGGGGGATAATTTTAATTACGGGCAATATGTTTTGCTTGATGATGAGTCTTGCAAAACGTTGATTTGGGGTAAAGTACCCTGGTATGAATAATTGTATCACTTTGAGAAATGACAGCTGATTCTATGCAGTTGTATTTTTGATGTTCACTTTTTTTAATATAATGCGAAAGTGTGATGAGTTGACATTGTAGTCTTATGCATGTCTTGTAACACCTTATTTTCTTGATAAAACTCGGTATGAGTGAAACGTTGGAATAAAGAATCATTTGTTTTATAAAACTGCCCGATATTGTCATTTCACTCTCATGTTTTTGGATCAACCATAAATTCATACTAATAGGTTTATCATATCGTCGACATAAAATGCCTGCAAATGCTCGAGAGATTAAGAAACTTAAACATCTCTGAAAACTCACACAGAAATCCGAAAGATTTCATACTCACGTGTGGCAAGGAGAAAAACGTACCTGAAAATCCCACAAAAAAATCCTCAAATCAACAGAACACATTTTCCCCAAATACATCCGTGATTTCCTCATAACATCTGCTGAAACACTGAAACAATAAGAAACCAGAATAATCGAAGGAGCTAGAACACTCAGACAAAAATTAACCCACTAGAACCTCCTCAGTTACCAAGATCATCACACACCAACACAACAAGTCACCCACACTAGCCAAAAAAACAAATCCACAGTCTTAAAAACTAGATAACCACCCACTGCTGTACCAGCTATTGGGGTACTGTTGGCCGCCAAGACTTTATTCATAATCTATCGGATCGAACTCACCATCAATCGGTTTAAATTCGCAACTGAGATCTGAAAAAAAACGTCGTTGATATTTCCTGAAAGTTTACATACACAGTTCCATAACTGCTTCCATGGGTAACAGTAAGCACAACAACGAAATCACCATACCCAAAAGACACATAGAAGCACAGAACCTACTAGCCAAGGTAGACACACTTACTAGCACACCATTAGACAAGGACGGAGGCATAGTCATCATGAACAAAGGCATCCACTACAAGAAATTGTCTGACTTCATCGATGACGACACACACCTACTCTCATAAAGACATGCAAAATATCAAGGCGACCCAGAAAATTCATCAAATCTTTAGAAAAAAGTGATACCTAAAGGATATAATCCCTTGACCATGAATTCTACCCCAGAATCCCCATCCTCTAAAATTTACTTCAAACAAACGAAACCAACGTCCCGTGAGATATATCATATCTGGCATTGACAGTAAAAAGAGGGGGTCACGTCTCAATCAAACCAACCTGATTGAATTCCCCTTTTTTTTAACCTAAATTCACCCATTAATCAAATTCTAAATTAATCACACCACTTACATGAACACAAAAAATTGATATCTGATTACTTCAACTACACTGATATCTCCCCTAAGCCCCTAAAACAGATGATATCCCAAGGATCATGACACACATACCACTACTAAGCTTACCACACAAATGGTCTATTAACGCACCATCACTGCTATCACAAGTCACATATCAAGAATACATAAAAACCCAGTTTCTTGTAACACCTTATTTCATTGACAAAGATCAGAATGAGTGAAACATCTTATTAAGCATTTCGGCATTATCATTCTACTCTCATATATATGCATGATTCTGCAAATATATGTGTATATATTTATGTCTTCATGTATGTCTGTGTGTGTGTATGTGTTTATGTTTGCATGCATGTCTGTGTGTGTGCATTTGTTATAACTATTAAAACTTATATATGGCAAATTATCTCAACATAAAATTTCAATATGAATAAGGAAAAGGGGTTTGTCATTTACTAACCTAATAGGGTCATTTAACATTACCACTCATATATATATACATATTGAATAGATATAGACAGACAAATCAGTGCTTCATGGTGAATCTTAGTTTCACGCAGGTGCGATTTTCTGACAATGTCCCGAAGACACTTCTGGAATTTTCTAACACGTTATTGTTAACAGGTTTGAAAAAAAAGTTGATTAATGCCCAGCCCTCTTTTGTCTGCTCCTACCTTGTTGAAACGGAACCGCTGACTGGACTTTGTTGACCGTCAACTCCAAATGCCCGTAAGATTTGGTCAGTCAACCACGTAATGCTTTTTTATGGTCGTTAGGTGAGATAAAAGAATTTCCTTCCATATGGCAAGTATTTACCTAATCTCTACAAAGCCACTGCTGGCAGGACAGATATCTCGGACACACTGTTAACTGTATATTTAGAAACCAGTGGCTCCATTATCGATTGGAAACTGCAAATGTTTTAGATCGATTACAGCATTGGTGGACACAAGCAACAAGAATCTGTCGGACGGCAGATTTGTCAGGACATTGCCGATTGACACGCTGGGCTCTTTGTGCCTCGTGGTATACATGGTGTCTACAGGGGATGCTTCACTAACTGTAATTATAACTGATAGATGCAAATATTGGCAAATATACTGCAAGCAAAACAAGCACACGACTGACGAGGCTGCTTATTGTGGTCACTTTGGGCAAGGTCTTTCACAATAACTAACAAGACTAATATCGAACAAAGAATATGCGAATTAAAACTATTCACATTTATTGTTATAGATTCGTTGCTGTGCTATTGAATTCATTGTTAACAACAAGACCACATTATAAGAAATTGAAAGAATTTTTTTTTTAAATTTTGATATAATTGTAATATATTTTAAATAAAGCGAAGTTATTGCTATTATATCAAAAACTGCAGACGATCAACAAGATATGTTAAGCGATATAAATTGAGAAAGCTAAAAAAAAAAAGATGGACAGAACAAAGACAAAAGTAATGTTCAATGATAAAGTCCCGAAAAGACCATAATAAGAGACGGTGAAGCATTAGAAACACTGAAGAAATAATTTTGATAATAGATCCGGCGATAAAGCCAGAGAGAAATCATGGAAAGTAAAATGAGACAGTGCATAACGCTTGGCTGGAAAGCATTTGGTATAAATAGAGACACACTGAAAAGCCAATTGCCAATATGCTTAAAACGTAAAGTATGCAATCAATGCATGAACCAGCTTTGACCTACAGGTGCAAAACCTGAGAATTTACAAAACCACTCGAAAACAAACTCGTAATAGCACAGAGGGAAACGGAAAGAACAATCTTAAGAATAACTCTTGATGATAGAAAAAGATCAACAAAGATCCGAAAGAGGGTCACGATGAGGGATATCATACAAGCAACAAAAATCGAGATGGGCAAGGCACAAAGCCAGACAAAGGGACAATAGACAGAGCAAAAAGCTAGCCAATTGGTGCCCATGGGACAGTAAACACAACAGGAAAAGACCGAATACAAGGTGGACAGACGTGATAGAAAAGTTTGCCGGTAAGACATGACAGATCGTGCTCTTCATGAAAAGAGATAGGAAAGGCCTTTCTTTAGTGTTGGACTTATAACGGATTATGGTTATGATGATATATATGAGGGTATGTCAAAAGTATTGCTACAAAATCATGTCAACCTTTATTAAACAGAGAAAAACCAATGTGTGAAGCTATTGTTTTCCGACGTATCCACCATCTAGGTGTGTACAATTATGGAGGTGGTGTCCCCCATCTCTCTCATCCCCTGACATCCTGAAAGATCCCATCCTCCTCGATTCAAAGCATGCCAAAATAGTAGGGGCTGGGCTGAAGCTGTGTTCCCTTCAAATGTTCTCAGAGTCTGAAATGGGCAAGATCAGGGTTTTAGAGTTAATGAGGTAAGGTTTCCAAATGAGAGCCTTGTATGACAGTTCTCGCTACCCTCAAAGAATCATCAGGTGTATTCTCGTGTTTGAAAAGAGATAACCTGCCCGTCTATTTTCTCGCTTTTTTCAGCTCTCAAATTTCTTACAACTAAACCCCCGTGATTGCTCTGTGAGCTCCGAGAGAATCTATCATGATTACTACTTTGGAATCCCAAAGGGGATAGGACCAGCACCTTCTTAGCTGGTCTGTCTACCTCGAATTGGACTGGCCAAGTAGATCCTCTTAGAAACCACTGTTTTGATTGAAACTTGCACACTGGATCGTATCGGTGCATTCAAGACTAGTCCCTGTTTCTGATTCGTTCTACAAAATCGTCTTCATTTGCTTCCGTCTTGCTTATAAGACTGATGGAAAGATCAACTCATTGAACTTGCTGACATTCATGCAACGCTTTTGGCAACTGTCCATCATCTGCTTTCGATATGTAGACTTCCGGTTTTGTTTTCATTATCAATGATAATTTTAGTATCTTCGATGGTGAAAGAATTAAAAATATTTCTACCAGCCATTTTTTACACTTCAGATAAATCGATTCAATTTATCATATCTGCTAATTTTTAGCCTAAACCGATCAATTAACAACAACAATATTAAAAGAATAATACAACATTAATTCTTAAGAATTCAATAAAGAATATCCATGAAGTTATACACGACTTCTTTTCACGCGAATATTATCCCGTGTCAAAGTTTATCATCATTATTTCTTCAATCATTAGGTTTTCACACCAGAAGTAACAAATGGGTTACACGCATGTAATTTATTTGCAATGTGCGTACACTTGTATCGATGCTATTCTTTGAGATGATATTTCACATCAATCCATTTGCCAACCTCGTTCCAAGGAGGGATACCATTCTGGATACCATTTTGGCTGAGGTGAATGACAGAAAATAAAACCTAATCCTGACTGCAGAATCAAGAAGAAGGATACTCGACCATTGAACATCCGGAGTCAATTAATCTGTTTCAGTAAGATTATGAAATTAGTGATTTCGTGACATCCATAAGGATCTTTTTCGTGAGATTCCTGAACATTGCATTAATCCTGTTTCAGAAGCTTATGGTGCAGACCATTATTATTATGGTGAGTTCAATCTTCCCTAGTTATTCGACTATTGTGGTCTTGTATCAGACTAAGTTAGAGTTAGTATATACCAAGTATATTCTGCTCCAGTATTTACAGGGTATAAACATATCAATTTGACACAAGGTGACAGTGTCACGGCACCTAGTGAGGATTGAATTTATTACAATTGCAATTTTGAGCAAGAACAAAAAGATAACATTAGTTTTGAACAGAAGGGTATACAACCAATGCATCCCCCGATGGTCACCTATGGAGCTGGAACATGAAACCTCACCAAAAGACTGACCCTTAAACCTAGAGGCATGCTACGTGCGCTAGAGAGAATAAAGCTCATCATCACATGGAGGGATTATAAGACATCACATCACTCTAGTGAAGAAAACGTTATCATAAAATCCATGAAGAAAACTCAAATGGCAATAGTAAGGCCATATTGCAAGAATGTCACACAACCGCTGGACATGACGACTCACAACGTGGATCTCCACAGATCATATGCGAAATTGAAACCGGCAGAAAATAAGATGATGTGATGACCTGGCTAAGGTCTGGAGAGATTGGCGCTGCGACGGCCAAGATCTAGAGTTTTGGCAAATCCTGAGTATGGTCAATGTCCAACGATGGACAACAGAGTCTGATGACGAGGACACTGGTTGTGAATGTAGGAATTAAATGGAATCATTAATTTCACAATTTAACGTACAAACCGAATCAAAGAGAAAACAACAATAAAAAATGCCACTTGCTATAATGGTTGCCCGGTAGCAAAAATCCTTCGATTCAGTAAAAATCCCCAAAGCCATCGAAGCAATCAAAACTGGCATAGACCCCGTATATGTTAGAGTTTACATCTTATTACAAGTGTAATATCTACTTTCTCAAGCTACACAATGTGTTCTAAAAAAGTAAGAAAAAAGTAAGCTCAGCTGAACTATTCTCAGTTTACGTCGAGATAGTTACCCGGAACTTGGATTGGACAAAAAAAGGAATCAAAATAAATGGTGATTACTTAAGTCATCTCAGATTTGCTCCATGACTCCCAAACAATGCCAAACATGTTAAATGAAGGAAACAAGTAAGTCTCTGCGTGAACCTCAATGCATGTGCAGCAAATATTATGTGTGTATGTGTGTGTGTGTATATATATATATATATATATAATTATTGAGTCATCCACATACAGCTGTTTCGTTGTATTACAACTCTTCAGTGTGGCTACAGACAATCTATTATTCCATCCAGTACCACGAGGCAGGATTGAAACATTCGCTTCAGACCCGGAGGCCGTTATCTTACCGCTGAGCTACGGAACTGGACGGTCAGTAAGGGTGAATTTAAGCGAAACTCAATAACTGAAGTGAAACAGCCCTATTTGGTGAATATAGGAAATTACCATAGAATGGTGGTAAGTAGAATCAAATTCAACTTTAAAACGGGAAAGAACAAAATGACCCTTAAGAAGAAAACATGCCCCTGTAAAGTGGAGAGAAAAGCCGATTTTCCAGGTAGTGATAGAAAACGGATTCGAGGACTTGTGGAATAACGAAAGTAGTATAGAAAAAGAGTAAAAACCTCGTAAATATAAATGGAGGATCAGTAAAGAGGGTGGGCGAAACAAATGGAAACAATAACACAGGGATCGACCCAGAAACAACTTAAAAACTGATTTAAAAAATTATAAATACGAATCCAAAAGAGCAGAACAATGAATGAACAAAGATATGAGACTAAAGAGAAGGAGGAAGATTTTGAAGAGGGTAGTAAAAGCAATCAGAATGGGGATGAACTTGAAACGCGCTCGAGTTGTAGATCACACTGACAAGCAACGGATACTTCCATTAGAAGACAGAAAAGGCGACATTAACAAAAGCAGGGAAAATATATTAAGAATAATTGAAAAATACAATGAAAACCTCTTTGCCTCGAAAATAAAAGCACAACCGACCGACACTTCGATAGAGATCAGTGATGTTCCAGACATAACATCTGACGAAGTAGTTTTCGCACTACGATATATGAAAATCAGGAAAGTCACAGGCGAAGATGAATTACTGATATATCTTTTCGAAGATGCTAGAGAGGTATATCAGGTGAATGTGGATGCTTCCAGATTCTTCAGAATACAAATGCTCTAAACGAAGCCCCCCAAAGGACAAAACAATTTTTTCTGAACATTAAAAAAGTATTTTCAGGTAGGAGCAATTTTCAAGTCTGCAGACAGCAAGTTGTGGCCAGTGCTGGAAAATATGAACAATCATACAAATACCCTCGTATATAGAAAAGGTAGAACCTTTTGCCACCTTCGGTGGCTACGGTTTTCAACTTTCAATTCTCGAAAATACTTTCAAATAAATTGACAAATATTTTAGATGAAAACAAACCGACCGAACAAGCAAGCTGTAGAAGTAGCTATTCGACAATAGACCATCTACACACAGCAAATCTAAAAGTTATCAGAATACAACGAACCTCTTTGTTTGGCTTCTGTAGAAAATGATAAGGTCTTTTATTCAAAAGAACACATGGTAGCCTACAACTCAATACACACGAGTAATTCCAGTAATTGGAACAATGCAGGCAGATAACCTACGCCAACTCGTAGTTCCCACAATCGCCTTCGAAGTAGTCCTCTTAAGCATGTATACAGTGGTACCTGCGATTTTCAACGATATTAGCCATCCCTGGAAGTCTCTACGCATGATGGTCTTCAGCACCTCAGGCGATTCTTTTTGGATCCCCTTCATTGAGTCAAAACGACACCCTTTCATCGTAGGAAACTGGAAAAAATGGAGCATGGTCAAGCGAATCGGGTGGCTAGAGAATGACAAACGTGTTATTGGAGGCCAGGAAGTGATTGGAATGCATCTCATGCCCGATAAGCCCGACAAAATGCCCTTACGATAGTCCTATGATAACATCGTGGATAGTTTGTTTGCAATCTGCAAGGATAGCCTGGCTCACTTTCTCGACGTTTCCTGATGTTGAGCTCATCGTTGGTCACTCAGGATGGTCATCATCTCCGACGGACGTTCGTCTTTCCTTGAAACGTTTGCACTGAAGGAAAAAAAACTGAGTTTCTGCAGTCGTTTTTATTTATCTTGGAGCAGAACTGAATGCATGTTCTTTGCTCATAAACAAGACGTTACAAAAGTAAGCAACATCTCCACTCATGTACACGGAAGTTGGCATACTGACGCACAAAGGATGCTACTGGCTCTAACTAACAACGGAGGGCCGAACTGCATACGGTTTGGTTCGAGTAAAAATGTTTGTTTTTCGTTGTATTATTATTATTATTATTATTATTATTATTATTATTATTATTTAGAAAAAAAGGGGGGTTGGTAATCTTTAGAATTGTGGTGTTGCTTTAGATATCATTGAAAAAATTTGTTATTATGTTTGCATTTTGTTGAGCAGTTTGTGTTGTTGGTGAAGGTTATTATGGCGATTTTTTCTTTTAGGTAGAGTGTACAGGGTTTCGAAGTGTTGTTGAAGGCTAGTGCTGTTTTTCTCACTCATAAAAGAAAATTGGATTCATTACGTTTTTCAGTGGTTTCCCTCGTAGCTTTGTAAATCATATTAGCTAGAATACACTTTTTTAATTGGGCAATCTTTAGTATTTCTACAGTTGGAATTCGGTGCATTTTAATATACGTACCAATCTAACCTTGAAAGTATCAACCTAGCATTTAACAGTATTACAAACCACCAGAACTTTACATAGATTTTTTAATCGTAACATGATTTTTAAAATTCAAATCCAGGACGCCAATAAGATTTAAAATACAAGGCAGGATATATATATATATATATATATATACATATATATATATATATATATATATATATATATATATATATATATATATATAATCATGTTTTGATTTTTATAAACGAAAGCTCAATTGATAATTGCAAATAAACCTGAAACCAATCTGTTGTGATGATTCCAAAGATTATTCATATACTAGCTCTATCTTATGAGATACATTGAGCGCTTTTATTATAAACACAACTTAATATCATTATTATTAAAACATATATATATATATATGTGTGTGTGTGCGTGTATGTGTGTGTGTTTATGTGGGTGGTGTGTGTGCATACTGTATTTGATTGCAAATAAAACGGACAATCCAATTTTCCAAAAAAAACTTTTTGAATATTACATTGTCCAGTGCAATAATATTATGACTAGGTGGCCATTCACAGAAACTCGAAATAGATAGCTACAGGGCCTGGATGAGTTGCCATGAGCAGTAGTACCCCGAATACCATTGCAAGAACAATGCATTTTACAGCCCAGCAAATAGGGTCAATACGTACACACATTCACACGCACATGCATGTGAGGTGGGTGCCTGGTCAAGGCTCAGAAATATCATCGCTACCAAATGAGCCACGTCATTTTTATCCAATTGGATTTCATCGTAAAAAGTGACATCACTCTCACACTGCTACCCTTGCCTACATAATTGGACCAAGAGGGCGTACTTTTTTGGGCACATCGATGACGACCTTGGGATGTTTTTGTTTTTTTAATGAAGGAATCACAAGTTGATACAATCCTCTGGACAAAAAAACTACCAATCTTTACCTACTTGAATATAAATGTTCCAACCGAGAAATATGGATTTGATGATGTGCTTCTAGCTACACCAGTATGCTTGCATAATAAAGGTGTCAACGCAATTTAATATATATATATATATATATATATATATATATATATATATAATGTCAGTTTTCACCTACTTGAATATTCGCGTGCCGACCTAGGTGGAGTTAGTGCCGTGGCTTTAACTACACCAATATGCTTACACAATAAAGGCAGCACGCTCGAACAAAAGTATATGTTTGAGTGTATGTGTGCATGTGTTTATTCACGTGTGTATGTGTGTGTATGTAACACGCTAGAGCAGTGTGAAGGAATGGCGAATAATCTCTTTAAATAGGAATGTACATATATATGTATATGTGTGCATATATTTGTGTGTGCATGTGTGTAAAGAGAGAGAGAGAAAAAGTGTAATTAAACAGTTTGAAATACCCATCACTCAAAATAATGAACTTCTCCTCCTAAATGAGTTCAGTGACATTTAAAAAAAATCTCAAATGAAATTGTCAAGACCTAAACATTTATTTACACTATTAACAGCTTTTAAGTACTGAACTATCTTAAGTATGCAGGTATGTGAAGAAACCATTTGAACTCCACAGAAACACAAGTAGATATTTCCACCAAATGCATAACAACATTTCTAATACCTACATACATCTGACACACACATACACACACACATATATATGTGTGTGTGTATTTGTATTCTTATTGGTCGACAACTACGTATCACAGAGGGAAAACAAAGGCATATTCGAAATTAGCGAGTTTCCTATTACTAACAGCACACATAATTAGGTCAAATTTCCAACCAAATTCGTAATAAGTCCGCATTCACACTCCCGTGAAAAAAATCTCTCTAAATAAATCAATGCGAGCAGCAATACACCTGTGTTTAACAATCGGTGGACTAAGTTCAAAACTCAATGGAGAAAATATTTCATTTTTTCCTATCGATTTAGAAAGTGACTATATTCATAAATGTGAATTTCTCTATCTCTTGGTACTCATGCCAGTTCGGCAATATTTTTGCAAAGAAAGCTAACCCCAACCTGACAACAGAACAAGTTTTTCTTAGAGCAAAAACCTTAACCCTACCTCAAATCTTAATTCAAACGCAAAAAATGGGCTCAATTTAGAGTTTTATTTTTTCCCGGGCAACGCCGCGTAGCCAAGTACACTAATATATATATATATATATGTGTGTGTGTGTGTGTGTGTGTGTGTGTGTGCTGTGTGTGTGTGTGCGAGAGAGAGAGAGAGAAATTGTGTGTGTTCCTTTTAATAAAATCATCTCATAGAAATTATATCTATGATTTTTCACGGAGATTAACTGAAATATATATACATATATACACACACATCTATACATATATATATATATAAATGTGTGTGTCTGTCAGTCTGTATGTGCATATATACTAATCATGTATAATCAATATAAATGTATTGATTGCTCTCATATGTATATATATATATCAGTGTCAGCATTTCACTTTATTGTATATGCTAAGTTTAGAAAATAGTGGTAACACATAATTTATGCTTGATAAAAATTTAAACATACACGTAAGGGTTATTTGTTTTGTTATATACATGTAAATATGTGTGTGTGTGCGTGTGTGTGCGTGTGCAGGTGTGTGTGTTTATGAGTATGTCACACGAGAGAAAGAAGCAGTGAGAGAGAAGACACAACATATATCATATTTGGATGCATTTATACACATACAAATTATATATACATCGTTTGATAGAAAAGGAAAATCATAAGATATATATATACATATATATATATATACCAGCATAAAACCCATTAAAATAACTGGGTTATTTAGGTATGTATTGGCAATTTTTCTTATATACTCACGTCTTACACACACACTCACACACACATATGTCTAGCATGCAATTCAGAGAAACACTAAGATGCAATCTCTATAAATTCATGTTGATTTTTTGTATACAACATTTCTTTTAGATTTGTGCACAGATATTATACTTTGATCCACGGCAAAAGTGTTGTCGGGGAGTGACATTTTGATCCATGCTGCATGCACTGATACCATACTGACCATCAGCTGAGTGTTGATCCTTGGGAGAGGGCAGAATTGCTAATACATACCTAAATAATCGAGCTATTTTGTTATGGGGATTATGCTAATATATATATATATATATATATATATATATATCCTCATTCGATAATCTTCGTATACATATGTATCTAATTTTATACATATTCACACATGCATTCGAACTATAAAAACATGTTGAGGTTCTACCTCATATGTTTATATGTCTGAGGTGTATGTTTAGATACAGTCACTACTTTCAATAGCATATTTTCTGGATCCACCTTCAACACATACGCACATGTGTATGTATGTATTGAGCACTTTGTGAAATAAACCCATCACACATCGTATATTCAATAACTGGTTGTAATTACCATGGTATATATATATATATATATATATATATATATATATATATATATATATATATATATATATTAAGGTTAGGAAAGCAGGAGACAGTTATTTCTTCCATAGTATATGTATACGTACCCCTTCAGCATAAATCTCGACATACAACAAATGTACTTGCGACTTAATTTAATTAAATGACGTTATTGGCTCATTGGATTGCAATTGCTTGAATTTACTAATCCTTCCAGCAATCGATCGCCACATATCTGTAGATATTTCAATGTCTCGGTCAACTTTGGCCGAGTGCCATAGAGTTAATAGTTTTTCACTAAAGGACACGTATATGATATC